>OZ014480.1:30045395-30439496 GCA_963965965.1 Trididemnum nubilum | reverse complement strand
AAGCTTGTTTTTTGTACTAATCACAAGTGCTCTGTGCAACCGCGTGGCGATTAGGTTCGTTTTCCGTTTGCGTGGGCTGAAGGATTCCCAGCGAATGTATTGACCAGAAAAAGTGGGCTTTCGGTCTGGTATTGTTATTTATGAATACGTGTGCCACTCTGATAGTCGGTACGTAGGTCGCACTACTCAAAGGCTTCAGGAACGCATCAAGCAACATGTTCCAAAAGCAATAAGGCAAAAAACCACACTCAAAAACAGGGAGCCCATCGATCTCAACCAACCAAAACCCAACCAAATAGAAAATGCAAAGCAAAAAGTAAGACTCAATTCGAACCAGAGAGCGATTCAGCCATTTGTTGGAATCCAATCAGTGCGCATGCAACTATTCTGATTCGCGGTTTAAAATCGTAACCACAGCTCGCTCTCAGTTTCACTTGAGCCTGTTGGAAGCGGTTTATATCTCACGGAAAAAACAGATTTGTGCAGGCAAAAGCAGTTCGTATTCACTCTACAACTGTTTCGGTAAGATCAAAGCCTGCTGTCATTGGATAGATTGCGTTTCTCATTACTATTGTGCAATCTCCTTAAAATGCATTTCTTCTTACAGCAGAGTGCATTTCTCCTTACTACAGGGTGCATTTCTCCTTACTGCATTTCGTCTTCAAAAGATCCTGCTCACCACATACCAAACCAGACAGAGACTGCAACTGAAGAGTTCTTGCAGAAAAGCTTATTGTCAAAGCAAATAAAATCGACTTTATTGAAAGTCATATTCAAATTCTGCACCACTTCAAAACTGTTCATTAATTGTAATTTGTAATAACATTTTATAGACCAAGTTGCCTTGGCCAGAGACAACAAAGGGACATTTTGGTCTTTTGCTGACCAGTTAAGTCTATTCATGCTACTGATTGTGAAAGCTTATTGATAAAACTAACAAATTTAACAAGCAAGCATCTCACAATATAATGAGTAATCGATAGACATACTAAAAACAATATTGCTCACTTCACAAAAGAACTGAGTAAAAGTCTTGACTCGGCGTATTCAAATCAACGGCATGATCTCTGTCTCAAGGCGATTTCAATATCAACCTGGACCCTGAAAAACGAAAAATTGCAGCTTTGCGTTATCTTGATACTCTATTAGAATTTGGTTTATTTCGAGTCATCACTAAACCAGCTCGAGTCAGCGAAACCTCGCAAACATTAATTGACCATATCTTTACTAACATAACAACTCAAACTGTAGCACCAAGAATTTACCAAAGTGATATAACTGACCACTTTCCTGTATTCTATCTACTCCATAACAACGCATCAAAACATGAAAAACTTGACACACGTCGGTTTTACTGAGATTACAAAACTGTTAGTCAAATACAACTTGAAGAAGACATAAAAGCTATTTTTGCAACTGAGTCTATGTTCGCACCTTTAAACAGCTAAAACAATGTTAATAACGCATTGGAGCATTTCGTTTCGTTATTCCATCGCGTGGTTGATAAGCATGCACCACTAAAAAGAGGATCCCGTAAAAAACAAAAATTACTTGCAAAGCCTTGGATAACGAAAAGGCTTGTACTCTTTATTAAAAATCAACAAAGTTGTACAAAAACAACTTTTTGAACGGAAATGATACTCAAAGCTGCTTTTCAAAACTTACTCCAACAAACTAACAAAAGTCAAACGTCTTTTTAAAAGAATGTATTTTTTAAAGAATTCGACGATAACAAAACAATTGTCATAAAAAGTGGAAAACCATCAATGCACGTCTTCACAAGAAATCCGCTGATACAAATTCTCCTCCCAACAATTCAAAAATAGATAGCAAAACCTGCGATAATAATCTGCAATGGCTGTACATTTCAATAACTTTTATTGTACAATTGGCAAACGCCTGGCAGGAAAAATGGAAAATAACTTCAGCCAAAGTGTAATCCGATACTTAATCGACAATGTTTCCTGCTCAACATTTCATGAACCAGTTGATGAAAGAGAACTATTCAGCATAATTAATTTATTTTCCATGAAAAAAACAATTGGGCTCGATAGCATTCCTGTCATTTTTATCAAATTAGTTGATAGAATAATAACATCTTTTTTGATTAAAGTAATTAATGCATTTTTTGAATTAGGCATACTTCCATAGATGGGCACAAGTCCGTTCGTTAATCGTTAATCCGTTAATAACGAAGCTAACTTTTTCATTAACTCGTTAATCCGTTAAAAAGTTTTTTCATCTTAACGGACTAAATTAACTTCCGTTAAGTGCTGTTAACGGACTAAAGTAACTTCCGTTAAGGTTTTTATCGTTAATATCATGCAGCTTCGTTGTGCATTTGAACTTGTTTTTATCTTGAAATTAGATTAGACTGTAAAATGTAACTTTCAAAACACAAAAAGACCACCATAGCAATAAATATTTCCTTACAATTAGCTCAACAGCGTCAATACGTGTTCTAGAAGCGAGTGAATAAAACGAAATGTAAGTTAGACGCAAAATGTTGACGGATTAACGGACTTTATTAACTTCCGTTAATTAAAGCTGAAAATAACGGATTAACGTTAACGGAAGTGTGAAGTTTGTTAACGGACTAGTGGTTAACGAAGCTAACGTTTTGCGTTAACTTGCCCACCTATGCATACTTCCAAATATTCTTAAAATTGTAAAAGTAATTCCTATTTAAAAGTCTCGAGACAAACAAGTTATCTACAATTATCGCCCTATATCTTTGTTATCCTCATTCTCAAAAATAGATTAAAAATATGTTTTTAATCGTTTTTTCAACTTTCTTAATAAAAAAACAATCTTATCCCAACCCAATGCGGGTTTCGTTCTCAGCATTCAACACAACTTGCAATTATAAACATCATAACAATTGCCATTACAATAATTTTGACAATAAAAATTTCATGAAATGGTTACTCTTGATTTAACTAAAGCTTTCAATACGGTCGGTCACGTAAGACTATTAATATTATTGGGCAGCGGTGTAAGCGAATCTGCTACCGTTAGGTAAAGTCTATCTATACATTGCGTAGGCCTCATTTGGGCCCTTTGCAACTGTAGCTGCTTTGTTATGTTATTGTTTTGTTTGGTTACTGGTCGAACTCAAAAAGCCTTCCAGCTTCCTTGAAGTACGTGATCCCATCTCCGCGTCATTGCGCCCGGGCAACACAGCTTCTTTCGAAGAAACGTAGCAGCGATGGCGAGCTGTTGGCAACACTGTGTCTGATTTGACCGGCCCGAGATTTAAACCTAAAACCTACCGCTCCAGATACGAACGCGTTACCGCTCGACCAACTGGCTAGTAAAAATATTTTTCATTTGGTCTATTTTAATTTCTATCGTATTTTGAGCATGAATCGAAGGTTCGTCAATTCACCCCTAACAAAAATCGCTTTGGCACAATGAGTGCCATTATTAAATGCGAAATATTTTTGCGAAAAAACGTGAAAAATTATGAAATAACATTTTTAACACAACGACACTTGCATGCACAAACGTGAAGCAAGAAACGAAGGACATTGAATTAATGAAACTCGCCCAATGAAACCTAACGTAAAGCACGGCCAATTCACCGCGTTCTACCCTATGTTATGTTTTGTTAAGTGGCTCCAACAAACCTCAAAATTGGGAAACTTCCTGCGACTTTAGGAGCTTCAAATTTTGAAGGGTTATTAGTGAATACATTTGATTACATTTCAAGTTGATTTGAAGAAAAATTCCTTTTTTTCGAAGGGATTTATCAGAAAAAAGCCGAAAGGGGTATTTTAAACCCTTCCACTGGTGTAAAATAGGTTTAACATAACTTTTCACAAATTTTCTCAGCAATCACTTCACCAAGTTCATGTTGACAGAAATGAGCCATTATTGCTTCCTCTAAAGCATTCAATCACTCTAAATCTGTCTGGCCACAAAGAAACTGAACAAGGATGCTAACAAGCATTGAGCAGCACATTCTGGGTTATTGAAGTAAAATATCTCAGAGGTGCGACGTTTTATTATCTTGACAACCTTTCTCTGGTAATTGATGCTATTTCTACTTACTTCATTATTTGCCAAGTTTTCTTGACCAGAATTTGCGAAATGGCTGTGTTGTTTGTTTCAGTCACCCCAGACAGCTGGAATCATAGGAAAGTTGTCTGAATATACTTATCATAAATCTATCATTTACTGTGACATATAAATCAAAATGTCTTATGGTAGTCAGTATCAACGCATGAAGCATCATATAACACTGCAAGCATTTCTCAACTAGAATGAGTCGTTTTAAAAACAATGTGTTTTGTAGCGCCAATCTAATTGAGATTACTTTTGTACAGAGGTTAAACTGCTCTATGCATTCTCCAATAATGCTGCATCATTATACCAGAAGGTTGCGTGGTTCTATTGGATCCTAGTAAAGATATTGGCACCTAAGCAAATGGTCAAAACTTCTATATTTACCTACAGTCTATTTCACCTGTAATCGGGATCATTAGGGGTGTCTGCAGAAAGCAACACAAACTTTAAAATTTTAAAGTTGGTTTTTGGGCAGCCCAGAAGCCGGCTATGCAGTGCCGTCGCTGCGGGGGGACCTGGGGTGCCGTACCCCCCTAACGACTGCTTGTGCCTCCCATTTTGGTTTACTCAAATTACTGTTTTTGGAACATCACGTAACTGCAAGACAACAACAATGATGGTAAAAGGAGTAATTACGTTCAAACATAATCCTCCTTTGAAGTTTTCTTGATTCTCTGCGAAATTGCTGGCAACCAACTCAGAACTGCTGTACATAAATCTGACATAATAATCCATCGTAATAACATATCTTTACGAATGTGTCGCGGAAGAGAGAAGTAAGCCTGCAGAATCGTTACCGGTACTTTGTTAGTGATCATGATGTGAAACAATACTTGAAAACATTTTTTTTTAAAGACCAGCTGTTTTGATTTTCAAAGTACACTCAAGATTTTGAGGTCGCGGTCTGTGGCGCAACCAGGGTGACGGACCTAAAACTCTCTAAGCCAAGTCACTTAGAAATTTAACCTCAAAATACGAGCATTTAAACTATTTTAGACTTGATCTGAAGTAAAGAGGAGCTAAAGGGGCCAAGAAATTTAATTTTTCTTTGAAATAACTTCTGAATTTTAGCAATATAGTGATTCGTATGGCTTTAAAACGTGCGAAGTGCGATTAAAATGAAGAAAATATCGCTTCTTTTTTGCCGCAAAATCACAAAAATCGCCCTGCGGCTGGGGCTCCGCCCCTAGGCCCCCGTCCACAGTCACTATATATTTAATGACTGTGCCCTCATTTGTGACACGCTTGAGTTGCATTAGTTTGTTTAGCACGGAGCCTAAATGAGACAATCTTTGTGCAAAAAGTTTACTTTTTATTCACCCCTCCAAGTAAAATCTTGGTTGCGTGCTTGGTAGCATTCACTGCTGTAGATAGATTTTTCAGGCGGTTGTGGGCTGCAGACGAAACAAGCTAAGAAACGCTGTCGGCCTTATTGGTCTCTCTTTTTTTAGACATGAATACATAATTGTTAAAATTGCTCATATTGGTAGCCGTACAAGATCTGATATTCAGTTTTTATATGCAAAAGTTCAGTGTATTTTGGTGCCCTCCACTTTCAGTTAAAGTCCCCTCACTATCTTTGCTCTGGCGACGGCACTGCGGCTATGGCCCTGGTACCGGAACGGAGAACTAATGTTTAGCACCTGATTTTAAATTTTAGACTTTAATATTTGTGTTACTTTCGGCAGACACCCTTAATGATCCCAATTACGCGTGAATCAGACTGTAGGGTTTTTGATTTATTATTAACGCGTACTGTGTTTTGATATTTGCTCTGGCCTACGGTGTCGAGCACTTTTTTGAACCGGTTAAATTCAAATTCTAATCATAACAGTTTATGAAATAGAAAAATGTTATGCGAGTAGAAAAAAGCAGAATTAACAATGCAATCAATTATTTTAAATGGGTTTGTGGTTAATTTGAATACGTTTGACCGGGGCGTAACTAAATGATCAAAAGCAACACAATTCATCTATCCGATATTTGCATTTTCTACTGCATCGTCCTTTAATTTAACTTAGATATTAAGAGATTGTGGTCAGTCAGTACCAAGTACTATAAGGCAATGCAAACTAGTGATAATAAAGACATGAAGCCTTAACACGGTCATAAGGTAAAGTGATTCAGGATGAACAGGCTTGAATAACCTTCAGTTGTGCTGGATGCAAATAATACCTCATTGATAATGCTTTCTAAAGTCTGTAATTTACATAAAATGCGAAAAAGGAAATTAGCCTGTGTGTTAGTTAAAAGAAAGCAAATAACACAAAATTTCTAGTAAAGGCTGTGTCAAACTTTAATTAATCCAAAACGAAATTTTTTGCTGAAAGCAATTAGTCATGATTTATAATACTACAAAATATAGTTTCTTTCTTTTGAAACAACTTTAATTTAATTTTGCAACCTCAAGTCCGGATCATAAATATTGCGACGAATATCATGATAGGTGACATGGTTTAGACGCTAAATTAAACCACGGCTACCCAATACGCACATTGCACATTGCACGCAACACAGTGCACAATGGCGAAATCATTTAATCGCTTGATCAAGCGCCACCAACTGCAGTTTGTTAAAATGATTTGCTCTCTTCTGTCCAATATTTGCAGACAATGTGTAAAATCAAATCTTTCATTTTTACTAAGAATAAAAGAGCCAAAATTGTCGTAAACCTTTTATTTAAAAAGAGACGTTTCGACGAATTACTTAAGTGAAGTCATTATCAATCTGTAAATAATGCACAAGAAAAATTAGAGCAATAAGTAACCTGCGAACTTGAGTTTAACAAAATGGCCAAAAAATTCCGAAACTAACACAATATAGTTCTGCAGTGTGAAGACATTATTGCTTTCAAGAATGTACCCAAACCAAGGTAGTAAGTATTGAATTAATAATGCCGTATTAAGTCCAACCAAGCGACAATCATCCATTCAACTGCCAAAGCACAATAGCACATCCAGAAACTGTCTTATACAACCCAATTTTATTGAGGACAATATGAAAGTCAAACCAAAATTACAGAACCCCAGCAGTCACTCATAAATTGATAAGATACCAACAACTAGCTCTCATTCATAACATCACTATACCTCTCTACTGACTAAATGTATTACTGGTTGTAATTAGCCAGTGTACCTCCAGTTTCAGGCGCACTATTTGATCCGCATATGTTCCCATAACAATGCAGCATATCTAACATATAAGTTATCAACCACGCCAGTGATAGAAATATTGAACCCCAACCAAAAGTTCCGATAGATTAAGAAAAACCCTACCTTGATTTGTGGATCAAATAGTGCGCCTGAAAGTGGGGGTGCACTGGCTAATTACAACCAGTAATACATTTAGTCAGTAGAGAGGTATAGTGATGTTATGAATGAGAGCTGGTTGTTGGTATCTTATCAGTTTATGAGTGACTGCTGGGGTTCTGTAATTTTGGTTTGACTTTCATACTGCCCTAAATAAAATTGGGTTGTACAAGACGGTTTCTGGATGTGCTTTGGCAGTTGAATGTATGAGTGTCGCTTGGTTAGATTTAATATGGCATTATTAATTCAATACTTACTACCTTGGTTTGGATACATTCTTGAAAGCAATAATCAGAGCTGGGCACCCGCTACTTGAAAAGTAGCGGCGTTACCACTGCCGCTATTTGGCAAAAAAAGCAGCGGCGCTGCCGCTTATCGTTACTCAAATAAAAAGTAGCGCCACGGCCGCTACTTGCATGCAAAACAGCGGCCGCTGCCGCTACTTTAAAAAAATAAATAGTACAAGGAACGATGGCATTCAAATACGGTATCTAATGGTGAAATTTCAATTTTATATACGAAAGTTAATTATTCAAGCCTTTTAGATATTGGTTCTGGTTACAATCGGCATTAGCAGGCTTAAATGGTAGACAAGTAAGCCAATCACCATTCACTTAGGTGTTGGCATGCTCCTTTCAAAAAAACAAGCATTTCAAAATGCTGATTGGTTAAACCAGCGCTTTAGAAATTACTTAGGAAGTTACCCTTGGAAGTTACACTAGGAAGTTAAATTCCTTATCGCATTTTCAACACAAACAAAAGGCATTAAGAAATATCGACTTAAATAAGTTAAGGTTTTGCCATTAAAGCACAATGACATACAGTATTCAGCTTCTATACAATTCTGTCCCGGCTCGTATAGCTCTTAAGTAGTCGATCTGTTTATCACACTCTCGGCCATCAAATACTAAAATAATTCTTCGCGTAGAGATCCGAAAAAAAAATTTATCAATCGACCGAGTTCCAAAACATTTCTTGGAGTTTTGTAGAAATGGTAGGTGATTTACGTCCCTGCGATAATTTCGTCCAACTTTGACACAAAAATAGATCGAGCGTTTAAGATATTGGTGTTTACGAAGTCGAAGGAGATACGTAGCAATGACGTACATGTAAAGCAAATGATGCTCAATGTGATTTATGTTACACTGAGTATTTTTTCTACGAGTATAACTCCATAACTAAGTTGTCTTTGAAGCTCATTTATTGCCTGGTTCTATTTGTTCGTTCAATTCTCAGCGCACTATAAATTCAATTCTTAGTTTTACTGTTAACTGTTGTAGCAAAATTTATTTTACTACGCATTGACGTAACTACTCAGGCCCGGCGCCATGGGGCATAGGCGTAGCCACAGAGGGGTGCCCAGGGGACCCGGGCCCACTCCAATTGAAATGCTACCTATGATAAAGATGTGACAAAAAAAAACTATTGTTTCGTCAGTTTTGATTTCTTTTAGTATTTTTTGCCTGCATCAGTAATTAACAATAATATTGACGACCATGGGGCCCGGGCCCTCTAAATTCAATTTTTGCCAATCAATTAAAATGTATAACCCGGCTGAAATTAAGGGTTTTTATCATAAAAGTTGCTACCTCGGGCTCTCATCTAACCTTTTTAAAAACGTAATGCAATAACAGGCGGGATTTACCTTATGGCCCAGTGCCAGGAGCCCTGCGCTCAGATGGTAAGACTTTATTTTTGTTCTACACTGTCTTATGTTTTGCAGGAAGATGTTGCGAAAATCTTTAAAGTGCCAGGGGCCTCGCACAACGTAAATCCGCCCCGGGCAATAACATGGTAATTAAGCGTAACCATTTATAGTACGGTTTTCAGTAACAATTCACCTCCATCTACTTCGCTAGTTTTTACGTTAAAAAATGCGTTTGAAAAAAATTATCTTTGAGAAATGCTCATTGAACAAATTATTGAATTTACATTGAGGGGCCTGGAGCCTCTTAACCGTACATGTACTCCTACTACTGGTTATTTTTATGTCAAAACAAAAATCTCTCAGGAAAATCTTCGAGTGGATTATTTACTACTAAAATACTTATAAAAATTTAACCCCAAACTGCAAAATTACAAACGTATTTTCGACCAAATTATAAGTAAAAGGAGAATTGAAACAATTTAATTTTTTTCAATTGGCTTTCGAATGTTAATAACCTACTTCTTTCAACTGGTTCTGAACACGTGCGAAATGTAATCCAAAGGCATTAAAATAGCTTTTTTTTCCAAAAAATCGCCCGGCGACTGGGGCTTCATCCCCAGCAGATCCCCGTCTGTGATACGTTTGAATAAACTATATTTTCATTTGGACCTTTTGGTTTAAGCCCTCTCCCTTTCGAAAACTCTCGGCTAAGTGCCAAACCAGGTCACGGCTTTTGATCTTCTACGATATCTTTGTCCCACAAAAATTCCTCTATCGAAAATTTCTGATGACTTCATTGCATGTGATTTTTGGTTTGTCTCCCCCCCCCCCAAACAGAAATCCTGGCTATGCCTATGCACGGGGGATGGCATTTCGAGCCGTGTCCCCCCAAATCACTGCTTGAGCTCCGCAAGCGAGAGTAAACTTTCGTAGTAGCAAAACTAGCAAATTTTTGCCCAAAAACAGGTAACCACAAACGCTTTTTTCTATGAAACAGCAAGACAGATCACGTGAACGTAATCAAGTAGCCTTAAATTTTGCGATGAAGACCTTTTTTTATGTTTTTAGTCTTCACCTCCAGATTTGAGGGCAAAATCCATACCAAAGAAGGATTACACAGGATTTGGAGCAAAATATTCACCAGATTGCTGCCGCATTCCGAATTTGTCTGGTCTCGGCTGCGTAAGCGTCCCCCAGCCCAAGTTTTTGTGTCCCCCTCCGCCAAACACACTACTCTGGCTCCGTGCCAGGTACTGTACTGTTCTATTCGCAGCTGTGACCAGATAGCCAACTCTTCATTTGTTGTCCTAAATGCTAGCATTTTGAGGAAATATCGCGGAAAACCGTCTTTGCGATCTGCAAGTTTTCAGCATTTTATCGAACTCTTTTTTGAATTTTCGTTAAAGAGATACCGCTCGAAATCGGCTTTATTGAAATCGGTTTTATCAGTTCAAATTGACCCGCTACTAGACCACATTCTTTGTTCAACTTCGATTGAAAAAAAATCGGACCATGTGCGATAAAACTCGCCTATACATACAGTATAAGAGCTACGACAAAACGTCACAAAGGTCTTGTATGTTCCACTAAACTGAAATAACGAGGTAGCAAGAACAGAGTGAAAACAAGCGGAGAGTAAAGACTCCAAACGGTAACGTGTGAAAATGTGAATTGAAAAAGTCTTGGAAGGAGTTTATTAGCAGTAGCGGCAGCGGTAGAAAATTTGCTTAAAAAACACTGAAAAAACAGCGGCGCAGCCGCTTGCCGCTGGTGACGAAAAAAAGCAGCGGCGCTGCCGCTACCGCTACCGAAAAACTAGCGCCGCTAGTAGCGCCCGCTGGTGAACAGCGCCCGCTGGTGAACAGCGCCCGCTGGTGAACAGCGCCCGCTGGTGAATAGCGCCGCTGTGCCCATCACTGGCAATATTGTCTTCACACTGCAGAACTATATGGTGTTAGTTTCGGAGTTTTTTGGCAGTTTTGGTAAACTCAAGTTTACAGGTTACCTATTGCTCTAATTTTTCTTGTGCATTATTACAGATTGATAATGACTTAAGTAATTAGTCTAACCGTCTCTTTTTAAATAAAGCTTTGGCTCTTTTATTCTTTGTGAAACTGTTTCCAAAGAACAATTTTTGTGGTCCGAATTTTTCATTATACTCGCTGTATTACGCCGAGGTGCGTTACAAGTTGATGGGATCCATCTCCGGGTCATTGCACCCAGGTACATTGCTCCTTTTTAAAAAAATGTTGCAGCGGTGGCGAGTGTTGGCAATATTGGGTTTGATTTGCCGGCTTGAGATTCGAACCTCAGACCTACCGCTTCAGAGACGACCACGTTTCCGCTCGACCAAAATCATGATATATTATTTCTTGTTGTAGTAATTTTTTGACAAAATAAACCAAATTTAATTTTTCTGTCTGTCTGTCTGAAATGTAAAAAAACAAGATTAAATATTTCGATTTATTATTTTTTGACCAAGCAGTAGCAGGATTCTTTTTTGAGCGAGAATATATATGCGAGGTTTGCTGATGTTGTGGTTGATACTGTTACTAGCTAAATTCAGTCTAAATTGACTGCATATGAGTCTAAATTTCAAATGACAACAAATTTATTTTCTGATGCGAACTGCAGTATCGCTAAAACTTTGCATTGAGCATATTCAAAGTTTATCGACGCCCATCATTTACTTTTAAGGGATTCACTACAGGGATTGAAACACCCAGACCACGTCAATAGATTTATCATCCAAATACCAACTGATCTCTTTGACGGTGTTTGCTTCAATGTACGTTTGCTCTTTTTTTTTTTTGTTTGCTTTCTTTTGTTTGTTTGTTTTTATTAGACCGTGAATCGGTAAAAGTGAAGATCTTTCTCACTCTCTTAACAAAAGCAATAACGTAAGCTATTCAAAAAAGCAATTTTTGGATCCACATTATTGGTGCTTTTTAGGTAGTAAGACTTCCAATCAAAGACAAAATATTTATCATCCACAGATCTATTCGTCCTAAAAAAAGACATTCTATTGACTTATATTACAGTTTAGATCATGATATGTTTATTTATTGTGTATTATTCTGCTGATTATTGCAACGACCTCCATTCTACGGGTTCCAAGCGTATAGTGACATAAACTCATGTTAGATTTTTTTTGCCAAATTTACCGATAGTTTGGTTGGGTCACCTACTAATTCTACCAAGAAATCAATTGCATCGTCGAAATAAACTATTATTCATATTTCAATGACTTTTTACTTTTATATCATGGTCAAAAGTAAAATTTTAATCAAATAAATCGTTCAAACATTTTCAGCGATATGCGAAATGAAATGTAATCAACATAAATGTCTTTAAAAAATGTCAACTGATCAAATGAAATAGTGTACTCGATTGGTCTTCAAAAATTGTTCTTCTTTAAAATCCCAAAGACTCACTAGCAAAATTTCATGACATCAGCTAAACTTATCCTTACGGCCACAAACATACTACACATTTTAAAGCCACTTGTGATTCTGAGAACGTTCTTTCGCAGCGTAATTCAATGTACTTGATACTATACTACAGAGGGTGTGTTAAAATTAAAGCCTCCTTTTTCCCTCTACCGCTAATACTGAAGAAAAAGGTGATAAATTATACAAATTTAGAAGAGGGTTTTATTTACGTTTTTTTTTACTAAATCGTTAACATTTTTTGGCTCTACCTCTGTTTGCCTCATAGCCTGCAGTTTTGATGGGTATAATTTAACAAATTGCAAAAAAAGGCGGAGAATCAAGATTTTTCTTTTTTTTTTCTGACACTTCACCCACAAAATCTTCACATGTCGATGAAAATAGCTTGGTAAACCATCGCAATTTTCTATGCGTCCTTTAACACGATCCTTCTAAATGGCTACCCCAGCATGGTTTTTGTGGTCAGAGGTGCTGAGAATATACCGACATTTCAGGCTTTAACCAGGTTTGTCAATCCACTTAATTTTCTCTGAATGATAAGATATGTAGGTTATTTAACTCAGTTACTCGACATGAAAATGAAAGAAATTTGAAATGAAAATAGCTTAGTAGAAATTTGCGTCAATGAACTTCAAACTAGTGTAATTAAAAAAACTTTATAAATTCTCAAGTACAAGCTGTAGAGGGGGACCTCAATTTGGAAACACGCTGTATACTAAATTCGTTATTTAGCAATCAAACTTTCTTAATTTCATTCTTCAAAAAGCTTGAGCCAAAGAGCACCCGATTTTGTGATTTAACCTTCTGCATCAGTCACTTTTTTCAAGCAACTAATCGGCCTGTTTTTTTCACACGGCTCTATTTCATGATGTCAAAAGTTAAACTGCAGGTAAGCTTCAAATAACAAATTTATAGCGCAGCTCTTCAAAAGAAGTCGACTATTTCAAAATTTTTGATAAATTTTAATTTTTGTAGCCAAGATCACGCTTAATCTGTCAAACTGAGCCTCACTTAAATATGATTGCTAGTGACCAAATTACCTATTATATCATCATCTGTTCATTAAACCTCACCCCGAACGAGAATAAAGTTCTCACTTTAGTCAACGGGAAAGACAGAGATGGCTTCATCGACTTTTTTGTGAATACTGACACTAATGGCGACGACCTGTTGAATCTTCAATAAAGTTTAATTAATTCTGTATAGTGTATATGAAAGGTAAAAAGAAATAAACAGCTAAAATCACTCACTATAGAGTATTATAATAGATTTGAAATTTAGTTCCAATGTGGTCGTTGAAAATTGAAAAAAATTCATACTTAGAACGTCAATGAAAATTTGCTTCCTCGGTCCAAAGTTTGCTTTTAATTTTTAAACTATTTGAATTTTTATGTCTATAATTCTTTCATTGAATAATTTTTCAACATGCTGTACAGTATTTTGGAAAGTGGCGGCAATGGCGGTAATGATAAAAAAAAGCTATTGTTCAAGAAATGCTCAATATATTGCGGAAACAAAGCATGACATTATTCTAGTAATAAAACAATGCATTTATAAACAATTCTTTGCAAAATCTTCTCAATTCAAGTATGACACATTCTTGTAAAGAGATATGCTATATTTGTAATAACCTACGGTGATGTTTTGCATCTTAACAAATAAGTCAAAATCTTTTCTGAGCAAATCTGGATTATCTAAATAGGTATTTTCCAGTTTTGTTGATTGGTGACATGATTGAATTAAACAAAGCATTAAGGAGAAAAGCAACAATTTACTTTTTTACATTTTACTTCTTTCTGTCTCGGTTTGTGGTTCTGCTTTCCTTTCTTTTTTCTTTTTTGGTCTTTTTTTCTTTTTCTAGAACAAACCAAAAACCGTCCAGAAAATAAAGATAAGTAATTAGGCAATATCAAATTTTAAGTATGATTTTAGGCAAAATCAAATTATTGCACTTCACAGCATGTAAAGAGGTGTTGCTCGAAATCGGTTTTATTGCAGAAAATGAAAACTACTTGGATAATAAAGAGATACCCTAAACCTTGTTCCTTTACTTCCCTTATCCGCAAAAATAGATTTAATCTGCTTGACTCCGTACCATTGGCAACTTGCAGTTCAAAATTTCATGACATCATTAAAAGATGACTTTGCAAATTTTTTTGCCGATTAAGCAACGCAATGTTTGTTGAATTGAACATCATGTTGCTTATTCTACAAAAAAAACTTGTAAAGTCTCCTTTTCTGATGTCACAAAATTTCGAAACGCAGGGTTGCCAATGGTATGGAGTCAAACGGATTAAATCTATTTTGGAGCGCAAAGGAAATAATGGAACAAGGTTTGGGGCACCCCGTTATTACCTCAAGTAGTTCCATTTCTTTAATGAAACCGATTTTCATCAGAAAATGGTTTTTTTTTTGCGTTTTAAGCTGATTTTATTGAAATATTCACGAGCTTTCGTCAACACATGTTGACTTTCGTGAGATGACACTAATCACAAGAAAAATGTCCCCAGTCTAACTCGTAAACCAAACGTCATGCAAGGGTACACCAAATTTGGCAAGCGGGTTGGGGTTGGCGTCCACCAGAATTTTTTAGAAAAACTGGTTTTGAGCAGATGACATCATTTTTGCGACGCCACGACCACATTTTGGAAACATGACAACATTTTTTCAATGCCGTCATAAGCGGTTCAAAATTTGAACCTAGGTTTGCTTTTTAATACTGAAACGAAAAATGCTCAAGTCGAAGCAGCTCCATCACAAAAACGTTTTATGACGTCATTTAAGTTGAATATTGGCCAAAAAATGTTCAGATTTTGGTTAGTGACTTTGGCAAATCTTAAAATTGGAAAAATTATCTTACCTTAGCAACTTCAAATTTTCAGAGGTTAATTATGGATGTATTTGAATTAAAATCAACTTGGTTTGAAGAACAAAATTGTTTTTTTGAAGAGATTTGTCACGAAAAAAGCGAGAGAAGGCATTTTTCATCCTTGTAAAATAGGATTAAATTGCACTATTTTTATTGATTTAGAAATTCGAGTCGCGTGACATGACCCTCGAATACCCAGTTTACGTACTTAACAATTGCTTTAAAAATGTAAAACGAAAAGTTTTTAAAAATAAAGAAAAATTTTAAAGACGATTCAGAATTTTCAAATTTACTCAAAATTGTAAGTTCAGTAATTACTAAATAATTTTTGTCAGAGAAAGTTTGGGAAAGAGATTATAATTGTAATCAAAAGGAATTTTTTCGGATGTTTCAGGTCCCTGATGAATGCAGCGACAAAAAAGCAGAGCGTCCAACTTTACAAGACCTGAAATTAAATTTCGTGCACTCAAGTTTAGAGGCGAGTCAAAAATTACTCGACCCATTGATTAATTTTCAAAGTTACAACTTTTGCTTTTCAAACAAGGTGAATGCACTACTAGGAACAAATTGCAAATGTTGAACATTCATTCATTCTTTTTTATTCTGGACCACCACAACAATAGTAATTGCATGGTAACACAATAATAACACGTAGAGTCAGGAAAAGGAAGTAGCGACAAAACGTCAGACGTGAAGACATGCAGAGGATATTGAAGACAAAAAAGCGACTTTTATTTGCATTATTGCTACACCTGTCACACCAGCTTAAGTACATTGTAGGCCTAATCAATCACACTCATCAACATTACCGCAGGCACATAAGATGGAAGTAAAACTAACGGCTGGTGTAGTTGTTCGAATGATTAATAAAGAGAAAAGAGAGGGACAGTGACCAGTGCAAGGTCAGGCACGGCTACGTAGGTGTTCCATGGGTGGCGCAACCGGCCCAAAACTATATTTAGCTCAACGGAGCAAGGTGAGGAAAGAAAAAACACCTTGAAAATGAAAACTCACCGGGTCCGGAAACCCTTTCAAGTAGCAGCTGGCCATAGAATCAAGACAATAATAATTTTGTAATTGATCATATGCATCAAAATAAATATCAACAACATACAGCGATATGAGTCACACCATCCACATTGCGTCTAAATAAATAGCTGGTACAAAGTGCCATAACTTGTGATCTCTCAGATATCTTAGACAGAACGAAGATATACCCATGAGAGGAACTAAATTTGTGTCTATGCAATGTTGATGATGTGTATCTCAGATCAGTTGAGCAGAGTCCGGTGATACTCAACTCAAGGGGTGATGGCTTTAGTTACCTTGCTATTCGAACTACTGGAATTTACCAGCGAGCAGTTAATTGCCTACATTTATTATGAGAGCAATTTTAAGTAGGCTACTAGTAAATCATTACCGAGTCATCAGGTTTTGTACTAAATTTTAGCATCCCAGGACTCTGCCAAAGCGTTCAAGCAGTATAGTCAGAAATAGTAATATAATAACAAAAGAAAACAAAAAACACAGACAAAAAAAATTACAACAAAGAACAGATAACGAAAACAAATAAGGACAATTGAAGCTATTTTTGTAGGGGAGCAACAAAATTATCGTACGAAATAGATCAGTGACAATCGTTTCATAGAGTATAAATGAACATACTCTAGCAAAATGTTATTTATGTAATGATATTCTGATTTGATGTCAAATAGATCTGAACCAAGAATTGATAAACATAATATCTAGCCATCGAGATCAATAACCAACATAAGAGAATTGTACGTATTTAAAGTTCAAGTCGATAATTAACTACATAACTTCAGTTTTTGTTGCTTAGCTCAGTCGGACGTACAACATGATAACATTACTAGATTACTAGACGACATGATAACATTGAACGACATGATAACATTACTAGACTTCTGACATGACAATATAAGCAATGTAAAACTCTTGCAGAGTCTACAAGAAACCTCATACTTTTATTTCATATTTATATTCATAGCGGAATTTCATTTTCATATCAGAAAAAGGTAATTTTCTTATCGTCTAGTTGGTTCGGAATATTTTTATAGATTAGTGCTTTACAGATAATTTATTCTGTGAAAGTTTACAGTAAATGTTAAAATTTTTAAACAACGGTAAAAAAATTACAAAGATTACAATGCACACCGTACTAAGCTTGTTTCAAACGAATGGTGTGTCATTTTTTCGTTCATTTTTATACATACTGTTTTCGTAATTGATGATTACAGTATTTTCTCTTTCAATTTAAACAAAGCTTCTATGTAAATCGCATGTGTGATATGGATACAATCAAACACCTTCTTGCATGTCTTCAACAACAATGACTACGCATTTTAATGCTTATTAAACAAATATCGCTTTGGGTTTTGCAATTTTGCAAGAAACGGCAACCCACTAAAATTTTTATCATATTTTAGGTTACCTGAAAATAAACTTACCTTTTTTTTAGTTCAATTTTATCAAACAAAAGCTTTATTTCGTTTAAATTCTGAGAAAATGTAACACAAGGTAACAAGAAAAGATTGAAAGCTAGAATATGACATCCAAGCGATATTCGGAGACTTCGCAAAAGTATCTAACTTTGCTGAACTAAAGAACGTCACAATAGCGCTAAGCGTGTTTATGGTGGTTGATAATCATCCGATCTGAAATACATCGTTTTCGAATTTCATAATGTTCTATTAACTTGATCAGGTTTGTGGTCAACTGCTTTCAAAATTTAAATGTTTAGAAAAGGTAGCTATAAAAAGTTAATCAAAATTTTAGAACTCTGCTTAGTTCTTGTTTCAACTTTTTCGGAGTTAGTTAAATTTTCACTTAGCAGCGCAGCGCATTTGTTGAAATTGCGGTATCAAAAAAACCCTCTTTGAAACAAATATTTGCTCCGACTAAAACAACAAAAGCGACAGGAACAAAACTTTTTGATGTGAAAATGTCAATACGATTTTTGAATTTTGTAACATACATTTTCTTGACCAGAAAGTTGACACACTATCTTAAATATTAAATCTACACCCTAAACTAGCCAATTGTAATATTTTTTGAAGAAGGATTTTATATAAGCACATGCATGAACAGTCTTCTACTGATTTTTCTCAAAATCTAAAAACTAAATCAAGCTAATGTCTGCCTTAGCAATTAGCATGGAAAAAATACGTACACAAAAAAATTTAGAAACAAATAAATCAAATTTCTATAAATTTTTAAGAGATAATGCAAAGACTAACTTTACGATGACTTCACATTAAAAACTTATTTTAATTTACTCCCCTCTATGCTTTCAAGAACCCTAGGTGTATAATTGTTTAACGTCAAACAACTATTTACCTAAAATGATCAACTTCTTTTGCACATTACGCTCTTTTTAGTTCATTTTAATAGCTATGAGGTTATACGCTCTCAAAGGTTAAAATTCTCTAACAGTTATCAAAATAATCAAATGACGTCAATCAAAAGGGAGTTCTTTTTGGGATTTCAAGGATATTGTACAGTACATTGTATTACATTCATTTTTCAGCAGAAAACCATTCCTAATAAAATTGTTTAAAAACTTTGAAGAGCAAGTAGAAGATTTTTTTAACGTCACAAGGACAGCGTAGCAAAAAAACTTCGGCCATCCAGTTGACATCTATCAAAGCCATTAAGCTCAAGTACTTCAACATCTTAAATGTTGCAGTAATCCCACAAGTTTGACCCTTTTCTTTTTTGTGATACCAATTCATTGTGAGAACTCATCTCATAGTTTAAAGGTCCATTTAAGAGCTAAAGGCCATTGCCAAGCTTGGCATGTTTATCTTTTCTTATTTTAGCCTACCTTACTCCTAAAATTTGATACGTCTTGCTGGAGTACTTCGTAATAACGATTTAAAAATTTTAAGAATCCCGTTTGGCATGGTCTCCACAATGTGGCCAACTAAATTTTATCATTTTTGATCTTTGATTTATATAACTTACCCAATATATTTAGTTTGCATAGCTTTTGTAGTTAATAAGGGAAGTTGTCAACATAATTAAAGGACCTCTTTAGTATGAGAACCTCAAGTTTTTTCTTATTATATTTTTACCTATGTTGAAAATTTTATTTGACTATCTTGAATAGACAAAAATTTTGAAGGACACGTTTGAGCAGAACTCCCCAATTGTGGCTCCTGAAATTAGTCAAATTTTATTTAAAAATTCTGATTTCATTTTTCTTTTATATTTGCCTATTCTGAAAGTTTCATGTGTCAAGCTTGAGTGGTTAAAATTTTTGAATTTTGAAAAAAAAAAACATTTTGGTGAATCAAACTTTGCCAAATTTTACCCTTTATTTATATTTACTTGTCTATCCTGAAATTTTGATGTGTCTAGCTTAAATAGTTAAAAAGTTTGAGAGAGACAACCCATTGTAGAACTTCCAAATTCTGTCAAATTTTAGCTTTCCTTCATATTTACCTATTCTGAAAATTTCATGTGTCCAGCGTAAGTGGTTAAAGTTTGAATTTTGGCGTCCTTGTTTGAGGGGGTTTTCTTCATTTTGGTACCCTCCAACTTTGTCAAATTTAACTTTTTCTATATTTGTATATCCTGAAAATTCCATGTGTCTAACATGTGTGGTTAAAAAATTTAAAACTTGGTGACCCCGTTTGAGGAGAACACCCTCATTTCGGTATCCTCAAATTTTTTCATATTTTATCATTAGCTTGTATTTATCCATTCTGAAAGTTTCATCTGTCTAATGTGAGTGGTTAAAAAGTTATTATTTTGGCGGCCTCGTTTGAAGAGGACCCCCATTTTGGTACCTCAAAATTTAGTCAAATTTTATCTTTTCTTTATATTTACTTTCCTCAAAAATTTCATGTATCTAGCTTAAAAGTTTTTAAAGAATTTGATATTTGGAGGGCACGTTTGAGGGAGAAATCCCAATATGGCACCCCAATTTTTGTTACGTTTAGTTTATTTTTAATATCTACCCATTCCGAAAATTTAATTCATCTAGCTCTAACGGTTTAAAACTCCAAAATTTTGGAGGACCTGATTGATGGGGATTCCTTCAACCTGGCACCTCCCATATCAGTCGCACAAAAGTCCTTCTTGAAATCTTCAATCGGTCAAACTTTGAATACAGTGCGTTAAGCGGTTTAAAATTAGATAGCATGGGAAGAAAAAGAAAGAAAAAGACAAAACAAAAGTAAGCAAGCAAAAAAAAAAAATACATAGTATTCAAGTTGGGACAAACGAACATAACCAAAAGAAAGGCAGTTGATAGTGTACTTAAAAATCACAAACCTTTTTCATCAATGTCTGTTAAATATCGAGCTATATCGGTTCAAACTCGTCAACTTTTTGTCCATTTTTGGCCTGTAACATTTTGGTCACATGACCAGGCGCACCCAAACTCGGTTTGCGTAAACCATTCATAAGCATCCACATTGGGTTCAAATTTCAGCATTGCACGTCAAGTGGATTTTGAGTAATAGGCAAATTAATAATTTTTCAAGCCAAAAATTGCCGTTTTTTTATGTTGTTTTTTTTGACTCATTTCACGATCACGTCACCTAAGATCCCCAAAACTGGCACACACGACGCTTTCATTAATTCTTAAATGTTGAGCCCAAATTTCAACTTGCTAGGTTTTACCGTTTGCTAGTTACGAGCAAATCAATCGTCATCGGCCAAAATTCGCGAACAAAAACAAAGGTATTACGCGACCGCGCCAAGTCCCAATGACAAATAAAACTTCACAACTAAAGAGAACAAAAAAAAAAACAAAAAACAATGAAACAAGGTACAAATTTTTGGTGAGTTATAATACATCACCAAATGACTTTGTATTGTTTGCAAAAAATTCAACACCATTGTATGGTCATAAACTATATGTTTTCCCAGAGCTAGCAGGAAAATGATATCCTATAATAATTTTTGTGGAACCTTGAACTCTTCTTGCATTCTTGGATAAGACATTTTCCGATGATTATTGTCTATGCTTGGTGGCTTCGAACTAGCAGCAAATTCAGTGGACAAGATTTCGAAGAAATCCTAAGGATCACTGGAAACTTCTAAGAAGGTGCGGAATTCTTCAAACGCGAAGTAATTACCACTATATAAAAAGTGCGGATCATCCAATGGTTAGCATCTAACACTGTCCGATAACAACAGGAAAAACATGCAATACATCAACCTTCTATCATGATAAAATGGTGTTAAAATGGTGTTGATTTTTTCATGATCACCATTGCAATGCGTGATGGAACTGCTTTGTTAGGGAGATGATTAGAAGATCACCATTGCGAAGCAAAAATATACACACAAAAATCGCGACATACTGTAAATATTAATAATAATTTAGTTGTGATGTTTTGACGTTTGCTGGCCAGAGCTTTTATAATTAATCGTTTGCGTGCTATCTGGCCTAAAGGCTACCAGCGCGGAAGCCTAAGGAAGAGTCACCAGAACGGCGACTTCTTAAAAGCAAGCAATGCGAAAAAGTTGTCTTCCCGCAGGAATCGAACCTGCAGCCTTCGGATTACCGGTCCACTGCTCCACCACTTGAGCTAGAGAAGACGTCTTCTCGCATGCTTAATTTTGCCTATTTAAATCCAGCAACTTAATGCTTGATCTATGATGTTAATAATAATTTAGTTGTGATGTTTTGACGTTTGCTGGCCAGAGCTTTTATAATTAATCGTTTGCGTGCTATCTGGCCTAAAGGCTACCAGCGCGGAAGCCTAAGGAAGAGTCACCAGAACGGCGACTTCTTAAAAGCAAGCAATGCGAAAAAGTTGTCTTCCCGCAGGAATCGAACCTGCAGCCTTCGGATTACCGGTCCACTGCTCTACCACTTGAGCTAGAGAAGACGTCTTCTCGCATGCTTAATTTTGCCTATTTAAATCCAGCAACTTAATGCTTGATCTATGATGTTAATAATAATTTAGTTGTGATGTTTTGACAGATAGCACGCAAACGATTAATTATAAAAGCTCTGGCCAGCAAACGTCAAAACATCACAACTAAATTATTATTAACATCATAGATCAAGCATTAAGTTGCTGGATTTAAATAGGCAAAATTAAGCATGCGAGAAGACGTCTTCTCTAGCTCAAGTGGTAGAGCAGTGGACCGGTAATCCGAAGGCTGCAGGTTCGATTCCTGCGGGAAGACAACTTTTTCGCATTGCTTGCTTTTAAGAAGTCGCCGTTCTGGTGACTCTTCCTTAGGCTTCCGCGCTGGTAGCCTTTAGGCCAGATAGCACGCAAACGATTAATTATACTGTAAATAGTCCTTTTTTTATCATTTTGGGTTATCAGTAAAGCAGCTGTTAAGATGCTATGCACTAAACATGCACTTTTATTGCATCGTATCATACGAAAGAAATTTTGAGATTTTTGAAATTTGTAAAGTTTAAAGAAAAAAGTTTGCAGCACATCAAAAAGCTTCCTGCACCAATTTTAAAACAGAACAGAAATGATTTATTTATGTAATACATTAACTCAAATGCATTCAAATTATCCATGTTACACGGAAGGCTGCGAAGGGACCGATAAAGGTCTTCGCGTCAAGCATCCACTCAGAGGAATAGACGCTGAAGCATGTTCAAACAATAACTTACTGCAAGAGCAACACTGGCAAAAAGAATTTCGAAACATAAAAAAGAAAAAAATGTATGTGCAAGCATCGTTCATTGTGAAATAAAATAAAGAATACTTAAAAATAAACCTTATTTCTTTGGTATTTCTCCAGAAGTGAGTTTTTCTAGTTAATTTTGAATTTATTAAAATTTTGATCTGTTGTGATATGGGAACAGCATATCAAATTTTGGTGCCTTGGTATTTGATAGACTTTTGGCATCGTGAAAAAGAGAATTTAAGAACATATAGGTTTTTCTTGTGGATCATATAGGTTGTGGATTGGGTGCGAGGACTGCAGATGGAAGAAATAGGAGAAAAAAAACAAGAAATTACAGGGAGGAAGAGCTTGTTTGGAACATTGGTACATCATTTTTCCAACTTCAAATGTAAACTGATCAGCAATTTTAAAATACCTAGTTTATAAAATTGAGGAGTTATCGGGCTTGGGTAATTGCAGGGGCGTCGCCAGCTTCGCGAGATCGGGGGGGGGGGGCAAAATTAAAATCAGGGGGGCAAAGCTTTTTCATTATTTCTGAATTGGATTGTGGCGAAATTTCAGTGAAAATCAGGTGATCTCAAAAAAAAAAAAAGGTCTTCTCCGAAATCCGAAGGCTTTTTCTGGCCGAAATACCGTGGGGGGGGCAAGAAATAAATCGGGGGGCCAAAACGAAAATCGGGGGCCCCCCGCTGGCTATGCACCTGGGAAATTACAGTAAGAAATAATGCGAATAGCTTTATTTTGGAGGCGTTGTAATTTAGCAAGATAGGTTGAGTAGGTGTTCCCCAAGAGCACCAGACCAAAGAGAAGATAAGGATGATTGAGAGCAAAGTATAGCAAAAGTAATGTAGAAGAAGGATACAGATATCGTACTTTACTTAAAATTTCTACCGCTCTGGCCACTTTGTTTTCTATTGCATAAATATAAGATTGGAAGTTAAGCTCGTTATCAATTGTTACACCTAGATGAATCTCAATAAGCTAACGTACAGTTATTATATAAAATCTTCAACTTTGCTTCATTCATATATAGTTTAGAAGGGACATAAATTCTCATGGACTTGTTTGGATTTATTTGTAATTTGTTAGCATTGCACCAGTTTTTAAGATTTTCCAATTCAGCATTACATCTCTGTTCAAGAGAAGAAAAAGAGGAGTTACTTACAACCAAGCAGGTATCATCAGCGAAAAGACACGGGTTACGTGACGTGGAATTAGAAAGATCGCTTATATATGTGGGAAAAAGAAGAGGCCACAAAAATTTGCACATCTTTAAGCATTGCACATGATCTTCTGTTTTCAAAACTTCTTCAAAGTCATCCAAAAAGTAGACGATTGTAATTTTGGTCGGTAACACTGCTAATTAAATAGTAAGCTTTAAAAAGATGCTGTAGTTTCCTACCTTTCGAATGTGCTTTAAAATATTGGTAATAAGAAGCTTTGGCAATAAATTTTGGTTAAGCTTTGCACATTAGGTTATTTCCAAGGTTATTTTTCAAAAACAGTACAGTATCAAGTAACTTCTGAAGTCTAGAGTGTTTTCCTTTTTTGATGAAACTAATCATTTTAACAGAGACCTCATGGTTAAGTTGCAACAAGAATTCAATTTCAGGCTGCAAAATAACTGCTGTTTTCGGGAGCTATTGGGTAATACTTTATAGCATATTTGGGTTGAACCAAAAAGTTTGATAAAAACAAAATTAAAGTTGTTTCTTTAGAAATCACAATAATTTTTTTGAAAGAGAAGCTATTTATCATTAAGCTTTAAGAGGATATTGCGTACCTAAAATTGTTCGATCTTACTCAGCAAAATTTTGCCGCTAGCATTCCAATAAACCAAACAATAGAATTTCATAAACGTTTACAAAAGTCACAACAAAGAGCATTAAGCAACACAGCAGTTTCTTCGAAAAAAAATAGCGTATTCGGCGTAAGCTGTTGTAATGTTTTTGGGAATAGTTAAGAGAAGCGTGCTGAGATGACGTATTACAACCAGTAGGCTACGTAATTAAAGCTTCAAATATGCAGTCAGCAAACAAAGAATTACATAGAATATAAAATCACAATTATGAAACTAAGTCAAACTTTTGATTTTTGTTTGTATTTGCCGTTTGTGAATGCCTGCTATTTACATTTCGTATGTGATACAAATAGCAACAACAATGAAATATGTCAATATTGTCGAGTGCATTTATTACCCCTTAAAAATTGCAACAAAAGGCTTCTTGACTAATTTCAATATTATTAGCTTTATCAAAAAACATACTAAAAGTCTACAAATATCTAATTCGACCAAATGTATGAATTTGACGATCAAATTTTGGCTTTGAACAGCAATTTTTTTTCTTTCTTTTGATCTTTAGGTTAAATTTCTGATCAACTGATCAGCAAAACCACAGTGACATAATAGAAACTTAATTGTGGTAGAACTGTGATGTAATAATATCCAGAAAAGATAATGTGTAATCGTTTGCGTGCCATCTGGCCTAAAGGCTACCAGCGCGGAAGCCAAGAAAAGAGCCACCAGAACGGCGACTACTTAAAAACAAGCAATGCGAAAAAGTTGTCTTCCCGCAGGAATCGAACTTGCAGCCTTTGGATAACCAGTCCACTGCTCTACCACTTGATCTGGAGAAGACCTTTTCTCGCTCGCTGAAATTTGGCTATTTAAACCCAGCAACACCAGCCAGTTGGTCGAGAGGTAACGCGTTCGTTTCTGTAGCGGGAGGTCTGAACTTCAAATCTCGGGCCGGTCAAATCGGACACAGTGTTGTCAACGATTTGCCACCGCTGCGACATTTCTTCGAAAGAAGCTGTGTTGCCCGGGTGCAATGACGTGGAGATGAGCCCTGCCAACTCGTTAAGAGCTTTGGCGTATTACATACAGCAAGTATAATAAAAGATTTGATTTGATTACAAACCCAGCAACTTGCTTGTTTTATGATTTTAATAATAAGTCAATTGTGATGTTTTTGACGTTTTTGAGGTTCGCATTTTTGTTTTTAAGTAGTTGCCGTTCTGGTGGCTCTTCCCAAGGCTTCCGCGCTGGTAGCCTTTAGGCCAGATGGCACGTAAACGATTAAACATTAAAACTTTGGCCCGCAAACGTCAAAAACATCACAATTGACTTATTACCAAAAAGAAAAGATAAGGTTGTGGTAATTGGAGCATTTTTAGATCGACTATCACAAGAAATTAGTTTTTGCATTTTTTAAAAAGTCTTTGTTTCAAATACAAAAATTTGATGGCATGGGATTATGGGAAGCTAAGTTTGGAAGAATATCATTAAAGATAAAAAAGAACAGCGAAATATCTAAGCCTTTTAATGCCTTACAAAATGTTTGCTCTATAAAATATCTCGCTAACTTCGTTATTTGGATAAATTTTGGTTTTCCGTATAAGTCATTTAGAGCCCCTGAAAGTAGTTATTGCATAAAATTAAGCAAGACCGTTAACTTACATGGCTCTATAATTCAGCATTTTATCTTGAGCTTCACATTCAAATTTGTCAAAAATATTGCGTTTTGTAGAAATCAAATTTGCAAAGTAATTACAATATGGATACTTTCAATGGGTAGTGATTTATATTGCAACATCTTAACGTCCTTCGTGGTCGACTCCTGGGAAGCCATGTCAACTTCCACTGGCAGTTAGGTGGCCAGAACAACCACCAACCCTGCAGCTCCAATGATATTTCACATTGTAGCTCAAGTCAATTAAGCACAGAGCTGGACAGCGCTGTTTCGAGCTTTTAGCTCTCATCGGCAGCCCTCAGCTATCTTTTCAAAGGTATTCCCAGCTGAACAAACATCTTGGCCTAACTGGCAAACCTTAATGGCTTGCAGAGAGGCAGATGCTTACTAGGGAATAAACGATTTTTCACTTGTGGTACTTAGGAAACAAGTGAAAAATCGCTGGATCCTTGTAGTAAGGACAGCCATAGGCTATCCTTACTACAAGGACTCCCCTCTGCGTGACCACGGAAATCAAAACTGCAACATCTTGACGTCCTTCGTGGTCGACTCCTGGGAAGCCATGTCAACTTCCACTGGCAGTTAGGTGGCCAGAACAACCACCAACCCTGCAGCTCCAATGATATTTCACATTGTAGCTCAAGTCAATTAAGCACAGAGCTGGACAGCGCTGTTTCGAGCTTTTAGCTCTCATCGGCAGCCCTCATCGGCAACCTGTTCTGGCCACCTAACTGCCAGTGGAAGTTGACATGGCTTCCCAGGAGTCGACCACGAAGGACGTCAAGATGTTGCAGTTTTGATTTCCGTGGTCACGCAGAGGGGAGTCCTTGTAGTAAGGATAGCCTATGGCTGTCCTTACTACAAGGATCCAGCGATTTTTCACTTGTTTCTAAAGTACCACAAGTGAAAAATCGTTTATTCCCTACTAAGCATCTGCCTCTCTGCAAGCCATTAAGGTTTGCCTGTTAGGCCAAAATGTTTGTTCAGCTGGGAATACCTTTGAAAAGATAGCTGAGGGCTGCCGATGAGAGCTAAAAGCTCGAAACAGCGCTGTCCAGCTCTGTGCTTAGTGATTTATATTTCCATCACAATATACTATATTTGCAAGAAATCGACTTTAGTTTTATGAAAGCTTCCTACTGTTATCAAGGTATTTGAGGTGTTCAGCATTGTTTTCTCAACATCATCATCCTAAATCGATATACAGATTTTTTTTTTAAAGTCACCCAAGTTTTTCATTATGTTTTGGAGCTACATCTCATCTTTTGCCCAAAGATTTGCTTAACTTATTTGAAAATTCAACCAAAAACATTACCTAATTTCGGCAATTTTGTTTTTTACATTATTTTGCATTTTGGAGAGCTAAAAAGATTCACATAAATGACCTCGTTAGGCTTAATAGCTAGTGTACGCTAATCCAGCAACTTCAGATTATTGCAATGAAATCATAGCTTGAAATTACTTGTATTTGCAAAAAGTACAAAAAGATAAGCTCTATTTAGGAATTGAAACTTGACCACCAACCAAAAAATTCTAATTCGCTGTTCCGCAAAATTTTAGGTTTCATTCATTTTATCAAATTTTAGGTTTTATTCATTTTATTAAATTTTAGATTTCATTCATGCACCACATCATTGGACTGAAAATGCATAAAGATTGAAGCATATTGGTATTTAGCGCTAGTACTTACAATATTATGTTGAATGAACACATGGACAAAATACTGTAAGCTGAACAATTTGAACATTAATATCTTTTTCTTGATTTCGATCCCTAGGTAAAAAAAAAATTACGTAAAAACAGGGGCACATAAGCCAAATGCTCCAAAGGTGTCATATTGATATCAAGCAGAGTATGTTGAAATAAGTTCAAAACTGCCAAAACATTTTAAGCATCCCAAAATTTTAATTACGATATTATTTTGCCAAGATGAAAAATAGATCTAAGGCTTGTAGGATAATCTATTAAATATTTAAGATGTATTTTATTTCATATATCATTTACAAAGTTCTGCATTTTACCGAAGCAATTTGTTTTGGTTTGCGAAACTTCTTTTAAGTTAATGAAATTGATCTTTTGTTTTAATAAAGAGTCAAAATTACAGTTTAATGTCATTGACGTCGTCATTACATTTTGACGTGACCAATAACTTGATCACTAGAATAAATTAGTCAATGA
Source organism: Trididemnum nubilum (assembly GCA_963965965.1). NCBI lineage: Eukaryota > Metazoa > Chordata > Ascidiacea > Aplousobranchia > Didemnidae > Trididemnum > Trididemnum nubilum. The sequence continues at coordinate 30,410,868 of OZ014480.1, read as the reverse complement.
ACTATCATATAAATCTCTTCCTAATACAAAAATAGATGTTTTAATGCTATAAAATATCCGTTTTTTGAGGTCTTAATCCAACCGAATGTGGGAAATGACTTCATTCAACAGAAAACATTTTTTGCATAGTCAGATTTAAACTTTTAGTATGTCATTTAGTAGTCTTAATGCTATTGAAAATCGTTGAAAAACATTTTGTTGCAAAATTTTTAGGTGTTAAACCACAAATGCACTTGACTAATACTGCATAAATATACCTATACTTATTCTTGAGTTCACTATGCAGAAAATAAAACTATGTGTTATATATAATAATAAAAAGTGTGTTGAAAAAAGTGTATTGAAAACTTCAATACGTAATAAAAGTCTCTGATATAGGTATTAGGTAGGAGTTACGATACGTCACATGATGTAAAAATGTTTTTGGCAAAGTAACCACTTTGACTTTGGTCTTCGGCATTACATGACTTAGTATCATAAAAAACCTATGTGCAAAATTTAAACCGCCTGGAACATTATTGGAAAAATGGCGTCATTTTTCGAAAATATAGCTCTGATGTCACTATGATAGCATCATCAAATCAAAACCAACTTTTGGTGAACACCAACCTGCATGCCAGCTTTGATGTTCGCATGACTTTTCGTTTAGTAGTTAGATAGAGGGGCACTTTTGCCTGCGTAAAATGTATATATTACAGCCTATCGTTTCGACAAAGTTATGTTTGTAATTGACTATGTCACAATCTCTTTCTGTGATTTTAAGCTCAAAAACCAAAATAGTCTGATATGCAGTTGTAAAGGGAAAGCAAATGCGTAAACAAAGCAGCAGCATTAATTAAAATGCAGAGTTTCACTGTACATTTTTCATCATTGACATAATTATACTATAGTGTCAATGTACGACTATGCATATCGATGCTCTATCAACTTAAAACAATTAATCTTTTCTAAACGTTTTGACTTATAAGCTGAAAGTTACTGTATGTAGTAAGTAATTCAAACCTCATACACAGCTTCAATGGTGATGACTGTCCCGATAAATGTATTCCTCTCTCATTTTTCTGGAATTGCAGTAATGATTACATCAATTTCAATATTGAAAAATTAAAAATATTTTAAATTTTACCTACAGTATGTTCTACATAATTAAAGAAGGTGCATAGCCTATTCAAGAAGTGTAATACGTGTGCCAAAAGAACTGTATGAGTAAATTTAGGAGTACTGTAATGCAACACAGCAATATTTTAGAATTTAGGTGATCAAAGTCTGTTTAAAGTTCAAGCCAGCAGCCATTTTGTTTGAAAATGTAGTATTAACAAAAGTTATTTTCAAGGATATGTTTTTCTTTTGTTAAGCTATCGTATATGTAAAAACTATGGGTTATGTAGCCTATTTTAATCACAGTTTTAACGGATGGATTTAGGTTACTGCTAGTTATTTTCAGCTTCTGATAATAAATATTCTGATCTGTTAAAATTAATGGATGCTTAGAATTTTTCAATAACTTAAGATTGCCTCAAAGCAATATTTATAAGCTTGCAAAACATTGAGACGTTAAAAAGTACTATATTGTTCAGCAAAAACTAAATTAGGAGGAAAGGAAAAAAGCGTGAAAAATCAAAGCTTGTAGGAATGAGAAAACATAGCCTGCACATTTGCACATGTCAGCATCAATCATTACACAGAATAATTTTTGAACAATTAAGAAACTAAACGGTTTATGCATTGTTGTTTATTCCTTCGTGTACGCAATAGCTACATAATGTTCAACTTAAGATTGCAAGCAAACACTTTTACAAACAGTTTAAGAAAAGCTATAATTTAACGAGAAAGCTGTATGAGGCCAACAACAAAAATCGACCTCAAACTAAGCAGTAAACACTAGTGCGTATCGCAAAGGTAGATTTCCGCCATTTTGTTAGTATGAGACTGTATTTATAAAATGATAAATTTGTGAAAACACGATAAAGCCAAAGCAAAACGTGATCATCGAAAAATATTTATTCGTTTTTGTGCTTTCAAGCCGAAAGCTACAAACGCGGAAGCAGAGAGAAGAGCCACCAAACGGACGACTTCTTAAAACAAGCAATGCAAAAACATTGTCCTTCCACAGAACTTTTTCGCATTTCTTGTTTCATGTAGTCGCCGTTCTGGTGGCTTTTATCTTGGCTTCCGCGGTGATAGCCTTTAGACATGAAAACATTCAAACGATTAAACAAACTCTGGCCCGCAAACATCAAAATCTTCTAGTTAAATTAAATTATTATTAACATTAAAAAAACATAGTCAATTTAGCTAACACAGTATTGTGCCAAAATTTTGTAATTACTTTTCTAGATAATTGATTTACATTATGAAATTGAGGTTTTCTCTTGAAACTTACTTGAACCTTAGACTCATTTAATTAAAAACTTATTATCTTACTCATGATCCAGTCATTATCTACCGCACAGGGATTACTAAAGTCAAGCAAAAGCTTATCGTTACCGGTAATACATTGCAAAATAAAAAACAGAACCCAAACTCATAGTTATTCCTTAACTGAAATAGGCAGAACTAATTTAATAGTTCACAGAAACATCACTTCTTACAATCCTACTTCATTTGACAACACCTTAATGCTGTCTTCACGTCTAAATGGGTAATCATATCAACTCCTAGAGACGCAGATGAGGCGGAGCCCCCATAGCGGGAATATTCCCTGTTTCGAAGTCAACTGACTTCATCATCAGGGTAAAGAGGAGTCAACACAATGCAAAGAATTTTGATCCCTAGATTAGACTAACTCAACCGGTAAATTTGAATAACCAAGCTATCGGTATAGACTATCGTCTTCATCTCGTAACTTCAGGTACTAAAAAAGTAGACCTGTATTTTTCCCACCTACTGATCTGGACTCGAGTTTCGAGTAATACCACCGCTCATCGGCAGAGCTGACGTTCAAACCGACATTATTATTATGCAAATCAAAGTGCCTTTTGATGAAATAGTACTCACAGGTTTTTGTTTGATTTTCTTTTTCCTATATTTGAAATTCGTTGCGTTTTCAGTGAATTTCAATTTTAAGTTTTCAGCTAACAAGTCTCTAACCTAAACCCCATGTGCATTGTACAATGATTAAAATTCTGCTAGACCTATTCAGATTATTCATAGCACATTAGATTGAGTTCTGGCAGCTAAATAGAGTGCCAGCGGTTCATTGGCATTAATAAATTACCCTATTTTAGAAGGGGAGAGGGGGCATTTTTGCCCAATTCTCGGTTTGTTGTGACAAATCCTTTCAGAAACAAGACTTTTATTTCAAATCAACTTGAGTTTAAGTCAACATTCATCAGAAATAACTCCTGAAAATTTGAAGTTGCTAAGGTAACGGGAAGATTCTCGATTTTTGAGGTTTCCCGAAGTCGCTTTCCGGAATCTGAGCAGTTTTTGGCCAATGCTTAACTTAAATGACGTCATAAGACGTTTTTGTGACGTAATTAACTTAATTTCGACATTTTATGACTCAGTATCAAAAAACAAAACCTATTTACAAAATTTGAATACCTGTAACACCATCGCAGCATGAAGTCATTTTTAAAATTGGGCCGTGATATCACAATGATGATGCCATCAAACCAAACCCTATTTTTCCAAAAATTTTGGTGAGCACCAACTCTCACGCCAAATCTGGTGTTCCTTGACATATTGTTTAAGAGTTAGATAATGTTCCCACATAAAATGAGTAGGCCAGATACCAAGTGTAAATTAAGGTAAACGAAACTCAAAACAATGTTGATTTTTATCAATGTTATGGATTAATTTGACTAAAACCGATCGGCTTAGTAACTCTATTACGATACACTCTTTTCTTACTTTTCTTTGTATTAAAATAATCTTATAAGAACACGAGACTCATTTTTGCTCAAAATTTAAAACAAATTAAAAAGAATGCCAGCCTCATCTGTAAAAAAATTAATAGCAAACAGAACAATAAATGAATTTCAGATTTAAAAAGAAACTAAACTCTGCATTAATTCAGAAACATAAAACTTTAGTGATTTTCTAGTATTTGCAAGCAAAATTGTAACAATTTCTAGAGTATATACAGTAGAGTGCTGTTGCGCTTTAATTGCGCAGGCAACTGAAAAAATTCAAAAAATTCTCTTTTTTCGTCGGTAATGATGGCATGGCAGTTTTATTTAATTTAAGTAAAAATAGTAAAGCCTTATTTAAAAGAATAAAATTTTTATGCGTTTGTATCGGTGAGGGACAAAACTGGTCCACTTTAAATACAGTCCGGTATGAGTTTTCTTTCTGAAGACGGATGTTTGAGCTACATTTCCGATGGTTCTTGAAACAAGTACATCAAAAAAGGCAAGTTGTCCGTTGCAATTCTGTTCCTGCGTAAAATTTATAGATTCATGGATGCAATTTATTACGCCGAAAAAAAAATGAGCCTCCTCATCACTTGAAAATGCCAAAAATAAATTGTCCCCGTTTCTCAGCAGTACCGTCGGCCTGTTCTGGTGTGATGCAGAGAGAGCCTCTTCTATCACCATAATTTATAATAACGTCTGCCAATATCGGGATAATGGGAGACCCCATTGCTACCTCATTCATTTAAAAGTTTTATTATTTTAAATAAGGCTTTATTGTTTTTAATCGTTTTTTTCACTTTTTTCATTTTCCAATGCTGCAAAAGCAGCAAAAAAAGCGTTTATTTCAGCTGACAGAGAAATCAGAATCAAACATTTTTACAAACATGGCCACTAAAATTGTCATCGATGTTTTCAAAATTTAACAACACACATTGACAACAAATGAGTCTGAAAATAAGCAAAAATTTAACATCAGCCAGCCTATCGATTCAAAATTTACAAGTTCTTGAAAAAACAAGAATAAACGTTGCTGCGAACCTCGTCGATGGAAATGAAGCAATTTTTCAATGATGCCAATAAATTTTGCATAGACGTCATTAAATAACGACCAATGATGACGTCATAATATGATCACTTCAATAATTTTTTTCAAAAGTTGTTTTCAAACGTTTTGCTAAACAAAGTGTAAAGAGCAGAGGTCAGGGGCCCAAGCTTTTTCTAAAAGGGCCAGATATGATAAAAAGAGTGTGTCTCCTAACCAAAAACTTTCGATGGTGCAGTTTTGCACAATGAAAACTGTGCATCAGTTTTGAATGAACAAAAGTGGTCATTTTCACACTGTACAACCGAGTGGTGTACGTTCAAGAGCTTTACTATTTGAGGATACTCTTATCTGTACTTTATATAGACATTATCTGTAATTTTAGCCAAAATTAAAACATCGAGAAGCTCAACATAATGAAACAACTTTGTGGCCAGCTGTGTTGAATTGAAGCAGAGATGGAAACCGGTCGGGTCGACCGGCCGGGCGAGTTACCAGTCGTGTCGAGATTCTTCAACCGGCCGGTCAAGCTGGTTGAAACACCGGTCAAATTCTTCTTTCTTGCAACTAAAAGACATCTAAGCACCAACCAAAATATACATATATATTTTGTTATAAATAAAACTTTTTTTAAAAAACAGTATTAACAAACCATGCCTTTTCAAAACAGTTGTTGAATGGTTTAAAGCTGTGACTAATTTGCTGTGACCATTAAGGCATGCACATCCAGGGGCAAATTTAGAGGGGGCATTGTGCCATGCCCCCCTTTCTTTGGCCACGGCACGAAGCAAAAAAGTCCAACATGTACGTTAAAATCGCGTAATCAGATTATAATAAAGCATGCATGTGGCTTACGCTACCTGGCATTTTAGCATCATTTTAATCAGTTTGAGAGCAAAAGTGGCGCAGATTTCAAGTTTTTTAGTACATGCTAAAATCTTGCCGCTTTCAAAAGCTTTTTTCAACTTCAATTTATCACACTCTACACTGGGCAAGAAAGAAATAGCTCTAATTTTTTTATATCTAACTAGCCATGGCTTGTTCTGAAGTAGCAGCATTTCTACAAACTGCTGGGGCACATTATATTTCGAATACTCTCTAGCCAATGTCATAATAGTTTAGTGTTTGCTACTCGGCAAATTGCAAATAATCTGTCACAAATAGCTAAAAAATTTTGACTTCTTTTTTTGGCCTTACGCATAATGTCACAAGAAAGAAGTCTAATAGTTTAGCTTGTGTCCTCCAGTTCTTTTTATGTTTATTTTGTGCACGTTTTGCGTTGCTCAAAACAGGTTTTTCAAACCGAAATTTAACCTAAAAGGTCTTCAAATTGAGTTATTTTCGCAAAAAACGCGAAAATTTGTTCGCGTTTTTTTTCTGAAACCCCCATGCGGAGTCACAAATTTGAACACCTCAACCATGGTCCCCCCTTTTGAAAATTTTTCATTGCATGCATCAAACAGTGAGCAAAAACCTTCTGTAAAAAAAACGGTTGACCGGCCGGTCAACCGGCGTAGTTTTTAAAATTTACCGGTTGGGTCGGTTCTAGAAAATCCTGACCGGTTCCATCTCTGAATTGAAGTTGTGATCATAATGTCACTGCACGAGTGCAAGGATCAAGCATAGGTTTCGACAGTACAGCGGTAGCGTCAATGGTCACAGAAGTGGAATCACACAGTTTTGATTGAAACAGTCCTAGTTGATTGAAAGGACATTCAAGTCAAGTGTTTCAGCCTTTGCCGCACTATTGGGATAAGCTTAAAATGTTCTTTCACCAAAATTGAAGTTTCTACGTCTTTTCGTTTTCAAGGTACTGCACTTTAAATTCAACAAGTTTCCTCTTCTTTCAGTGTTGCCATTTTGTCACTAATGTGGCAGAAGGTCAACTTTTGGGAAGGTGGCTTACATTTATTGAAAAGCAGCAAATTTACAGTTTTGTACCTATACTTTCTTTTACTCTATCGCAACACATTTATTGAGATTTTGCTTTTAATTGGCAAACCTGGCAAAACTTCTAAGAGGTAAAGCCTTTTTAAGAGAAAATCTAATACATCTCAAGAACGAAAGGTTGTAGAAAGCTAAAATTTGGTGAAGTTTGTCTACACATCTGCCAAAGTTTTTGAGAAAAAATTGAGCAAAACAATTTTCGACCTGAGTGCCCTTTTCAGTTTACAACTGAGAACGTCAACTCACACACATATGTTAGGCAAACAAGCTTATCATTTTTTTTTCGCACCACCATCATCAATGCAAAATATAGGAACTGCAGTTTACATTGGTAAACAATCATTGACTTAATATCCGTTTGCCGGCCAAAAATAGCTCAACTGACAAAAACAAGCTTTAGCGATATAAAAATTCATCGTGGTCTGGATTTTGGATGCATCTAATCTAGAAAATGTTTTCTTGAACTGCAAATTTGTTAAATAAGCTAGAGAAAATATTTAAGTTGTATTTTTGTAAGAATCAGAAAAGGATTCATGGCAAAATTTACGTTGAAAATAATATTTGGGAAATGCGGTGGCAAACATGATAGCAGTTGGTGAAACGATAAAAATTTGAATTAAAATTTTGCTGAACTTCGAAGAAGATAAAAAATTCGATGTCCAAGGTTTACCCCATATAAGTTGGTTATGCCTGAATCCTTTACCGATTTCACCGACTTTATATTTCTGGTTTACTTTGCCAATACTCATTTTTTGCCACTCTACTTATGCTGTATTTTAAATTATTAAAAAAATGGCGGACATAACAAACGTTGCAGCAAAAAAAAAAAAATGCTTCAATGCGTTGTTGTTGCTGATAAGACATACTCTACTTAAAATTGTGGCAGTAAATCGGATCATTTGACAAGCTGACTGGAAGCACATTCTTGCCTATGTTCGGAAGCCAAGTCTATATTATGAAGCAATGTGGTCAAGGTGTTCCAACAATATTTAGTCTAGCTCTTTAAAGATACGTAAAGTGATGAAATCTAGTTCCTGTTTTTCGTTGATTATGCAATTCACTTGACTTCAATCTTATTAGCTTAATCTAATACAAAAGCTTAATAAGGCAATAGAGAGTACACCACATATTTTGACAAAATCAAATCGAATTTAAAATTTTTTCGAGAATCTGATCATGAAAAATAAGATGCTTAACCCTATAATTTACATCGATGAGAGCATTTTCGCTCTCTGTTGGTTTTTGGTAAAAAATCTCGTCAGAAAAAAATATTTACTTCGTATTAAATAGACTTTTAGTCAAATTTCATCACACACAACCCCTAAAATTTGAAGTTGCTAAGGAAAGGAAAAGTTTTCCGATTTTGAGGTTTACCAAAGTCACTTTCGGAGATCTGAACATATTTTCGGTCCCTGTTTAACTTAAATGACGTTGTTATAATACGTTTTGCAACATAATCACTCTGACTTAGCATTTTATGATTCGGTATAAAAAAAAACACAGTATGCGCAAAACTTTAAACCGCCAATAAAGTCATCAAAAAAATGACGTCATTTTCGAAGATACGGCTCTGCTCTGACATCACTATCGCGACGTCATCATATAAAAATAACTTTTTCAAAAAAAATTTGATGAACACCAAACCACATGCTAAATTTGGTGTCCCGTAATTTTTGGTTCAGAAGTTGCATACTTAGTATTTACCCCCCCCCCCCCCCCCCCCCCCTTGTAAAAATGAGTCGGTCAAATAACCTGTCAAAATAAAGTAAAAAAGGAAAAAATTGTTATGTGTGGAATCTAATGGCGTATCAAAACCTTTGCACATTTTGTAAACAATTAATTTATTAAGCAATTTGCTTAATTGCTCTGTTTTTTGTTTTTTCTCACCTCATAACAATATTTGGAAACTCACACTGCACGCAACACGACACGCAGCATCTCACACGCAACAGACTATTTACACTTTTAGCAATACACTGAGATAAAGATGTTTCTTTAACAGTTTGCAAAAATCCTGAGGTGATGCATCATCCCGGGAAAGAAATGACTTCCCAAAAATTAGGTACTCGAAATTATAACGAAGCTTTGGGAATAAGATATATGTCTAAATGTACTGTCTTTATTTGCGTTGTTTTTTGCTTTTTGTTTTTGCTCTGGTAAAGGCATTTGGTTTAGTTAAACAATCCGAATAATTATCAACGTCAAATTATCTAGTTTCAGCATCTCAAATCAACATCACCTGCTATCGTTGAACGGTAGTTACTTGACGGAAATGAATCTATCATTTACACGCAATAGTCTCGTTTGACAATGATGTGTGCAACTATTACGCTAAAGAAATACACTTAGCAATCATTCACCTTATTATTATGGCCCACGCAACCCTTCTCTGCCTTTTTGGAGCAATGGTTTTCATAATCACAAATTGATCGCTTAGCACTCAATCCACGCCCAATGCAGATCACGCAATTTAAGATCAGTTAGCCAGTTGTTGTTTTTTTTGATGAACTACCCCTAATTTTTTAAACCTTTTTTGTTAAGTGGTGTGCTTAACTAAAAAATACGCGTTAATTTTTTTTCAAGCAAAAAACTATTGAATTATAAGCTTTCAAAAGCGAGCAAAGGGATAGCAAACTCTTGGTGCCTAAGCGGCGCCTTACCAACCGAGTTTCCGCAAAATTATTACAAACATACTCGTATGGTATTAACTCCGATTTCTCTTGTGGCGTCTCTTAACGGTTCAATCTAATTCCCTTTTCGGTTCTCGAAGCATCAACACCGCATCATACTTTTCAAGATTTGGTTTTAAAATTTTTTGGAAGAATTCTAACGGGAAACCAACATTTTGTATTAATTCAATACACATTTACTGGTAAATTGGACATGTTCTTTTTATGCAAAAAGTGCTCACCGTTTTTGCTATTAATAGCCTTGGTTTCATTCTCTCTCCACAAATCTCATACTGTATTTCTCATTCGTCTTAACCCCAAATCGAAACACTGCTCTACCAAATATTGGCTATGACTCTATACTGTCATCTACTGACAGAAAATTTTACTTTAATAAGTTTGTTTCAACTTTCGAGTAAAACGTTTATTCAATAAAAACAGTGCAAAGTTTTATTAATTTAGGTGGCAAATGTAAATTGAAAAACAATATTTGCAATGTTCGAAGCATTAGAGTGTGGTTGATATAAAACATGAAACCAGAAAAACTGAAAACATAATTTGTCATCTTGTGAAACTATCAATTCTCAGATTGTCAAAAGTAAAGAATGACAAAAGCACAAAGCACATAGCTTATAAAGCACCATTTAGAATTATTTGCAATAGTTTAAAATTAAGAGAATAAAAATTCAAATCTTCTGCATTAAAAAAATTCCCCTAACCCATTGTGCATAAATCGGCAAATTCCGCATTTGCTCACCAAGAAACAATTGAGAAACGTCAAAAAAGACTAAAAAAAACATACAAAACGGATTTTTATGTAACTTCCTAACTTAAAATTTTATGAAACTTTCTAGTTTACATAAAAGAGATGGGCGGCCACATACCAAAAGAAATTATGGCTTTTTTGAGAAAATTAATTTTTAAACTTAATTGTTAATCTTAATGAATGAAACATTTAATTTTAAGCCTCAAATAGCTGGAAAAACGTTAAAAAAAGTTGCATCGTTCTAGTATTGAATATTTTACTACATGTATAGTAGATGCAAAAGTACGCATGTTGGCCAAACCTAAAGAAATTTAATTACTCGTTGAAAAAATCGCGACCTCACTTTGTTAACTATCTATACACAAGACCTTGATTTTAATTAAACTGAACTTTCTGTACAGTTAACTTGTTTTAGCCCATGTCCATTCAGCACTTTGAAAACTGGAAAGACATTGTACAAATTAGACGAAACTTTGACGTATCCATCATCTGCTCAAAAAGATGAACAGACATCTCATCTAACAGCGAGAAAATCAAAAGTTTTTTTTTTAGCCTCGATTGGTTTAGAGAGAGAGTTAGATAATGATCTGTCTTAATTTGTTACTTTGTTTTCACGACCTAAGTCGAGAAGCACTGTACTAATGCCCATTGCACAGCGCAGAGTAACATGTTTCCTTAACAGCAGAACTATAACTGTAGCTGTGTAGCATATGTAAGGTATCTACATCAAAGATAAAAACATATTGAAGGACACAAATATAAAAAGAGATTATCTCAAGCAAGTTGGTATAGCATTGTCTGAAAATTCAATAGTTGGAAACCAGTAGTAAAAGTTTTGTTTCTGCCAATAGTTGCAGTAAAAAAACAGCAAATTTTAAAAGTATTATTATCATCTGAAATTAAGTGACAGCAACAAACAAATTTACATTAACTTATGCAGTGCTAATAATATGTTTAGTAATAATTTGGGGAGCAGTTTGTCTCAAAGTTAAAAAAAAGCAGTAAAGTTTTAATTATTATTATTACAGTAACTTACAATAGTTACTACAACATTACGTTCAACATAACAGTAAGTAAAAGTCTAGGGATCTAGTCTGGTATGATTAAAAAAAAGTTTGGAGATCTAATCTGGTATGATTAAGATGGTTATTTTAATCATACTAGACTTATTTACTGTAATATTAAACTTAATGTTGTAGGTATGAATAAATAACATTGCTTTAAAAATATTAAACAAGTTACTCCGTATAATTTTTGGTAATTGTTTAACGCCATAATGGTGTATACTTGTGTGTTGTGTTATTGCCAATTGTAAAACGGGTTGCAAAAAAAACAAAACAACATAAAGCCGATTTTAATCCTGAAAATTTTCTAGTGTTTGGTTTTCGTTTGAAAAACCAAGAATTATAAATTAGCGGATGACCTTTGTAAATTGCAAATATTGGACTCCAACGCATCATGTTGGTATATGTTCAAAATATTTTCAAGAAACATTACTGAAACTCGGAAAAAGAACTACATTGATATGGGATTTAGAGCTTGTTCTTTCTACCTATTCTGAGATGAAACTTATACTTCCATCAATTTTTGAACTTGAAAACAGTGCTTCAGATGAATGCTCAGCTGAAGATGCCGCTGTAATTGCTGCAGTAGCGTAGCCAGTCGGGGGGGGGGGGGGCTGTAGCTCCCCCATTGGCCTGCTCCTGCAAGTAGCGTTTTGCGTGTTAAGTAAACAAATCGACGCAGAAAAGATATACTACTCTTTTAATTTTCTTGCTGTTAGGTTAAATAAATGTTCGGCCGTCTTTTTTCAGTAAGCCATGATGTACTATTCAAACATTTGGTAAATAGCTTTGACCGCTAAATTGACTCCAATGAAACGAAAGTAATAACCCAAATTGACCACTGGCGGAAAATACTAATTACCAAAACATTACCAATCCAAAAATACAATCCCAATTTAATTGTTGACAGGCGTTTATTGGCGCGCGACAGGCGACGCGACCGATTCAAAAATGTTGTCAAAATCAAAGTTTACGTTTGTTTTGAACAACTTTTTATTTGCGCACGATCGCGATAATTTTTTTTTTAATTTTTTGCTATGCGACATTTTGCCTAAGTTTCTGGGCTTTGTCTGCGACCGCCGCCTAGGCAACAATTTTGAATAAAAGCTGGGAAATTTCCCCATAACTTTTTCTTCCAAGTGATGTTTATTATTTGACAAAGCGAAATGGCCGAGCAATTTCCGCTGATAGCAAAGCAGCGTTGCGTTCCTTCGAATGCTGCAAGAGTGCAAGAGCCGAGTAATATTGGGACTTCGTGCGAGCGCGTATATGGTAGTTGGGTGTATAAAAACATTTGTTTTAGTTCGCAAATTTCGCTAGATGACGATTGATTTTGCTTATAACTAGCAAACGGTAAAACTTAGAAAGTGGAAATTTGGACTCAACATAAGATTTGATAAAAGTGTCAAGTGTGCTAATTTTTTTGATCCTGAGTTACGTGATCGTGAATTGAGACACAGAAAACATAAAAAACGGCAATTTTTGGCTTGAAAATTTATTAATTTGCCTATTCCTCAAAAACCACTCTACGTGCAATGCTGAAATTTGAATACAATGTGGATGCTTATAAATGTTTTTTACAAACCGAGTTTGGGGGCGCCTGGCTACGTGACCAAACTCTTACAGGCCGAAAATGGGCAGAAAGTTGACGAGTTTGAACTGATATATCATGGTTATTACCGATATTGATGAAAAATGGTTTGTCATTTTTGAGTACACTATCAACCACTTTTTTTTGGTAATGTTCGTTTATCCCAACTCGAATACTATTTTTCTTGTTTTTTTTTGTTTTTCTTGCCTTTTTTTTTCTTTTTCTTCCCATGCTATCTACTTTTAAACCGCTTAACGCACTGTATTCAAAGTTTGAGCGATTGAAGATATCAGGAAGGAATTTTGTGCGACAGAAATCGGGGGTGCCAGTTTAATGGGATCCCCATCAATCGGGTCCTCCAAAATTTTTAACATTTGGAGCTAGATGGATCAAAATTTCGGAATAGGTTGATATTAAAAAGTAAACTAAACCTAACACAAATTGGAAGTTCCACAATGGGATCTCCCCCCCCCCCAAACGTGCCCTCCAAAATTTAAGCTTTTTAACCTTTAAAGCTGGACACATGAAATTTTTAAAGTAAGTAAATATATAAAAAAGATAACAATAGACAAAAATTTTGGGGTACCAAAATGGGGAATTTTCCCAAAACGGGACCGCCAAAATTTAAACTTTTTAACCACTCATGCTATACACGTGCAATTTTCAGAGTAGACAAATTTGAAAAAAGAAATAATTTTATACAAAATAAAATAATAGTAAGTCACACCATCCACATTGCGTCTAAATTAATAGCTGGTTCAAAGCACCATAACTTATGATCTCTCCAATATCTCAGTCAGAACAAATGTACACTGATTTTTCAGGAGAGGAACTAAACTTGTGTCTATGCAATGTTAATGATGTGCATCTCAGATCAGTTAAGCAGAGTCCGGTGATAGCCAATTTAAAGGGTAATGGCTTTAGTTTTTTTGCTGTGCGAACTACTGAAATTCAGGAGCAAGCAGTTAATTGCCTGCATATATTGTGTAAGTAATTTCAAGTTCTAGTGAATTATTACCGAGTACAGCATTAATTAAAATAGCTGTGTTCTATATTTTTCATAAATGACATAATTACACTATAGTGTCAATGTAGGACTAAGCATATCGATTTTGTATCAACTAAAACAATTAATCTTTTCTAAACGTATTGACTTATAAGCTGAAAGTTACTGTATGTAGTAAGTAATTCAAACCTAATACACAGCTTCAATGGTGATGACTGTCCCGGTAAATGTATTCCTCTCTCATTTTTCTGCAACTACAGCAATGATCTGTACAATAATTTCAATACTGAAAAATTAAAATTATTTTAAATTTTAAACATATTTTACATTATTAAAGAAGATGCACAGCATATTCAAAAAGTGACTTATGTGTGTCAAAAAAACTTTATGAGTAAATTTAGAAGTACCAATGCAGCACAGTAATATTTTAGAATTTAGGAGATCAAATCATGCTTACAGTACAAGCCAGCAGCAATTTTGTTTGAAAATGCAGAACTAACAAAATATATGTTTTAAAATGTGTTTTTCTTTTGTTAAGCTATTATATATAAAACTATGGTTTACGCGGTTTAGTTTAATCTCAATTTTAACAGGTGCATTTAGGTTACTGCAAGTTAATTTCAGCTTCCGATAGTAAATATACTGATCTGTTAAAATTAATGAATGCTTAAGATTTTTCAATAACTTAAGATTGCCTCAAAGTAATATTTATAAGCTTGCAAAACATTGAGACGTTAAAAAGTACAATATTGCTCATCAATAACCAAATTAGGAAGAAAGGAAAAAAGCGTGAAAAATCAAAGCTTTTAGGAATGAGAAAATATAGCCTGCATGTGTCAGCATCAATCACTGCGCAGAATACTTTTTGATCAAGAACTTAATGGTTCATGCATAATTGTTTATTTCTACATGTACGCAATTGTTACATTACGTTCAAAATTAGACTGCAAGCAAACCTTTACGAAAAAGTTGAAGAAAAGTTATGGTTCAACAAGAAGCTGTGACAGGCCAACAACAAAATTCGACCACAAACTAAAACAGCCAATACCAAGGGCGGCGGCAGAAAATTTTTTAGAAAGGAGTCAGTAAGAATGGAGCCAGTATTAACAACTAAAAATGAATGATTTTTTGAAATCTGGGAGGTTTAGGAGAGCCCATGCAAAGATCTGAGCCGTTTCATAGTATACAAAAAGCACTGCCAATTATCCAAACATCTATTACCAGCAAATGCTTTAAAGCAGACTGTTTATATTTGCAATTTTACAAAAAAATCTTGCAATGCATCACCATAACCAAAATCAATTTATTTGAAAGCAACAAAAATTTTTCATCGGCAGTTAGCATACGCAATAAACTTTTGGTTGATATGCACAAATTTTTGGATAAATATCTTTCTTGAGAGAAAAAAGAGTCTTGTATTATTTTATTTAAAGCCCGCTTAGCGAATAACTACTAGTTGCAGGGACAGGGCAAACCTTATGATATACAGACTGGAAAAGAAAGTCGACAAAATTGTTAGCGAAAAAGATAATGCAGCGGCAGTAATCCAGTTTTCTTTTGAGATATTCTGGCATCGGTATTAAATTGTAATTCTCCGGCAAGGAGCTTCTTGATAAAATCTTGATAAAAATCTGAAGGTTTAATCGTTAAAAGCCATAGGTGAAGCAGAGGACACAACGTTCGAGGCCAAGGCCAAGGATCGAAAAAAATCCGAGGCCAAAGCCAAGGCCAAGGACCGACTTTTCGAGGACAGATCTTCTCGAGGCCAAGGACGGGATGGCCGAGGCCAAGGCCAAGGACCGAGGACGCAATATTTGTAATTTATGGTCAAAAAATTTTCCATTTTTTTCGAGCGCGAAAGTCTTTAAGATATTGTATTTTGTTAAGTTTTTGATGATAATTCGAAAAAAGTAGTTTCTAAAAATAATGAATGTCATCTTAAAGTTTTATAGGTTAGCAACAACGTTGATTAAATTCCGTAGCGGTATCGTGGTAATGAAACAATGAAGGCCGTAACTCGTGGATTGAAAATGAAAACAATTAATAACTTTAAATTCTAAACGTGACATGGTCAATTTTAAGGTCTTAATTTCATCAGTTAGGGCCCGGTGCAAAGTTCCACTGATTATGAATCCCCACTTTTTCAGTAGTTTCTCAAACACAAAACTTATTGTTTGGTTAAACGATTTCTTTTCACAGAAATTTTAAAATATTATCATAATTTTTAAATATTGCAGAGTGACTATAATATTATTATCTAAAAGGATAGCAAAATAGTGTAAATTTGTGTTTTTTTGAATGAAATGAGGTATCGTACTAGCAAGCTCAAGTCCTTGGAAAAACTAAGTTTTGGGGGAAGGGCAAAGTCCCCATTTCTCCGTTGAACAAGTTTAGTAAATTTTTTTTCCAGAAAAATAACAATTTTGGTGACTTTTGAAAGAGATTACACAATTAGATTTTAAAAAGCAAATTGAAAAAGGAAATGCCGTAAAAGTTACATTGGAAAAACTTTAGTTTTCTCACTTTTTCCCAATGCTGATTTTAAGCCAATCCTTTCTTTGCATTTCATTGCGTGTGATGTTCTCCATAGTCTTGCACTAATGCCTTTCAATAAATGAGCGCTAACATTTCGGCCGTCAAAAGACACTTTGTAAAATTTAACCTGTTATTTAACTAAGTTAACCTGAGAATCCCAGCAGTACTGTATTAAAGAGGATAGCATTCGAAGCATTTGTCCCAGGGCTCTCCTTCAAAAAGTCCACAAATAGTAGAAACAAAAATTACAAATCATTATTTTTGCTAGAAATTGTGCCGGAGCTTCGCTTTCTCGCCTTCATGACGTCGCGTGAAAAATTGTTTAAGTGCAGCGCGCATTTTTCCAGGCATTCGAACAATTTCAGTTGTTATGTTTATCATCACACTCTCGTTTTTTTCTGAAACAATAGTTTAGTGTTTGGGATTCCTAGCCGTAATTTTCAATACAAAAATCTTCTAGCAGATGCAGAGTTGTATAAGTAAGGTCAGGCTTTTTGGGTCGGGTTCGGGCCGGGTTCGGGCCGGGTTCGGGCCTAAATTGACAAAAATTTCGGGTTTACTTCGGGCCTGAAACGTACTTTTTGTCTTATGAGCACAAAAATATAATCAAAACAACTTTGCAAAATTGCAAAATTTTTCAGACCTAAGTTAACTTTCGGGCTTTTTCGGGCATGATTTGGGCTTCAAATTAGTTTTCGGGTTCAGGTTGGGTTCGGGCTTATGTTTTCGGGTTCGGGCCAGATTCGGGCCAGAACTAGTCGGCCCGTTTACAATTCTGAGCAGATGTGGCTTTTTCTCCAGACCCCTTGCCACTTGCCAGTGATTAGAAAGTTGTTCTTTCTAATCTCAAAACAAATTCTTCGCAATATTCTGTCGCGTATTTTTAGAACAACAGCTGTCGTTTTCAAGTAACGTTTTGTAAGTTGTATCAGGGCTACACCATGTAACACATTTAGTATGCCATAGGCCATCACTGGTAACTGATTGTATTTTGTTATTGCGCACACACTTTCTTCTGAGTCCACGTTCACATGGGCACCACCATGTATTAGTATTAGCAATGCAAAAATGTTAGTGTCCTATCCTCGGATCCCTAGTTATGGCCCTGAATGGTTTTAGTGTTTTGCTTTTTGTACCACCCGCACCGAAAGCATTAACAGAAAAAAAAAACAAAAAACTATGTACACTGGGTTTTGGTCCCCCATTTTCCGATTAGAGCTTTCACAAAATTCCATTGAAAATAAGGTTTACTATGACTTGGCTACTACATTTTATTTTTCAAATACGGAAAGGAAACAAATTGGCTGGCCAGAAGTCATTGGCGTAGAAGTAGATAAGTCATGGCCAGAAGTAGATAAGTGGAGCTCAGAGGGCCCGTCCCCACCAATTGAAATGCCACCAATGATTAAAATGATGAAAACAAAGTCTATTGTTTGTTCAATTTCAGTTTTTTTTAGCATTTTTGCGTAAAACAGTGATAAACAATAATATTAATGTTGACGACCAGTGGTCCGGGCCCCCTTAATTTAAGTTTTTGTCAATCAATTTAATTACATAACCCCGAAGAAATTCAAGGTTTTTGCAACCTCTGGCCTTCAACTAATTTTTTTATATTGTAAATTTAATGCAATAAAATGATTAGTACCCATCTATTGTTCCAATTTTAAATAACACTCCACTCCCATCTTGCCAGTTTTTACGAGACAAAATATTTTTTGAAAAATAGCGAGGGCAAAAGTTTATTGAACAAATTTTTGAATGAAGGGGCCCCGGGCCCCCTGGTCGTACATGTAATCCTAAAATTGGTTATTTTTATGGCAAAACAAAGATCTCCAAGGAAAATCTTCGAGTGAATTATCACTTTCTACCAAATTATTGCAGAAGACACTGTCACTTGCTTCCCTTTACCTAGACCAAGCCACTTACAAATGTTTATCCCAAAAATGGTAGGTTTTAAACATGAATTGTAAGTAAAGCCAGGACTGACCAATTTAATTTTTTTAATTGGCTTGCAAATCTTAAAAAGTTTTCGTTCAAATGGCTCTAAAAACGTGCTAAAAACATCCAAATGGCATTAAAATAGCTATTTTTTTGATTTCAAAAATTTCCAAAAAGTTGCCCTTAACCTCCAGCGGCTGGGGGCCCCCCGCTCCAAGACTCCTGTCTGTAATACGTTTGAGTTACATTAGTTTGTTCACCGCGCCTCCACAATTTAACGCATATTTTGAAAACATTAACTTTTGGTTCAAGTCCTCCCTCTTTAGCAACATTTTGTTTACGCTCCGGACAACGTCCCTGGACTCTGATCTTCTATTTCAAAGTATTTTTGTCCCACAAAAGTCTCTCCTTTTGAAAATTTCTGATGAAGTCATATTTCATGCAATTTGCGGTTTGCCTCCCCCCCTCAATCAAAAATCCTGGCTACGCCTATGGGAAGTTCAAAAAAGTTTTATGTTTTTGGTGATTCTCCTTTTTAACCAGTCAAAAAACAAAGCTGTCCTCGAGCCGAAAACAGGACATTTTCAAAGCCAAGGCCAAAGTTAAGGATTTGAGCTTCGAGGCCCAGGCCAAGGACCTGAAAATGTATCCTCGAGGACGTCCTCGAGGCCAAGGACGTCCTTGAGGACTGCACCTCTGTTAAAAGCCTTTTTTCAACTTCAAGCACACTAAACGCACTGACTGTGTCTGTTATTTTTTCTCCCCCCTAAATTTTTTCCCTATATTTTATCAAGTCTACAAATGCCTTTTTACAATATTTGCGGCAACATATCTTTTAAACAGCTGAATAATAAAATAGCCAATAAAATTTATATGTCTGTATTAAAACAACGCAAAGCACAAGTTTTTAACATACCAGTAGCAATAATGTGAAAAAAATAAATGGTATTTTCCTTTTTAAAAAAGGCTATTACTTATGCTCACTCTTTGTTTCCATGCTTTTTCTGGTCCAGGCTTATAAAACAAGACCTCCAACAAAAATTATTTCGAAAGTTGTCCTTGCCCCGTCTCCCCGAAGCTTTTGTGGGGATCAAACATTTGGCCGAATAGAAAAGTTGTAAAACAAATAATTATATGCGCTAGTAAAGACCAAAAATCGTGCGCCCGAAGTCTGTCCAGTTTTCTTATAGAAAAGTGGTTGGGTCTATACTCGTGCGCCAAGTTACCGACGGTTTTAGAGCCCAAAGCCTTACACCCGTTTAGGCTCTGGCAAAACTACCCAATGCCAAAAAGCAGCTTTTAAATGTCGTGAGTAAATCATAATTGAAATCGTCTAGGTTGAGAAACAAAATCGTTTATGACTTTTTTAGCAATTTGCACATTTTCTTTAACTTTGTTTCTGGGTACACGCTAATCATATGCAGTCCACTTTAGTGCAATTTTCCCCAAAGGTTGTTCAGAGCCAAGTTTTCACACGCCTTAGACTGCTGAACAACCGTTCCACAGTACAAGTAGTAGAGGGCAAAGTAAATTTGAAGTTAAAAAGTAATAGAAGGCAAAGTGATTTTGAAGTTAAAAAGATGTTTGAATTCGGAAAATCAGTTAATAAATGTTGATTAGGCAACTGCCAGCAGAAATAAATAAAATACATATATAAACGAAAAAATAAATATATAAACGAAAAAAAAAAAATTAGAAGGAATTAAGCTTTCAGCCAATTCTGTTACTTGAATGTCAAAAAATAAATGCCTTAATTACTCGTTTTGTAGTCTGGGCCTTTATTTTTTTCAACCAAACTCAATACCGGGCCCTTATTCAAACGGGCCCTTATTCAAGCACTAGCGCTTGTTATTTTCAACGTAAAATTATGCACAAAAATTATCGTTGAAGACAAATATTTCACGACATTAATCTTTTTTAAAAAATGGGAGCTTTTTGTGCTATCAGTTCTTTGCTTTGGGCGCGAAAGTCTGCAATCTTTTATGTAATCAATGCTATCAATTATGTAAACTAATCAATGTATACGTAATCAATGCTATCTGTTAAGCTATTGGACGCCTAAGGCGTGTTATTTATCCGCGCTTAAAATTCAACAGCGTTGTGACACAAGCGCTTCTTTGCTGCTTCTTGTATCCTGCTGTTCTCTACCACTGAAAAATCAGCTTTTACATCGGGCGGGTACTCAAGCACGGGCCCTTATTTATTTTTATATTCTGTTCGCACGGGCGGGCTATTTAAACTTTAATCAAGATCGGGCGGTAAAACGAGTATATACGGTAAATAAATAAACTTTGGAAATATTTTTCGTTTTCAATTTAGTGCAAAGTTTTCCGATCATGTTCGAGTAAATAGAAGGTCGGCTGCTGGCACATTTGACTCGAGTTTGGTTTTCGGTCAAGCCAAATCAATAAGACTATAAAATTTGGTTTTTATACCTTTCCTGCATGACTTTCGTCACTAAAAAAGCCTGTGTGGAGTCTCTACCGTATGTGGTGGCGGGATTTGGTAGGTGTGGAAGTGGCAGCTGGATTCAAAGAGCTCAACTTGCAAGGAACCCTAAGCTGTGTCGTTGCCAAGGCACTACGTGAACAAAGATAAATTCACAATTTCAAAGTATGGTGAAACAGACTAAGGGTGAAAAATATCGATCTGGGTGAAACATAGAGCAGGTTTTTTAATGTTTTTATCTGTGTTGTGCTAAATATTTTATGTTTTTTTATGATGTAAAAATATCCCAAAAATATTTCCATGAAAGCGTTTTAGTACCCATTATTTTGGCTTTTCTGCTAACTAACAAGTCTACAACCCAAACCCCATGTGCATTGTGCTATGATTAAAATTCTGCTAAACCTATTAGGATACAGCACATTATCTTGAGTACTGGTAGCGAAATTGAGTGACAGCGGTTCATTGGTATTAATAAATTAACCCTATTTTACACGGTGGGAGGGCTTTTAGCCCTTTCTTGGTTTCTTTATGATAAATTCCTTCAGAAAAGAAATTTATATCAAATTAACCTGACTTTGAGTCAAAATTGATTACAAATAACTCCTAAAAATTTGAATTTGCAAAGGTAACATGAAATTTCCCGATTTTTGAGGTTTCCCGAAGTCACGATTCGAAATCTAAGCATTTTTGGCCATTACTCACCTTGAATGACGTTATAAGACTCTTTTGTGACGTAGCTAACTTGACTTGGACATTTTATGACTCAGCATCAAAAAAAGCTACGTGCAAAATTTGAACCGCCTATGACGTCATTGAAAAAAATCATGTCTGGTAGCATTTTTCTAAAAAACTTTGATGAACACAAACCCTCATGCCAAATTTGGTGTTGCCATGACTTTTGGTTTAGGGTTTAAAAAGGGGGCTAAATATCCCCCACCCCGTGTAAAATGCGTTGGTCTGATACCCTGTGTGAAATTGGGTTAATGAAAATTGAGACATTGTTGATTATCAAAAATGTTATGAATTAATTTGAGTAAAACCAGTCGGTTTAATTGAACAGAGCTAGAATACTATAGTTAAACAGTATAAATCCAGTCATGCAGGTTTAATTTACTGTATAAGCGTTTTAACTCTAAGACCAACTGCCGAATTTGCTATTTACAGTCTCTTTGCTTGACATTGAAACGGGATAGTGAGTGGCAGACACTGTGCCGTCGCCAGAGCAAACGATGTCAGATTTAGGGTTTACTATAAAATTTGCTCATAAAAACTGATCTTCATATCTTGTGCGACTACAATTATGGGCTATTTTAGAATGAGGTCGACAGCGTTTCTTAGCTCGTTTTGTCTGCGCCCATAATCGCTTGAAAAATCTATCTACAGCAATGAATGCTACCAGACGTGCAGCCAGGATTTTGCTACGAGGGGGTAAACCAAAAGTAGTTTTTTTTTTGCATGAAAACTGCCTGATTTAGTATCCGTGCTAAACAGACTGATGCAACTCAAGTGTGTCATAGACGGCATAGTGACTTAATGTTTAGTGACTGTGGATGGCCGCCCGGGACCGTACCCCCAGCCGCTGGGCGATTTTAGCAATTCTACAGCAAAAATAGCAACTTTAACGCCATTTTAATCACATTTCCCAGTTTTTGAAGGCATATAAATAACTAAATTGCTAAAATTCAGAAGTCATTTCAAAGAATTAAATTGCTTAACACCTTTAGACCCCCTCCCGTATTTCAGGTAAAGTCTAAATAAGTTCAAACGCTCGTATTTTGAGGTTAAATTTTCTAAGTGACTTGGCTAATGGGGCTTTTGCCCTTTCACCCTGGTTGCGTCACTGACTGCGACCTCAAAATCTTGAGTGTGGTCTAAAAATCAAAACAGCTGATCTTTGAAAGAAAATGTTTTCACGAATTGTTTTATGTCATAATCACTAACGAAGCACTGGTATAGATTCTGTAGGCTTACATCTTTCTTCCACGACACACCCGTAAAGGCGTGTAAATAAGACGGAATATTGCGTCAGATTTATGTGGCACAGCAGTTTGCTGCCACTCATTTCTCAATGAATCAAGAAAACGTCAAGCGAAAGTATGTTTGAACGTAATTATTCCTTTTTCCATCATTTTTTGTTGTCTTGTTTTGAGTGATGTTCCAAAAACAGTATTTTGAGTAAACCAAAATGAGGGGGGCACAAGCAGCCGTTAGGGGGGCACTGCCACCCCTGGTCCCCCTGTAGCGACGGCAGTGGGCAGACATAATGGCGTCTGTGTTGTCTCTTCTACTTCAAACAAACTTTGCAAGGCTAATAATGCAATGAATTATGAAACTCTTTGCTTAAGTAATTTGAAACCTCTCTAATAATTCTCGAAGTGTAAAAATTTGGAATAGAATTAGTCGACTTAACAGCCTTCAAAAGCCAAAGCGCACAATACACAAACTCTCGTGGATACACATGAATACAATAAATAGAACAGGAAGTTGCAAAGAACCTATTGACCAATAACCCAAGCAGCCACAGAACATTAAAAAATCAAATAATTAAGTCTTGCCTTAACACTCATAGTCGATTACATTTAATAAAGACTCTGTTGTCAAAGCATTGCAGTGAATCAAAATTTTATTTAATGCAAACAATTGATTAAATTTTTAATATAGATTATTTGAATAAATTCTTAAAATATTTAGATCAGTGTTATAGTTTGACTACTTTTGCTGTACTGAGAAACTGAGAATACACTTTAAGGCAAAATTGATTAACTGGTTATGCGCTGCTGGTGATCCAAAAGGTTTTAATTAAAGTTTTCACACTCTTTATTTTTATATTTATTCAATAATTGCAAATTAAAAAGTAACCTCTATGAAAATGCATGCGATAGCGCAAAAAATACTTAACTTACCTGTTTTTAGCAGCCATTATTGCCCAAATTGTGTAGGTTTTCGGTTTTAAGTCTTTACTCTTAACAAAAGTAGTGACGCATTCTTCATTTTAAACTCTAATATTTGTTTTAATCCGCTTGGAGAATTTTCATTCTAGCGTTATATTCCAAATGGTTTGTTATGCTAGGGCGTCGATGCTCCAAACGTTGTGCAATTGTTGCATACTTGCCACCAATTCTGCACCATTGTTATGGAATTCCAAATACTGTGCTTGCAGAATGAACTGTAGGGTGTGAATACAAATTTTGTAGTTAATCGCAAGAAGAAATCCTTCCTTGCTCTTTTGATGCTAACTGCTGCTTAAACTTGACGCAATGCAACTTTCATATCATAAATCAATGTAGCAGATATAAATCGGCAGCAAGTTCTTCGATTGATTTTGTATACTGTCCGTGTATCCAAAACTACTTGAAACAAAAATCGCCATCGTTGACTTAAATCCCAGTACATGAAAAACTTGTGAAGACTTCGTGCTGGTCATGAGGTGGAAGATTGAGTACTCTTTTTCAGCTACGTAACAGTTGCAGTAGCTTCAAATAGCAGACAAAAATTTGGTTGGTTGTTTGGCAATATATCAATATATACACTAATACCTGTAAAATATCAATAATCAATAACAAAATTTTATTTAAACATTTCAAACCAAATCAAAGTTTTTTATTATTCTTGCTGTATTACGCCGAAGCATGTAACGAGTTAGTCTAGTATCTATCTTTGCTTCATTACTATTGGGCAATTCAACTCCTGCTGCAGGGGTGGCGAAATATTGGGAAAACGTGTCGGATTTATCGGCCCGAGATTTGAACCTTAGACCTCCTGATCTAGAGACAACATTTTTACCGCTTGATCAACTGCAGATCCAATTAGAATATATACAAACTTTATCGCACCTATTTCTAAAAACCAGATCTGGACGCTTAATGAAAAAGTAAATGTTCAGTAACGGCAATAAATTTTTTTAAGTTGCTAGGGCTAGCAAGGAAAGAGCAAAGACACATTTCACCTTCATTCTTCGAGTCAAGCTGTTATCTGCTCATTTGTTAGTGAAATGCAGGTATATCACAAATGATGGGAGCTGCTCAATGAGTTCTGATGTTGAACGACAAATTTTAGTTCTACTGTAATCATAGTTATTAATTTAAACCGACTATGAATAGTTGAATCTTAGTAAACTTTTCTAGTATAGAAGACCAGAGATGGAAGCGGTCAGGATTTTTTCGACCCAACTGGACCGGTAAATTTCAAAATCTACGCCTGTTAACCGGCCGGTCAACCGGTTTTTGACCGGCCCGGTCGACCGTTTTATTTTACAGAAAGTTTTTGTTCACTGTTTAGTGCATCCTATACAAAATTTTCAAAAGGGGGGCATGTGTGAGGTGTTAAAATTTGTGACTCTGGACGGGGGTTTCAGAAAAAAACGCGAAAACTATTTGCATTTTTTGCGAAAATAACTCAATTTGAAGACCTTTTTAGGTTAAATTTCGGTTAAAAGACTGTTTTGAGCAACGCAAAACGTGCACAAAATAAGCATAAAAAGAACTGGAGGACACAAGCTAAACTATTAGACTTCTTTCTTGTGACATTATGCGTAAGGCCAAGAAAAAAACAAAATTTTTTAGCTATTTGTGACAGATTATTTGCAATTTGCCGAGTAGCAAACATTAAACTGTTGTGACATTGGCTAGAGAGTATTCGAAATATAATGTGCCCCAGCAGTTTGTAGAAATGCTGCTACTTCAGAACAAGCCATGGCTAGTTAGATATAAAAAAATAAGAGCTATGTCTTTCTTGCCCTGTGTAGAGTGTGGCAAATTTAAGATGAAAGAAGAGTTTCAAAGCGGCAAGATTTTAGCATGTACTAAAAAATCTGATATCTGCACCTCTTCTACTCTCAAGCTAATTAAAATGATGCTAAAATGCCAGGTAGCGTAAGCCATTTCCACATGCATGCTTAATTGTAATCTGATCACGCGATTTTCACGAATATTTTGCACTTTTTTGCTTTGTGCCGCGGCCCAAACAGAACGGAAGGGCATGGCACAATGCCCCCCCCCTAAATTTGCCCCTGGATGTGCACATCTTAATGGCCTCAGCATTTTAGTCACAGCTTGAAACCATTCAACAATTGTTTTCAAGAGGTGTGTTTTTTTAATACTGTTTTTTTTTTATAAAAAGTTTTATTTATAATGAAATATATATGTATATTTCGGTTGGTGCTTAAATGTCTTTTAGGTGCAAGAAAGGAGAATTTGACCGGCATTTCAACTGGCTTGACGGGCTGGTCCAAGAATCTCGACCTGACTTGTAACCCGACCGGCCGGTTGACCCGACCTGTTTCCAGTCTATATCGTACTGTTTATAAATTACAGGTGAACCGATTGTCTGTTATGCCATTATTTTGAAAATTATTTTTAGGTTTGATTTGCGTTGTGTTTTTGCTTCTATTTACTTTAAAAATTGTTCAACAAAAAAAGTCTAGTTAGAAACATTTGAACATGCTAAGATGTAAGAGTTTAGATTTCTTTACATCACACACATTCACAAGTGTTTTTGTACAGGTTTATCATATTTCAATCTTTTTTTGGCAAAATCATTTTTACAAAAACAGTAATACAAAAACTGTCGTATACTTAGTTTAGTTACAAATATTAACATATTCCTTTTTTTTGACTTCTTTTTAATATCTGTGTTATTGTACCAAAAGAAAAATAATGAAAATGCGTTTAAAAAAAAGTTCATTGAACCAATTTAACTTTTATCCAAATTTATTAACATGTAGTCCCCAAAGTTTTAAATCTAACATGAAAAAGTGTTTCAACTTTAAGATCAATCAGAATTATTTTATCATAATTTTAAAAAGTTTCATGTGCTTTGAGTTGAAGTGTGCATTGCAATGCGCATCAAAGCTTTTTGTGTTTCATAAAACGTTTAATTCAAGAAATCATTTTTATCAAGTCTCTTTAACATTTATCTTGTATATTTAAAAGTTGTTTACTTCATGCAAAAATTGAGATTCCTGCTGGTAAATTTTAGAAAATATGCGTTAGCGTCTTGCACAGCGTTATTAAATTAAGCTCATAACACGTGTGTAAAACATGCTCATTGTTTCACGATTTCAGGTTTTAGTCTTAAGTAAACAGGGATTTAGGGGCTCAAATCTGTTTCACATCACCCTCTCGGAGTAAAAATAGCTACAAAAGTTTCCGGTGTACGGTAGGATAAATAACCCAACCAGTTGGTGAACTGGTTGACTAGTAACTGATTCCCAATTAGATCAAAGTAAAAAAATTCTTTCGCTCTTTCTAGTGGAGGAAACTTGAAAAATCCTACAGTAGTTAAGGCAATAAAACTGATTTCAATTAATTATTAATGTGCAAGTTTTTACATGGGCATTGTGCACAAATTCATTTTCTAAACTCTCGTAAAAATATCACTCGACTGTTCTTTACGGTTTTCAAATCATCAGATAGTCTAGCTCATTTAAATCGATTTTAGTTCTACATGATTAAAGGCCACATGATGATTGCGAAAGCATGAAACATACAGTAGTACAAGTTGGTGGTATTTTTATGCTGAATTACTCGTATGTTAAAACGCAAAGCTCTAGTCTTTCATAGATTAATTTTAATTCCATTGACGCATGTATAATGAAGATGAGAAAAAAAGAAAAAAACAAAAACCAGAGTTTACCGTACGGTATGCCTCTTACGATACACATTTTTCTTTTGATAGGAACACTTTTATAAAAACACGAGGCTTATTTTTGCTCAAAATTTAAGAACAAATAAGAAACAATGCCAGCCTCAGCAAAAAAAAAAATTAATAACAAATAAAAAAGCAAATAAATTTAAAAAGAAACTAAATTCTGTGCTGATTCAAAAAGAGTAAATTTTAGAGTTGTTTCAGTTGTTGCAAGCAAAATTGCAACTATTTCGAAAGTATAGAGTGCTGATGGGCATAGCGCAGGCATTTGTAAAAACTGAAAAACTTGCTCTTTCGCTTTTGGTATTTTCTGATGCAGTAAAACCATTAAAAAAGCGTTTATTTCAGCTGACCGAGAATTTAGAATTAAACGCTTTTATACACATGGTTACTAAAATTGTCATCAATGTTCTCAAAATTTAAGAACACATTAAGAACAAATGAGGCTAAAAATTAGCAAAAAATTAAGAACAGCCAGCCTATCAACTCAAAATTTACTGATTTAAAAAAAACGAGTGTAACGTAGTCATGGACTTCGTCGAAAGAAATAAAGCAGTTTTGTAATGTTGTCAACAAATTTTGTATTTACGTCATCAAAAACAAACCAATAATGACGTTATAATATAACCAGTTTCGTAATCTCTATGACTTTTTTTTCAAAAATTGTTGTCAAACGTTTTGCTAGAAAAAGCGTAAAGAGCAGAGGTCAGGGGTTAAACATTCTTCTAGAAGGGCCAGATGTGATAAAAAGAGTGTGTCTCCTAACCAAAGACTTTCGATGATGCGATTTTGCACAATAAAAACTGTGCATCAGTTGTGACTGATCAAAAGTGATCATTTTCAGACTGTGCAACCAAGTGGTGTACGTTCAAGCACTTTTCTATTTGAGGATACCCTTATCTGTCCTCTGTATAGACATTATCTATAATTTTAGCAAAAATAAAACATCCAAGAGCTCAGCATAAAAAAAACAATTTTGTGACCAGCTGTGTTGAATCGAAGGGTGAAGTTGTGATCATGATGTCACTGCACGAGTGCAAGGATCAAGTACAGGGTTCGAAAGTACAGCGGTAGCGTCAATTATCACGAAATGGAAATCACACAGGTTTGATGTCGAACAGTTCCAGTTGATGAAAAAAGGGCATTCAGGTCAAAGTTTTCAGTCGTAGCCTAACTATTGGGATAAGCTTAAAGTGTTCTTTCACCAAAATTGAAGTTTTTACGTCTTTCCGTTTTCAAGATATTTCGCTTTAAAGTCAACAAATTTCTTCTTATTTCAGAGTTGGCAATTTGTCAGCATTGTGCCGAAAGATTAGCTTTTGGGAAGGTGGCGAACATTTATTGAAAAGCAGTAAATTTACAGTCTTGTACCTGTATTTTCTTTTACATTAACTCCGAAGAAAAAAGATTTATTGAGAATTAAGAGCATGAAATAACTTTTTTGAAATTTTGTTTCTAATTGGCAACACTGGCAAAACTTCTAAGAAGTAAAGCTTTTCTAAGAGGAAATCTAATCTATTATATTTCAAGAACGAAAGGTCGTGGAAAGCTCAAATTTGGTGAAGTTTGTCTTCAGATCTGTCCAATTATTTTAGAAAAAATTGAGCAAAACAAATTTCGACCTGAATCACTTTTTTAGGTAACGATTGATAACGTCTACTCACACAAATATATTGAGCCAAACAAGCTCAGCATTTTTCTTTGTGCCACCATCATCAATGCAAAAAAATAGAATTGCCGGTTACATTGGTGCAATCCCTGACTTAATATTCGTCTGCCGACCAAAAATAGCTCAACTGACAAAAACAAGCTTTAGCGATAAAAAAATTCATCATGGTCCCTATTTTGGATGCATCTGATCTAGGAAATGTTTTCTTGAACTGCGAGTTTGCAAAATAAGCTAGAGAAATCATATAAAATACATTTTTGTGAGAATCAAAAAAGGATTCATGGCAAATTTTACGTTGAAAAAATGATATGGTCGATGGGAGGGCGAACCATGTTGGCAGTTGATGAAAAGATAAAACTTTGAAATAAAATCTTGCTGAACTTTATAGAAGATAAAAAATTCGATGTCCAAGGTTTGCCCAGTTTAAGTTTGCTATGCCTGAATCCTTTACAGATTTCACCAACTTTATATTACTGGTTTACATTGCCAATGCTCATATTTTGCCACTCTGCTTATGCTGTATTTTGAATTATTAAAAAAATGGCGGACATAACTTACGTACGTTGCAGCAAAAATGAAAAAAATGCTTCAATGCGTTGTTGTTGCTGATAAGACATACTCTACTTAAAATTGTGGCAGTAAATCGAATCATTTGACAATTTGACATGCAAACAGTTACAAAATTTTTTTTTCTACAACCAGAAGCCTGTTCTTGTCTATGTCTGGAAGCCAAGTGTATATAATAAAGCAATGTGGTCAAGGAGTTCCAACAATGTTTAGTCTAGCTCATTAAAGATAGGTTAAGTGGTAAAGTTTACTTCCTCTTTTTCGTTGATTATGGAATGCACTTGACCTTAATCTTAGTCTAATCGAATACACAAGCTTAATAAGCTGATTATCACATATTTTGACAAACATTACATCGATCTTTAAATTTTCGAGAATCTTATCATCAAAAATTAAAATCTTAATCCCATTTTACCACAAGGAAAGCACTTTCGCTCCGTCTTGGTTTTTCGGAATAAATCCTTTCAGAAAAAGATTTTTACTTTGATTTAACTTGACTTTAAGTTAAATTTTATCACAAATAACCCCTGAATTTTGAAGATGCTGAGGTAAAGGGAAGTTACCCACTTTTGAGGTTAACCGAAGTCCCTTTCCGAGATCTGAACATATTTTTGAATTCTGTTTAACTTAAATGACGTCAAAAGACGTTTCTGCGATTTAATTACGTTGACCTGGCATGTTATGATTCTGTATCAAAAACAAACCTTCGAGTAAAATTTTGAACTGCCGATGATGTCATTGAAAAACGACGTCTTTTTTGAAGATACGGCTCGGACGTCATTGTGATGACGTCATCATCCCAAAACGAATTTTTCTAAAAAATAATGATACACAGCTACTTGTATGCCAAATTTGGTGTTCTCGTGATTTTTAGTTCAAAAATTGGATACGGGGCATTTTTGCCCCACCCCTGTGTAAAATGAGTTGATCGAACAGACCGAGCAGAATAGGGTGATAAATGAAAAAAATTGTGATTTGTGGAATCTAACCGCGTATAAAGATCTCTGCAAATTCTGTTAACTGTTGGTTCATCAAGCAATTTGCTTTATTGCTCCGTTTTGCTTTTTTTGTTTTATTTTTTCTCAAGTTTTAGCAATATTTAGAAAATTCACACTCGCGCAACACAACACGCATCATCGCAAACGCAATAGATTATTTACACGTTTAGCAATACACTAAGGTAAAGATGTTTCTATATTAGTTTGTAAAAATTCTGTGGTAATGCATCATAAGAGAAAAGGAATTACAAAAAAAAATCATGTACTCGAAATTACAACAAAGCTTTGGAAAAAAAGGTATGCGTTAAAATGTGTTGTCTTCATTTGGGTTGTATGTTTTTGTTTTCAATATTGTAAAAACATTTGATTTTGTGAAAAAATCTGAAAAAAATCAATCTCTCACGTCGATGTCAAATCATTTGTCTTCGGCTTCTCAAATCAACATTACTGCTAATGATTGAACTGCAGTAACTTCACGGAAATAAATCCATCATTTAGATACAATATTCTTGTTTAACAGCAACGTGTGCAAATTATTTCACCGAGCAAATACACTTAATTATCTTTCATCTTATTGATATGTCCCACGCGCCCTTCTCTGCGTTTTTGTAGCAATGGTTTTCAAATTGAAAAATTGATCGCTTAGCACTCTAGCCACACCAACGCAGATTATCCAATTCAAGATCAGTTAGTCAGTTGTTTTTTGTTTTTTTTTGTTAAGCTATAGGCTACCACTGATTTTTCTTTTTACTTTTTTTGTAAATTAACTAAGAATCATGAGTTAAGTTTTTCCCACGAACAAAACCGTTGATTCTTAAGCTTTTAGGAGCGAGCAATCTAAGGACTTTTGGTCTCTAAACTGCACCGTACCGAGTGAGTTTTGGAAAAATGATGATAACCATACCCATATGGTTTTAACACCGTTTTTTCTTGCATCGCCCCTTAACGATTTGATTTAATTCCCTACTCGATTCTCGAAGCATCGAATCATAATTTTCCAGCATTTGATTTTAAAATTTTTACAGGAAGCAAACATTTTGTGTTAATTCAATTCGCATTTACAGTTAAACTGGAGATGTTTTTTTTGTAAAAAATGTTCTGAAATGTTTGGTAATGATCGCTTTCAACAATTACAATTGTTTTTTTCTATTGATAGTCTTGCATGGTTTCATATTCTTTCCACAAACCCCAAGTATTATTTCTATTTGGTTTTAACCCCAAATCGAAACCACTGCAGACCAAATGCTTTTGAAAATAGAAAAAAAGAAGCATAATTTAGTCAACTGAAACATCTTTCAAGTTCAACATAAATTCAAAGATCGAATTTAAAGCAAGAGTTACTAGGTTAGATTATATGGTTCACCAGTTGGATCAATACATAATACTCTATGCAAGTTTTTTTTTCCTTTGCATTTCAAATTTTTATAAATTTTGTACAAAGCGCATCTACGAAATGTAATTGCAATAACATTTTATTCACTAAATTGCCCTAGCCAGGAGAAAGCGATGGGACCTTTCGGTCTTCAAGTCAAGCTGCCACCTGCCCACTTGTCTACCCCACTCGGTAGAGGCTTCATACTGTTTCTTTGATTGCTGAACGTCAAGCAGGGAAGCTGTAAATACCAATTTTTATAGTCTTTGGTTTGACTCGACCGGGAATCGAACCCGAGTCAACCGTATCAGTAGCAGACGTTCTATCCACTTGACCACTGATCGGTTGTTTGGTTACTGGTTATAGCTCTATCGTGCCATCTACCGATAGAAACTTTTGCTTTTTTAAGTTTTTTTTCATCGGCAAAACGTTTATGCTATAAAAACAGTACCAAGTTACTTAATAGCCTATAAATTTAGATAGCAAATGTAACTTTGGAAAACAGT
The DNA here is from genome assembly GCA_963965965.1 of Trididemnum nubilum. NCBI lineage: Eukaryota > Metazoa > Chordata > Ascidiacea > Aplousobranchia > Didemnidae > Trididemnum > Trididemnum nubilum. Next base: position 30,378,245 of record OZ014480.1, on the reverse strand, counting down.
AGTGATAGTGTTTGGAACATTGAAATTTTCACGAAGCCAACACGACTGAAAACAAAACTTGACATCTAATGAAACTCTTAATTTTTACATTATCAAAACTAAAGAATGACAAAAACCATAACGTACAATCATTTAAAGTATCAAACGAAAACATTTGCAATAGTTTACGATTAAGAAAAAAAATTCAAAGCTTTCGAAGAAAATTGGCTTTAGCTACAATATTGTAAATAAATTGGCAAATCTCACTTTGCTCTTTGCGAAATAATGGCGAAAATTCAAAAAAGACGAAAAAATGGCAGTAAACGAATTTTTATGAAACTTCGGAACAATTTTAGTTTATGAAACAATTCCTAACTTATATTTTCATGAAACCTTTTCATCAAACTTCTAGATTACGTAAAAGAGATGAGAGGCCACACATCAAAAGAAATTATTGTTTTTTTCAGAAAATCAAATTTCAAAATCATATTCTTCCTACCAGTGAACGTTACTTTGATTTCTAGTATCTACTAGCTGCTAAGAGCGCCAGAACAAGTTACATCATTCTAGTGTTGAATACTGTTTTACATGTGGCTGCAAAAGTGCGCATATTGGTCAAAACCTATAAAAATTTTATAACTCGTTTTGAAAATCACTGCATTAGAAATAGACGAGACCTTTAGTAAACAAGCATTTGGCACATAACCTTGACCGTTATCGATTTTAGTGAAACAAAAGTAGTTACCCAAATTAACCACTGGGGAAAATATTGATCACCGAAACACTACTAGTTCAAATTTAAATATTCACAGCACCGCTGTTAGTCAGCAGCGTGGCCAAAAAAAAGAAAAGGAGAAGTTTTTTTGACGACCCTAATTGCATGATCGAATTCAACTTCCAACCTGGTTACATTGTTGCGTCATTGGATAAGATGATTTATAGAGATTATATCACTGCTTAGAGATTTAGAACTAGCTGCAAATTTAGTGAGCAAAGAATTCGAAATCCAGAAGCATATGGGATCACTAGAAACTCCAAAGTAAGTCCGAATTTCTCCAAGCACGAACTATATTTTCCAAGGAAAAGTGTCCAGACCATTCAATAGCTAGCGTCTGACGTTCAACTCGGCAACAACGTAAACAACATGAGTAATACCAATAGTTCTCTCCCTGCTGCTTTTTCGTGAAATAATGAATTAACTACTTGCACTCTATGTTTTTGTCATTAATTTGCAACGCTAGTTTTAAAGTTGGGGGTCGATTAACATTGATTTATTACACATTACACGTTTTTAAAGGTCCTTTTTATAAAAAGTTTTCTAATGAAAAGAAATCAAGTTTCAATTTTTTTAATTGACTGCTTTGTTCTGTTCAATTCAAGTAATGATAATTTACACAAAAAGGTATACTGTAACTTGCTTTAGTAAACAAAGTAAGCTGTGCAACTATAACAACACTTTGATCTTATTTGCACTGGGTATTTGGCGAACGCATTTTACGCGGAGAGGGAAAATTTTACGTTTTAAACAAGAGATAGAAAAATATTTATCTCCTTAACTGAATGTCACAGCAACACTAAATTCGGCATGCGGGTTAGTGATAAACAAAAATTTTTGGAAAAAATTGAGTTGATGACATGATCTTCTTAACGTCACGGCCATATTTTCGAAAAATGGTTCAAAGGTTGGTCAAAATTTGTTTGAAACTGAATCATAAAAAAAGTCCAAGTCTTTACTGTTCATATTACAAAAAAGTTCTATGTCTGATCGCTGGCCATAGCGGGAGCTTCCTTGCCCGCTGATGTGGTTCCTTTTTTTCTTCCCCCAAGGCCGGAATTGCACGATCAAGTTTTTTGCACTATTTTCTTGCATCGACCGTGTGAAAGGTCGCGCAAGTTTATGACTCACCACTGCCGGCACACGTCGGCAGTTTTATTTCACAGTCGGGTGAGAATGAAAATCAGTGTCTAAAAAGTCTTGCTGAGTTCTTGCGGGGAAATAGAACCGAGCTCTACTTTGCCAGCAAGTTTTCTTAAAGCCGCCGTTCTCAACGAAGAAATACTAAGCTTTTAGCCGTGACTCGGAAAATATTGAGCCACAGAATCCAAAAAAAATATATATATATATTCCCGAAGTCAACACAAAAAACGAATACGTCACAATTATCAAGTAAAAATGTAAAAAATTTTACCGCTTTGGATTTAATAAAAGTGAATAAAGTCAAAAAAATTTTAGGGCTTTATTATATCATCATACATATAGCAATATCGGTTTCGGATGCTTAGGAATCAGTTAAGGTAGATTTTATAGGTCAAAATGAAGTCAAAATTGTATGTGATCAAATATTCTTTTTCAAAAGCAAACAAAAGGTTTTTTTCTTCATTTTTCTGGATATTTGAGAACAAATGAAACGTTATGAGCAATTTTATACATGTATGAATGAAGTTTTGCGACTCAAACTTCTGCAAATAGTTGCAATAAGTATTCAATGTGTTCTGGTTTTAATCAAGATCCTGAAAATTTCCTTCTGATCGGAAAAAAGTTTCTGGCCCAGCTTTCGTTAGTGCCAAATTTATGATGATTTTAATATTTTTTTTGGTTAAAATTTGGCATGTCCACTGGCAAAAGAACCTGTTGCATTTTTAAGCAGTTTAGATAAATTTCAGTAAATAATTTTTAGTAGATAAGTTTCAGCTATTTCACGCTGATTTTGTAAGAAACCAAATAAAAACGCTCTTATTCTTATCTGAAAATAATAAAGTTGCAAGTTATCCTGACATCCAATTATTGAGCACTATAAAACCGCAAGTACCGGAAAGAACATATCTGGTTTAACCTTACTTGATCAATCATGCAATGTTATGCAAATTTATTGGTGATAAATTACATAGCATGAAAAAAGCTACGCTATACGCTAAAGAGTTCCACACAAGCAAAGGTATTTTGACATTTTCCATTTATCTATTTTATTTTATTGCCGGTTGAAGAAAAAATTCACGCAATTTGCGGCAGATCTCAAATTGCTACTAGTTACTATATCTGCAGCTTTTCGCTTGTATCATTTTGTAACGTGCTGGTATTATTTTGGAAACGAGAAACAACAAAGAATCGACAAAGTGCATAACATTACTACCGCCGAGGCAAATTTCAAAGAAAGTTCTTATATACTGTGTAAATGCTTTTACAGCAAAAAATACGTGTGATAGCTTTGACATTTTGTTTGCTGAAAAACCCAAACGCTTCCGCCTGGCAAGAAGCTAAGCAAGAAAATTGCGTCCATATGTGATAGCTCAAAAAACATTGATGCTAGAAAATTGAGCAAAAAACTTGATCGTGGGACTTCGGCCTAACTGTGGTTTATGGGGGGGAGGGCAATCTCGATACAGAAGTGTGCGTAGAAAGGCAGCATTTTCTATTCCCATCGACATTGCCAATTCCTTTAGTTTTTTCAAAAAAAATTATTCCTGTCTTTTCCCGTGTGCAGTATGATCGTTCCCGCTTTTGCTGTAGTGCGTTGACAATAAAATTATGTTATCTTTGTTGGATCTGTTGCTTTTTGAAGTGCCTGTAGGCACCCTCTACAGGATCTTAATCATCTTTTCGATTGTCCTTCATTTGAGCTTTTACGTAAAGCTATTTTTAGCGCTCCTTTAAATTTTAAATTTCTGTTCACACCTTGTGGTGTGGCCCAATAACTCTCGGGTCTCCGCGGAGTTACTGTGCGCACCCATCCTTCGAAAAAGCTTGGGTTGCAAGCATTATCACGTCACCACCATAGCCCATTACCCAAAATGCTCTAATTCAAACTTAGCTGTATGATTTAATTTGTTTTTCATTTTTCAATTGTTATAAATTGATGCTTTAGGCCAACGTCGTAAGATTAAACGTTGCGAAAGACTATAAGACACAGAAATACAGTGTGTTTAATGTCAAACTACAGATAGAAATTGCTTTAAAGTTTTTTATGTTAAATATCTTGATAAAAAATTTTTTTTGCCTATAACTTGATTAATTTTTTTGGTAAATAGTTGGTTAAAGCTTTAATCTGCATCTTATTAAACATTCGTCCAAAAATGATATTGCTGTTTAAAAAATAAGATAGTTTGTCCAGGACAAAAAAAGGAAAAATCGTACCTAATAAATATATGGGTTATATTCAAGGTATATAATTTTTTTTCACTACTGTGAGGTAGCACTTCCTCACCTATCTGCTATCCCATTAGGCTAGAGTTTCATCAGCATCTGAATTCACACATGGCCTATCCTGGCAGCCCACCCGAACCTTCAAACCACACACGAGGGCAATTTCTGCACTTGCCATCATACCCTCTTCTCAGATTACTCTGATCAAAGTCTGATAACAAGGTCACCAGAAAGAGGATTCTCGACCAGTATCACACCGGCACTCCACTTAGCTCAACCGCATTACGCTAGCATCAATAAGCATGGACACCATATATGACATCACATTAGCGATTTACCACAATAGTACGCTATAGGCATATAGCAAACTTGTTTGTTATCGCCAGGCGTACATAACTGTGTAAATGCCTACTGCAAATTTTGAACCCCAAAAGCCAAAAGTAACCTACTTGCCAGTAAAGCAAATTGCTATATACAACGCCAGTCAACGCCTATACAAACAAATTTTCATTTACTCGTATGTGCTTTGAAAATTCAGAAGTTACATAGCAAATTCTGCAATGTAGCTTCTGAATGTGTATAATTGTTACAGCATTATTAAAATTCGCACATTTGTACACATTGTCTGATTTGGATGTTAGTGACGTCAGAGCCAAAATTGAAATTGATTACTCATTGAATGAATACACCAACTGCAAAAAAGCAAAAAAATAATTTTTGAGTGCATCTTTCACATAGCGTGTACGAAAAGGGTATGGCAACAACTGCAGCATGTGAATGCGGCGCTGAGAACCAAATGGTAGACCACATAACAAACTTGCTGTCCGCTTTGCTCTTACAGATGGACCAATCCGACTGTATGAAGACAAGGCCAGCTGGCTGCAGGAAACCTGCCTGGGCATTTATGAGAAGCTCAAACGATCTAACGAAGCGAAGAAATTTTTCGATCCTCCGGTCAAGCTGACACCTGCCCAGTTGAACACCAAACTTTGTGAAAGTTTTACGCTATCCCTTTTTATTGCTGAGCATCAAGCAGGGAAGCTGTTAATTACAATTTTTCTAGTTTTTAGTTTGACTCGATCGGGAAGCGAACCTGAGTTTACCGTTTCAGTAGCTGATGCTTTCGACCACTGACCGGCTTCAGCTTTCAACGACTGACCACTTCAGCCCTCGACCACTGACCGGCCCTGATATGAGCTGGCAAAACGTCAGATGTGCAAGTATTTACAATAAATGTATTTGAGCTAGATTATTAAATTTTGTAAACTTAACAAGCTCACCAGCTGTTGACTAATTTACATATGATAGAGTGCACCTGACCGGCCTGCGTGGTTCATAGGAACGAACCAAAAAATCTGCAAATTTAATAATAAAAATAACTTTAGTTATGATGTTTTTGACGTTTGCTGACCAGAGCTTTTAATATTTAATCGTAGGCTTTCGCGGTGATGGGTTTTCGGTCAGATAGCACGCAAGCGATTAAATAAAAAAAAGGAACTTTAGCAGAACTGCTCGAAGTTTAAACTAATAAAAACTACATAAGAAAGTGATGATAATGTGACATGAAAAAAAGAAGAAAATTGTTTCTTCACCTCTATTTATGTCTTCAAATTTTAAAGTACTACATAGTTATATTTAATAAGTGCAAATACTGTAGCTTGTTTATTGTGTTACTGCCAAAAAAAAAATTAAGTCACTGCTTTTCGTTATTCTGCAAAGTATTTGTTGATTGTTTCAGTCGAATAAACTTAGAAGGATACAATAAACAAAATTATCTTATAAAAACAAAATCCTTGTTTACGTTAATAATGATGCTTATTAATACAACTTTTGTTACGTAAATATTTTTTATGTAAAATTTAAGTTTATGTAACTTTTATGTTTTTATTTTACGGAACTGTTTCACAATTACGCAAGTTTTAGGTTTACGCAGCTTGAACTTTTTTCACGTACATTAATTTACGTAACTTATAGCTTTTTTCACTCGTAGTGGTTCATAATTTTCTTACTAAATATCAAAATCTGAAAAATTCAAAAGGACCAAAACTATCATAACAAGAGATCACTATAACACATTTTTGTTAAGTCTCCTTAAAAAAAAGATGCTTTAAATGTTGGTCGTTGAAAAATTTAACGTGACAGTTATTCATTTATTTTTTGAATAAAAAATATAAACTTTCAAAATGGCATCACCTAAAAAAAGCTGTGAAGGTTTTGGGAAAGCGCTGCTAGCTCCACAGTCCACAGCAATCTACTCCAAAAGCATTAGAAAGAGTAGCTTTACTATTTGTTAAAATAAAGTACAGCAAGCTTTGAGTAATTATTGCTGCTGTCAGTTTACGAGAAAACAATTAAGCGTGTAAGTTTTACTCACAATGCCAAAGTAGACGATTTTTGTCAGGCTTGAAATAAAAATAAGAGACATTATACGAAACAATACATCAAGTCAAAGGTTATGCATTAAACCTACAAAGAGACAGAATAGAGAAATTTTTTAATTCTTCTGTGCATTCGTAGACATATAAAGCGGTTCCTTCTGACCCTTAAAACGGTTCCTCCTGACCAAACAGCTGTTCCAAGTGCAAAAGTGTCAACTACTGTGAAATTAAAAGTTTTGGAACACAAAACTTGAACATTAGAAACCGGTATACTAAGAATCAACAGAGCAAAATTTCATACCCCTCTTTATTAATGTATACTCCCATTTTGGCTTTTTGATCAAAGTCAAAGAAACACCAAATTTCGCATGCAGGTTGAGTTAAGAAAAACTGGTTTTAAACTGATGACATAATTACTGTAACGTCAGAGCCAATTTTTGAAAATTAACGCCATTTTAACGACGTCATTGGCACTTAGAATTTTGTACATAGATTTGATTTTTTGATACTAAATACTCAAATGCTCAAGTCATGGTGTTTACCTCGCCAAAACGTCTTTTGACGTCATTTAAAGAGATACTGCTCGAAATCGGTTTTATAGAAGAAACAAGAACTACTTGAGATAAGAAAGAGGTGCTTTAAACATTTTTGGATAATTCCGTTTATTCGCCAAAATACGATTTAATCCGTTTAATTCCGCATCATTGACGATCCTGCTTTTGCTACTGGTCCTGTAAGCTGAGACCTAGGCTACCAGTACTGATCTACAGTAGGCCTTTTGTGATATCACAAAATTGCGAAATGCAATGTTGCCAATGATACGGAGTCAAACGGAACAAAACATATTTTTGCGAATAAAGATAATTGTGGAAAAAGGCTTAGGACACCTTTTCATTACCTCAAGTAGTGCTCATTTCTTTAACAAAACTGATTTCGAGCATTATCTGTTTAAGTTAAATATTAGCCAAAAAATGTTCAGGTTTTGGAAAGTGACATCGGCAAACCTCGAAATTGTGAAACTTTCTCTTGCTTTAGCAACTTCAAGTTTTTAGGAGTTGTTTGTGAATAAAATTTGACTCAAAGTCAATTTGGTTTTAAGAAAAAAATATTTTTTTTGGAAGAATTTATCACGAAAAAACCAAAAGAGGGGCAATTTTACCGTCCCTTTCATTCTAAAATAGGGTGAATGATTTTTTGTTAAAAAATGATTGCCATTTTCAAACACCCTTTTTGACAAAAATGAAAAACGTTGGACGTTTGTTGAAAATAAATTGCTCGGTTTCAAAGTGTATTGTGCTGTATTGAGCATAAGGTGGAGGATGAAAGTTTTAAGTTTACTCTGTACCATTTCACGACTTCAGCAAAGAACAGTAAATGGCCCGAAGGCATAATATCTGTTGTGTGAATGAACTGAACTATAGCGCAATTTCTGCTTTGATCTTGCCCAAGCTAAGTTTTAGCAATACAAACTAAATTCTCTGCGAATGAACGCGAGAAATTTTTGTTTTATTGTTTATATGATATGCCGCAAAAATAGTTTTACGTTGCAAGCAAGAAGCAAAATTAAACCCTTTATTTTATAGGAAAATTGAATTTAATACTCTGAATAAAACAGTTAAGAATGTTTGCATTTGTGAAGAATTTTCCCGTGAATGCATATGTCTCTCTCTATGTTAATGATTTAACCATCTGTTTTTCTTTTCCCAAACCACCACTAACAGCGCGATCGCTACGATTCATTTTTCCTCAATTAATTTACAATGACGACTTCTACTCAATACGCGGGTCCGCTTTTTACTCCTGACCAGTGTTCCCTCTAAGCTGTGCGCACACAGACTTCAAAGACTGCGCACACGCATAAATTTGCTGCGCACAGGCATATTCTTGCTCAGACATATTGAATTTTCAACATAAAATTACAATAGTAAGTCAAATAATACACTTTTCGAACACAAACACCGCTCGATTTTGGGTGAAGTTCTTTTTTTTTTTGGTCTGTACCTTATTTTGGACACAAAAACCACTTGATTATGGGTGAAGACCTTTTTTTTTTTTTTTTGGTCTTCACTTTATTTCGGACACGAAAAACACTTTGGATTTCGAACACAAAACTCTGGGTGAATTCCCAAAAAAAGTGCGGACTCACCAAAATTAGAGCACAAAAAATTAGAGGAAACATTGCTCCTAACCTCATCATATCACCCTAAAGCCTTTTTTAAAACTTTAGGTCTTCTTCTTCTTTCTTCATTGCCTGCTTTCCGTGAGGGTTGCGGGAGCAGCAGCTTGATATTAAGCTGCCACAATTCACGGTCTTCGATCACAACCATCATTTCGCTTGGGTGAAGTCCCAAGTGGATCCATCCAAGATCCTCAATGTAATTAGTCCATCTAGTTCTAGGTCGTTCAACTAATCTTCTTCCATTTGCTTTGGCAAGTAAAGCTTGTTTGAGGAGTCTTTCCTGAGGCATTCTGCTTACATGGGCAAACCATCTAAGCTGAGATCTTTCAATTCGGTGAAGTAACTGTTTGTTAAGAGATTTTCGAATCTCATAGCTACGCACCTTGATAAGCAGTGTAAATCCTTCGATTCTTCATAAAAAACCTCATTTCGGACGTTTGCACTTGTGATTGCATTCTTTTGGTCATTACCCAAGATTCATGATCATAAGTGACAATGGGGACAAAAACTGTTTCGAAAATTGAGAGTTTTGCCTTTTTCGACAATTCTCGTTTCATGACAACCGAATAGTGCAAAGATCGCATTACTGCACTAGCCTTACCTATTCGGGTATCCAGTTTTTAGTCTTACCTTCCGTCACTCGTAAAATGCAACCCCCAGCTACTTGAACTTCTCTATCTGCTTCAGCGTCGCTCCATTCACTTGTAACACGCACTGATCAGGGTTTCTTGAAAGATGAAGTACCTCAGTTTTGGCCGTGCTTATTTTCATCTCCTTTTATGTTATCCGATCTATATAAATTTATCATCAGAATTTTTTAAAGAAACTTTTCCTTTGCGGCCTTTTACTTTAGCCAATATTTTAACTCGTATACAAAACCTGCATTCAATTGCCTCACCGCTTAATGACTAATTAACGTATTTATCTTCTACTTTTCTCTAAAACGCCTCCTAGAGATAGATTCTTTCATGCGTCTTTCATGGTTGGTTCCCTTTTTTGTAAGACTTGCAAAAAACTGGCCAAAAGTTTTTAAATACCGTGCTGCCTGTAGTACCATAACTTGATGCTCTCTTTCACTTCTACTATGCTACTGCTTCTCAAAACTAAATTCTCCTCTCTGAAAAGTGGCTATCGAATATCAGGATTTAGCCTGATATGAAGCAGCTCTATGTTTTTTACCGAAATTCTCCATTTTCAAAACTTTTGCCTGAAAATCTGAAGCAGCTGTAGTTGCAGACCAACAATTAACAAAGAGCAGTTTTTTTCTCTCTTCCCCTTCAAGAAGTTTATGTATGGATTGAAGGTTTTTTTGGCTTTTCTCTTTCAGTCAGGCTGTCAAATGGACGCGAACCAAAGCGGTCGACCGGCTCGGTTGAATGACCTTCGAGCTACTCTCCAGCTTGACTTAACTACCAATGTATCCGATTTCGCCTTTGCTTGTGACGATTTTGGAGTGTGGTCCTACATTTATTCCATTCCTCTAATTGGCGACGGCACTTAAACGTCTCCAACCAGCGCACGTAGAGCGTTCATCTCTCCAGCGTCCTGGTATGCTCGCTATTAGCATCCGGGTCCAAATGACGCAGCCCAATGCGGTTGACCGGCTCGGTTGAACAACCTACAAGCTACTTTTCAGCTCGACTTATAAACCAATGCATCCGATTAAACTTTTACTAGTGGCTACGTTGTAGCCTGACGTTACCAGTCAAAAGAAAACAAAGGAGAAAAGCAAACAAAAGCACTCAATAAAGCACACAAACTAATTAACATAGTGCAGCAATATTTTAAAGATCGAAAATTCACGAAAATATTTATGACCGTTTTGTTAATTTGGAATTGCTGATTCCGAATATGAATTCCGGTTTTGCAGATCAAGCAGCATTGTTTCAGAAAATTCAATTAAAATATTTCACTATTTCGGCCAAAATGCATATCATCTCAAAAAATATCTCATAGCTTTGCAAACTGGTTACACGCTTTGCGTAGTACAGCGAGTATAATGAGAGACTGAAAGATTTGATTTTGATTTATTGTCAATTTTGACAAATTTAGTAATGAAAATAAAAGCCATAAAAAAATAGAAAATAGGATAGGCACCAAAAAGTGGATGGAGTGTGATAAATGTTGGCACCACAACTGATGACTAAACGGTTGCTGATTTCACACAAATATTTTTTTTATTACTTGTTTAACACTGAACAGAATTATAATTATTATTGTTAGTATTATTATTTTTATTACTTTTCTTTTTTTTAACTTAAGAATTGGAACAATATAGTTTGAGGCCTTCAGAAGCAGAGTCAGCACTAGGGTTGTAAGCCGATGCTGTTTAATAACAAAGACGAATCGATATCGATAATTCACACAAAAAGCAAAGAATTGTCGAAGTCGATATCAAAAACAAAAAGCAAAGACTATAAAAGAATAAAAAGGTAAAAATATCAGAAACAAAAAGTAAAAAGTAGTAATCGATGCCAAAACTCGAACAAAAATTTTTATTCTATTTTTCACTAAGATGCACTAAAATATTTGCGGTATTGACCACTAAATGAAACTTGTGAGAGGAAAAACTATCATTACTGTAATCCAAAGGATATAAAAAATACACTTAGTCTTTTAGGATACTTATAAAGAGCAACATAGCATAAGAGAAACGAAACGACGTAAGCTTAGGCAGACTCAACAAGAACAAAAGTAAAGTATAAAGATTCTACAAATCGATAACATGTAAGCAAAAAGCTTAGAAAAGGCGATAATCGATACAAAAAATTGAAAGAAAAGCGTCTGTGATAACCGATAACTGAAAAGCAAAGAATGTAGTATCGATTATCGATTACTAATTGATACTTTCAATCCTCCCAATCGATAGCATGTAGGCAAAAAACATAGAAAAGGCGATAATCGATAGAAAAAATTGAAAGTAAAGCATCTGCGATAATCGATAACAGAAAAGCAAAGAATGTAGTATCGATTATCGCTAGCTAATCGATATTTGTTCGGCACTCTATTAAAGACTTACAAAGGGAATCAAAAGAAATTTACAACAATATTTATTCAATCATAGCATATTTGTCATATACAAGTTGATTCTACAGATGGGACTAGCATGGAATTTTAAGCATTCTATAAAAACTAAAAATATAGCTCACAGTTTACTTTTTCACAATTTTCGAAAAACTGTCATGATAAATCTCATTGTCTCATTTTAATTGCCAAAAATTCACTTAACCCAAAAAAACATTTCATACATCCCCTGGAACAATGTGAACTAACTCATTTTCGTTTTACACTATTTACACTGAAAGATTACATGAAATTGTTTGCTGGAGAAGAGTCTCAAAACTCGGCAACATTTTGGAAATTTGTACAAGATGGCCACTTTTCTCTTGGATCTTCCAGGCCAACTAGGGTTCTCTGGTGTAAGATTTTCGCTGTATGATGCTTTTTTCCTCAAAAAAAAAGATGGCAATTCCTGCGAATTAACTTCTTGTACCAATTCTTCCACCCCATGATTGACTATAGAGATGAGCAAGTATGATTGGCTATATTTTTGTGTGCCTGGTCAGCACTCAAACAAGCAGAGTGCAGTGTTTAAAACATTTACTGGACACATTGTGCTAGCCAATCTTTGTTCTCCGGTTTAAACAAAGAAAATCTTGCTTAAATGACAATGCAAATGCGAGTAATAAGAATCGAATTGATCTTTATTACAGCTTGACATGTGATGAAATTTGGGTCTGAAACATAACTTTAAAACGCGCAGTTTTTGCATGCAGGTAATTGAATTACAGTATGCGCTGGCGGGCAGTAAAGTATTCAAAAATCAGAACATTAAAATCTGGTAATGAATACTGTTTTAAAATGTAATAAGAACATTACTGATGTCACTTTCCAATACGCAGGCGCACATGTGGAACAGCTTGCAACTAGCTGGCATATTCTGTGGGTATAGACAGGCGATAAAACGATACATTTATGGGCAATAACATTACAATCAGCCAAAAAATTGCAAAAACTCAAATTTTCAAAAAAAAATTAGTCAGATAGAAAAAACCTAGCTTCACACTTAAGTTTAGCAACTCCAAGTTCCCCAAAATGCATCATTTTTTTTCATTTTTTAATATTGGACAATGCAGTTGGAAGAGGAAGGTGCAAGGACCACTTAGTCAACTAGTCAAGTAGCCACTCACTGTTTAGTCATGTCAAGCTACTGAGTGTGTTACTTTTTTCGTACTGATTTTTGCAGCGTATACTGTAGGTTTAGATTTCTTCTGAGTGAATCTCCGGCTATCCTGGCTTTTCTGGCGATGATTCTGATTTCCAGGCCAAACTTAATTTTTCCTATCTACTGATGTAATTCCATGTACTCTATTCTTCGCTTTTTCCAAAATAAGGCATTTTTTACCACACCTGGCAAAGCAATACATTATTTGGCATGTTTATCAAGATTCTTAAGCTCCGCTAGTTCCTAAAAAACTGCTCATGGTTCTATCTCTACTTGTACTTTTGAAATCTTCCTCCTCATCTGCCATTGTTGCAGCGTCTTTACCTTCTCTTACCTGAGCTGGATCAATGGAAATTAAAATGAGCTATTCCTACAGCGTCTGTGGCCATCACCTATACAGCAGTGATTTGTAATATGAGGTCCCTGAAAACCACTTTAGCAAAAAATCCTGGAGTATGTACTGCATGGGCGTAGCCAGAGAGGAGGGACAGGGGTGCTGGCCCCCCCGATTGAAATGCCATCAATGATAAAAATGTGACAAAAAAGCCTATTGTTTCTTTAGTTTCAGCTTTTTTTAGCATCTAAACGTACAACAATAAACGCGCAAAACTGTAGTTACCAATAATATTGACGACCAAGGGCAGGCCCGGGCTCCTCAGTTCAATTTTTGCCAACCAATTTAAATCTATAATCCAGGTGAAATGAAGTTTTTTTCTCAAAAAGTTGCTACCTCAGGCCTTCATCTAACCTTTTTATAAACGTAATATGGTAACCAGGGCTGGATTTATTATGGCACAGAGCCAGGGGTCCCGCGTTCAGATGGTAAGATTCTTTTTGGTTTTCACCTATATTTAGCAGAGCAATGTTACGAAAATACCCAAAGTGCCACGGCCCCCGGAAAATAACATGGTTAGTAGACGTAACCCCCTAATATTGTACCATTTTGCAATAGGAACATTTCACCTCCATCTCTTTAGTTTTTACACGACAATATACTTTTAAAAAGTAGATTAGCTTGGGGAAATGCTCATTGAACAAAAGATTGAATTTCAGTTGAAGGGGTCTGGGCTCCCTGGCCGCCCATGAACTCCTTGTAACTTGTTATTTTCATGACAAAACAAAAATCTCTCAGGAAAATCTTCGAGTGGATCATTATTTACGGCTAAAATATTGAAGGAGGCAATGTATCTTACTTTCCCCAACATGAACCAAATCACTTACAAAATTTAATCCCCAAATGCAAGATTTTAAAGTACGTTGGACTTAAATTGTTAGTAAATGGAGGATTAAACTATTTAATTATTTCAATTGGCTTTCAAATGCAAAAAAAATCTAGTTCTTCCAAATGGCTGTGCTGAACACGTGCGGAAAGTGATCCAAAGGCATTAAAATAGCTTTTTTTCCAAAAAATTAGTAAACATCGCGCAGAGGCTAGAGGCTTCGCCCCCAAACACGCGTTTGTAGACCGTTTGAGTTACAATATTACCCAACACGTCTCCCAATTTAGACGTTTTCCCTTTTTAACTTTTGGTTTAAGCCCTCTCCTTTTAACAAATTCTGCACGGTCAAGTGCCAAACTAATCCACAGTTTCTGATCTTCCTTTCTGTTATACCTTTGTCCCATAACAAGTTTCTCTTTCAAAAATTTCTAATGGCGTCATTGCGTGTGAGTTGTGATTTGCCCCCTCCCCCCCCCCAATCAAAAATCCTGGCTACGTCTATGATGTACTGAACATCAAAGAAGTGTCATTCATCAAAAAAATTTAGGTTTGAACATAAGTTTCATCTGAATAACTTATAGTTTAAGTTGCCCTATCTTCCGAAAAATAGTCGGCTATTTGAACTGCTGCAGACAGCATATGGTAGTCTGCCATGCAGAAAACATAAAGTTAGTAGTTGACAATATGGCGCACTGGAATATTTCAGGAGGCTATCAGTAATGGCTTCATATCAGAAATCATGCTTATTTCAATTGGCTACATTAGCACACTTGCCAGAAAAAATACAAAAAGACAGAAATACATAAAGCCCTGAATACAAAAGTGCTTGAAAACACAGTAGATGCTTAATTGAAATCCAGCACATACCTTTTAAAAATGCAGATTGTGAAGCAAACAGGTGGTCACGTTTCTAAAAAAACAAATAAATATCTGTTCTAAATTTGCTTGATTTCAGTCTTTTTCTATTTTAATTTGTGTTGTAGAGGAAGCTCTAATTTTGAATGCTACTGTGATTTCAGTATCAATTTCCATGCATCAGTATCAATTTCCAGAATTGCATGAAAACGGACTTGCTGAGCAAGAAACAAATTGGGGTTGAGTGTGAAAGCTTGAAAATCGACGATAACGTCAAGTTCTTGATAATTTTACTAAAACAAGTCAATATAGATAAAAGTGGACAATAATCCATCAGCAGCAGGCCTACCTTGTTCTCAAACTTATACAAAAACATACCCTACGCACTTTTGAATCTGGCTGAAAATTATTAATTTAAAAGCAGCATCACAATGCAAACACAAAATAGGTCCAATTATGTGTATTGCTTGATAGCCTATTCCAAAAAAGTGGCCATAAATTGTCATAACCGTAATAATTTATTTGGATTTAACGAATGTATTAAGTGTATCATTTCATTTAGTCTTGGAGCTTTCAAATATAATGTTGAAGACTCTTGGC
This sequence comes from Trididemnum nubilum, assembly GCA_963965965.1. NCBI lineage: Eukaryota > Metazoa > Chordata > Ascidiacea > Aplousobranchia > Didemnidae > Trididemnum > Trididemnum nubilum. Next base: position 30,362,668 of record OZ014480.1, on the reverse strand, counting down.
TTTTCAAGAATTGAAAACTTATGTTAATTTATGTTGCTAAAGTTGTCGCAAGATTTTCGTGCACGCTACTAAAGCAATAATTAAATTGCTTCAGGACATCTTTTTGCCATGTTTGTGACGCAATCACGTACTTTTACTTCTTTACGAAAAAGATTCATCGATTCACTTACGCTTTTTGGTAACAAGAAAAGAACTATTTTTCTCGTTGTTGGGATTGCCAATATTTTCTTTCTTATTCAAAATCGAAGCACATTTTTTGTCGCAGGTTTTGCTATACTAAGATTGCTCTCGATTTTTTAGTACTGTATTTTTTGTTGTTGATGTTGTCATTCGACTAATAGCGAATTTTTAGCATGTGTTCTTTTTATTTGATGGAATGCAAATTGAAGAATGTTTTTTGTTGCTGCGGTTTAGCTAACTGATTTTTTCGCATCAAATAGTTGAGCAGTTGAAGGAAGAATGCTTTCTACAGGAAAGCTACCCATAAAAAGACTGCAATCAAACGGAAACCAGCGACTTTTAAAAATTGCTAATTCAAGGCTCTGCGAAGTGAGCAATGCCGTTTTAACAGCTAACTAAAAACCAGCAATTGCTAAGCAGTATTTATGATATCAGCAAATTTGCTTTTCATTAAGACGTAGCGTGTTTTTTAACCGATATAAAGTATTTGAAGTGAGTTATTCAACCGATATTTGTTTTTTCGGCAATTTCGTAAAGACTTGATCTTTTTTAAAAATGGTTTTCTTTTTGAGTCATACGGACCTATATCATAACGATGCTAACTGGGTTGGGCTCACTGTCCGTTTCAACAAAACAAAATTTTTTTAAGTCCGTTTCAAAATATTGTAATCTTAGTAATTTCTGCACGTTACCACACCTGTTTATTTTGAGTGATAATGTGTATTAAGTGCTTCTCAAAAATACTGCAACACATATAAGATTAAAAATGAATGTTTATACTAACTCTCAAACCAACAAGGAGTTAGTTGTATTATTCAAATCTAAACTTATAACTCCATTTACATGTTTTAGCATCCATGTGAAAAATTAAAGAAGATTTTTTGTCGAAAAAAATTGTCGAGCGAGAGAAAAAAACATCTAAAGGTATTAAAAAATTTTGGCCTCCTTTACAGCGTACACGAAAATTTAGTTTCCATACTGAGCTATTTTACACTTCTTTTATTTTCATCTTAAATCATCGAGTTAGATAAATTCTTATAGCTAATGATTCTAAAAAAAAATTAGACATGCTGCCAAACCTGGGCACGTCAAAAAACATCGCGCATTTTTGGCACTTCTGAACTAAAACTTCACAAAAGCATGAATAGTTATCTCAAATAAACGTGTTGAAGAGCTTGCAGGAAACTGCAATTGTTCACAAAGTTAATCTAGCCGACATGCGACGATTTTTTGTAGAAAATGCTAGGAAAAATAGATTGATTCACTGCCTTTTTTTTTTTGCAAATTTTCAAGGTTTTTCTTTTGAAGAATGCAGGTTATGAGGTAGACAAGTGGAGGCCCCACAAACATTAACTCACAAACACACCACATGGTGAAATTTTTGGTACATGCCTGTTCTAAATCTGAATAATTTTAGTACGTAAGTGTTTTGTTTTAAGCTGCTGAGGGAGCCCTAATTTCGAAACACTGCACATACAGTGGCTATTTATCTAAAACTTACTTGTTTTGCGTGACAACTGTCTGCAGTCAGAATAGTCAGTACCCAGAAAGAGATTCACAAAGCAGAAAAAAATCTATCCAAAAAATGTTGAATTTACTCATAAACTAAAGCTTACTTTATAAACTGTGATATATCTATTAAATGTGAATTATACAAGCGTGTATTATATACTGCTCTTCAGCGCAAATCACAAAAATGTTTAAACGCATCACAATCATACATGTAAAATCGTAGTAAAGTACGAGTATTGTAGAGCATTAAATTTTCACCTGAAAGACACATGACGTTTGGCAAAGAGTAATTTGGAGTCCGTGGCAAAAACAAAAAAGGAAGAAAGATCTTTGAAAAAAGGAGAAAGGTTCTTTAAATAGAAAAGATGCGTCTTAAATTTTTATTACGTTGTTCAACTGTATCGACTTACTTAAAAATATAATTATAAAAAACATTAAAAGTAATAACTATGAATATACTATTAAAAAACTATACGTTAGCAGCGTTGCCAAAAGGGAAAAAGTTTTTTAAAGGCCCTGTTCGCATGATTATACTTCAACTTGCTACTTGGTCACGTTGCTACCTCCAGAGCATCCAATAGCATTTGACGTTTTAGCAATGAAAGGAGGATAAATATATGCAACAACAACAGCAACATCAGTAACACTAATAGTTCTGCCCTTGCTGTTTTTCTTAAAATAGTGAATTGCTTTAATCAAAATGTTCGTTTTTTCAAAGCAGTTTTTTGTCTGACACTTGTCAAGAAGAATCATCAGAATGGAGAGCGCAGGAAAAATTCGGACCGTGATTAGCTGGAAAAAGACCAATGAGAGAGCGTCATTAGTATACAATAGGGTGGAGTGAAAAAACAAACTGTCAATTTTTTTGGCGTAATGACATGAAAAACACGTAGTAGTGTCATAAAAATCAGCATGTAAAATTTAAGAAAAAAAATATTGACTTTCTGGGGTTCCGCAGAGGCCATATTTTTTTGATTTCTTTGGCTTTTTTTCACCTTATTTCTGTGGGATATACCTTATTTAAGATGGGCTGGTTGACAAACATAATTTATCCGGGATTCTAAACCAAAAGCCATCAAAAATCAAATGTCATTGAAGCACCAAACTTGGCATGCTGGTTTGTGGTTACCAAAAATTTTTTTTAAAGTTAATTTTAAGTTGATGACATCATCATTTTGACGTTACAGCCATACTTAGAGAAAAAGTGACTTCATTTTTTTTAATGACGTTAGAGGCAGCTCAAACTTTGCACGTTACATTGGTTTTTAAAACTGAATCATAAAATGCCTAAGTCAAAGTGATTGCGTCTCAAAAACGTGTTACGACGTGATTATGTGGACTAAAAAATGCTCAAAATTTTGAAAATGACTTTTATATACCTGAAAATTGGGGAAACTTTTACTTTTCTAGGCAACTTAAAAATTTCAGGGGTTATTTGGAAATAAGTTAGACTCAAAGTCAAGCTAATTTGAACCAATTTTTTTTTAAGGGAGTTATAACAAAAAAAAACGAGAGGGTTAAAAAGGCATATTTTCTTTAAAATCTTTTTTCATTTTCGGTATTTTGGTTAAAATAAGTAGCAAATTTATTGCAGATTTCAGATATGCTGTTGCTTTTTAAAATTTCTAACTGTAATTTCCTTAAAACTTAAAAGCTGAGTTTTGTAAAGATACCTTAAAATTTTTGGCAAAAAAGCACCAAACTACATTAAGTTTGACAACACTCAATACTTGAATAAATCTTATTTCTTGTTGACGAAACACAGGATCGAAAAATGTTTATTACATCGTGTAAAAAGTGAATGATTGACTAAATTGAGAAAACAAAAATTGGTGGAAAAAGCTCCTTTTTCAAATGAAGAAAATGCAATTCCACTAGAGAAGGCGCCACTGCACTAGAAATTGTGATAGCGGTACCCTCGACGGTAGTAATAATGATTCGGAAAATACACTCAAGATTGCTTGACCAGCCTAAATAAAACACAAATCAACAATTGAAGCTAAAGCTGCAGCAACTCGCTTAAAGCCTGTAATAGACAAGGGATTTCAGATCGTGATGCTGCTTCATTAGCAACAGCAGTTTTATGTGATATTTGGTGTTGTATCTATTCATGGACACATCTAAAGGTCATTTACAGAAGCAAAGTCAGATAAGCTTGAGATATGCAAAACTACATTTTTTCAAACAAGCACCATGAAAATATTCAGAGCATATAATCATTTTGATGATAAAAAAATAAGAGGCTAGAGGATGTTTTGGAGATCGCAAATACTATCGAATACTTAACTGTTACTGCTACTGCAACTGAATAACATGTAACAAAACAGTTGTTAACAAGCCGGGTTCCGAGTATTTCGACACTTCAATTCTTGATCAAGTGAAGACATCGCAGAATCATTAATTGGCTATCTAAATGAGCGCAAAGATAAATCGGTCCCTAGAAATGTAATTGGTTGTGACGGATCATGGAACAGCTATCAACATCGGAAATCCTGGTGAAGTGACACGATGCTTAGAAAAAAATTGTGAAGACCATTACAATGGTTCATTTACACGCTAACAAATTGCCACAACGGCTTTATTTAAGGCTTTGGAACAAATAACTATTGGTCCTTTAGGTTATCTGGGATACTTGGTTAAGCTCTAATTACTAGATGATAGTACCTGTATCCGTGCAAAGAAATCAATATTTTTATATCGATAGTTCAAAATAAGTAAAATTATGCGTTTTTACAATATTTTATTCAGTAAAAGAGTAAGATGTGCTGGTATTGGGCTAGCGAAACCCTGAAAGATTTTAATTTTTCAAAAATATTTTAGTGTTATTGCATATAGGTAACCGTGTTCTTTTCTTGCTATTGTGCAAGCCACTTTGCAAAAAAAAAATTTCAGTTATTTCACTCCATCCTGGTATACAATCTTTATGCTATCTACGAATTCTTTTGTCGACAGAGGGCGGGGTTAGAAATTTTGATGAAAGTGGCTTCAAGAGCAGATAGGTGAAAAGGAGAGCGGCCTTGGGCGAGAACAGAAAATCCTCTGTCGTCATAATGTTGATCACAGAAAGGATTTTGTGAAAGGTAAAGTCCAATCGCTGAATCGGAAGCAAGAAACTGGGTATTACTACTGGGTGGAAGATTTGTGCTGACTGGCAGGAAGCGTGCGTTTCTAGGAGGAAGAGCAGACAGATTAGGGGAAAATGTTGTTTTATTCTGTCCTGCAGCTTATAGACCACTCTTCCTCTTCTTCCCAGAATTGCATACTTTCTGCCCGTATACTGTACCGGTAGTTGTTTTTTTTTTTTTTCTTTAACTAAATATAAAATATCTAAGTCAAAGTGGTTAAGTTACAAAAATGTCTTATGACTTTATTTGCGTTGTGTGTGGGCCCAAAAAAGCTCAGATTTTTGAGAGTGACTACGGAAAACCGCAAAATTGGAAAACTTTTTCTAACCTTAGAAATCAAATATTTAAAGATTGTTTTGGAAAAGTTTGACTCAACGTAAAAGAGTCAAATTGATTTCATTGCACTTGAAATCAGTTTGACTTTAAGTCAAATTCATTTCAAGTACAAAGCTTGTTTCTGAAGAGATTATCACGAAAAAATCGAGAGTGGAAGAGTTTTGCCCCTCTCCATGTAAAATAGCGTTAAACTTTAGGAAAGTACTAGGTTTTATTTAAGATTAAGCTTAAAACTAGACCACAAAAAATTCAAACAAAGCTGCTACGCTAAAGATAGTTGTTTTTGAATCACCAAATAGATAAGAATATTTGTTCAAATTTCCTACGAGCAGGTTCTTCGTTTGAATAAAATAATATGTACAATTTTTTTTCAAACTATGTCGAAGAAAAACGCAACTAAATAACGGTCCTGTAATGTACTGCAATAGTGAATAATAAAATATGTCTCGTTGTATATATTCAAAAAACACGATATTGCCTTCTTTTGGTTTTAATTTCTCCGATCTTTGGTCTTCCAACTCGTTTTCTACCTTTTTGGACCTTGAAAGTTGATTCTAAATCGAATTTTGCAAATTTTTTTAGTTTTCCTTTCAAACTTTTAAAACAAATTGCGCAAACTTATTGAAAAATTTCTCAGTTCTAGCTTTGATCTGTGGTCCGGACTGAGGCCATTTATATATCTTATTTTACAGAAATAATGCGGCTCCGAGCAGTTATCATTGCGGATAGATCTCATATTTGAGATTACTACTTTAGAATTTTGAAAGATTAGCACACCCTCTTAAGCAACCAACAAGTGAATGAATATCAACAACAGAAGTAATATCAATTTGACATTTTGTTGCCACTAGTGCTAGCTGTTGAGCGATATAGTATTGTTGGAAGATTAGGCGACATGTCGCAGCATAAATGAATGTAGCAAAAATTTCACCGGAAAATTTTTAGTTCAAAAAAGTGCAATAAAAATAAGGATATTCATGCACGCGTTTTTTTGATTTTTAAACCCTATTTTTTTATGGGTATCTTACCAACGCATCCACATGGGGAAGGGAGGGAAAATGCTCCTCTATCAAACTCTTAAACCAAAAGTCATGGAAACACCAAAATTGATATGCTAGTTGGTGTTCAAAATTTTTTCAGAAAAATTGGCTTTGAGTTGAAGACGTTGTTATTATGACATCACTCCCATTTTTCAAAAAATGACTTCATTTTTGCGATGAGGTCACCGGCGTTTTAAATTTTGTACATAGTTTTTTTTTAATCTCGAATCTTAGAATCTCAAGCCATAGTAATTAGTTACGTTATCAAAACGTCTTATATAACGTCATTTTAGTTAAATTTTGGCAAAAAATGCTCAGATTCAGGAAGTGACTTTGAGAAACCTCACAATATTGGGAAAATTCCCGTTACCTTAGCAACTTCAAATTTTCAGGAGTTATTTATAATCAAACTTGATTCAAAGTAAAGGTGATTTGAAATACATATCTCTTTTTCAAAAGGATTTATCACGAAAAAACGAGAAGCCAAAAATGCTCAGCGTGTAACATAGAATAAAGGATCAAGATTTGGTTTTGAGCTAGGGTTTGGGTTATATATGGGGTTAGTTTAAGCGTTGAGATTAGAGTTTGCGTTAGATTTGAGTAAGAATTAGTGAATAAAGTACGGCAGAAAAAAATTTCTGCTAAAATAAAGCCTTTCTATAGTAATAATTCAATAAGGAAAGTCTTGCACGTTTTCGCAAAAGAAAACTTGTAATGGATGTTTGCTCTTGCAGTCGCAATTATCAATTGGTATCCAAGATTCACACCCGTGGGTAAAAATATAGAGATTTATTATTATGAAACTTAAACCTTTTTTCCTCAGTTCTCGTTTCATGCCAACCAAATAGTGCTAAGCTCTCAAAGCTGCTCTAGCCAAGCCAATTTGAGCATTGAGTTTTTCGTCTGTTCTGCTCGGTTTTTGTTGTTTTTGAATGCAATATCACAATGTTAGTGCTTCTATGCCCCTCAAGTTTACAATCTTTAAGGAAAAATGGGTAATAAAAAGATAGAATGATAAATGCAACAAAAGTGTTTCCAGCAAAAGTAACTTTTATCGGCAGTGGTGCTACTTGAACGTTATGGGAATTGAATTCATCTCATAGGGTTTTTGGAAACATCAGGAAATATAAGATCACTTTTTACAGAAAGCAATTAATTAATTGATCTAAAAAAATAAAAATAAAATATAAATAAACTTTATCATATACCAAAAACTAAAAAGAAATCATTAAAATATTTTTATAACTTTAATTTGTATAATTATTTTTTAATAAGCTTTTTATAATGTCCTGACAAAGATAGCTTGTATGGGCTGGCGAAACGTTGGCAAAAGCCTAAATACACAGATTGAGCAAAACTATTTAAATTTAAAAATTCAAGTCGCGAAATGATTTAAATAGATGTAATGACAACTTATCCTACAGAAATGGACCAAAAATAAAATACTTTTCCAAAATTGACTCTCTCCGTCCTTCTCAGAATATGTAATTTTATTTATTCTAAATTTGTTTAATGGTTTAAGGTTACATCAAAAAATAGGTATACTTTTAGACTTTCACAAATTTATGCTTCAAAATTACCTGCAAAGGTTTGTCGACATCCAAAATTAAGTCACTTTCAAGAACTCAATAGTACATGGTTTGGTGGAATAATATGACCTAAAAATATCGTAATCAATTAATTTTTGTTAAACAAACACAACACGTTTTAAATTGCCACAGAATTTTACACACATTTTCATTTTCTAATCAATGTAACTATGAGTATTTAAGCCTCTCCTTTATACAGCAAATTGCAAACTAATTGCGGCTTTTTTCTTGGATCCAAATTTCAAGTTTCACATAATTAAAGAATGACACCTAAATTAAGATATTAGGCCTGAAATGTAGAATATGGTTTATCTTAGTGTTACAGAAATGCCTTCTTAGTCCAATTGAATTTTTGTAGCCTTATACTTCTCATACAATAGAGATTTTTCCTCTCTTCTTAAAATCTTTTAAATCCAGCAAACGATTGAAAATCAAAGTTGAGTAAAGAAGAGAAATGACACCACACAACTGGTTGAATTACGGTATAAGGTTATTTTTAACGTTTCGCAAGCCTGTTTTAGGTGGCTTCATCAGGAGATTACAAAAAACACAAAATAGCAGAAAGTGGGTAATACAGAAACAACAAAGCAAACCTATAAACATGCCTAATCTAACAAGTAACGGAAATACAGGATCGGTTTGTTAAGGTTTAGTTCAATTCAATTCACAATTTTTCGTCGCCGATAAATAATAATAATTTGTACTAGGAAAAAAACGTGAGTTACAATAAAGTTTGAATACTTCTATATCTTTTTAGGACAGATTAAATTTTAAAATGTTCTTCGATAATTTAAGTTACCTTTTTACGTCAGCATTACAATTTTTTTAAATTGCTTAGATTATTCATTCCGCATCAATCGTTTCTTAGTATCCTAGAGTTGTTTGTGGAAGTCACAAAATGTGCAATTGTAATTACATTTTATTCAACAAGTTGCCTTTGCCAGGAGACAGCAAAGGGACATTTTGGTCAAGTTGCTACCTGTCCATCTGTCTGCTACACACGGTGAAAGCGTCACACTGCCCTTTTTTATTGTTAAACGTCAAGCAAAGAAGCTGCGAGTATTAATTTTCCTAGTCTTTGGTTTGAGCTAACAGGGAATCGAACCTGCGTTTACCGTTTTAGTAGCAGACATTTTTTCCACTCGACTACAACTGATTGGTACTGATATGAGCTGGCAAACCGTCGGATGTGCAATTATTTACAGTTACGTTACTATAGAGTATTTATGCAAAATTATTACATTTTACGAATCGAATATGTTCATCAGCATCCAGCCGCTGCTTCTCCATTTGCTACTAATAGAAAGTATCTGATCAGTCCGCAAACTTTAGTAACAGTGCTTTAGCAGAACTGCGTGAAGTACAGACAAAAACCGAATAAGACAATGATGATAATCCAATGTGATACATGAAAAAAAATGTTTCTTGACTACTGTTATATCCTTAAATTTCAAGATATACAGTCAAATCGTATGAGCGCTAACAAATTTTATTGTTTGCCTGGCAAAAAAATTAACTAACTGCTTTTCGGTATTCGATCTGCTAATTAATTGTTGATTGTTTCAGTCGGATAAACTTAAAAGGATACAATAAGAAAAATTATCTTATAAAAACAAAATTATCGTTTACGTTAATATTGCTTATAAAACTTTTGTTACGCAAATATTTTTTCGGTAAAATTTAAATTTATGTAACTTCAATGTTTTTATTTTACATGACTTTTTTACACTTACGTAACTTTTAGGTTTACGTAACTTTATTACCTTTTTTTCTGTGTATTAATTTACCTAACTTAAAGCTTTTTTCACTTGTAATAGTAAAAAATTTTGCTACTAAATACCAAAATTTGTAAAGTCGAAAATTATCAAAACGAAAGAGCTCTGCAATAGTATTTTTATTTTTTTCTTTGTCTGCTTTAAACCAGAAAAATGTTTTAAATGGTTGCTACAAAATTTAACATGATATTGATTCATTTATTTTTTAGATATAACATATACATGACCAAAATTGCACCATCTTGAAGAAGCTGGGGGTCTTGAGATAGCTGCAAGCACCACAGCCCACAGCAATCTGCCTCAAAAACATGTTGATATTTATCATTACTGCTTGGAGGAATCCACATTTGCTTTCTGCACAGTTGAAGGAGTTTCCGTTGGTCTTATGTTCCTGTGGATTTTTTGGAGTTCTTGTGTATTTGATTTGCTGTTTGTCTGATTCTACCAAACAGAGATAAGCGTCATAAAAACGTCTTATCCAAGGACGGAACTACATGACGAGGGTGCAAGTTGCATTCGAGACCTTCCGATGCAAAAGCGACGCTTTTTATAACCACTTGACCACGCAGCCGACTCCATTTCGTATAATCATGATACCATTTCATTCTTTGATACATGATTTTTACATAATTTTTGCGACGATAAATGCTTTTGGAAACATATATCATACTCTTTTCTGTTGCAACATTGTACTTTTTTCTAAGGCCACGTTTACATGAGACTTCATTTCTCCCGCAAGCAAAAAAACTCGTATCGGTTAAGCCTACAAACAATGGAAGTGTTCACATGAGCGCATCGCAATGAAATTGAATTTCGCGCAATTTTCATTTCGGTCAATTTGACAGAAATGAATATCCATTTCGGCTGTGTGAACGCAAACGACTTGAAAGCAACCCGAAACTGAAGTAGGCCAGCTTTACAAAAAATGCAAGTTGAACAAAATAAACAGTTTCTATAGCGTAATTGGCGGGGTAAATGTAATAAATCACTGTAGAAAGTAACATACAGTTTAAAGAATGGTAACATACTGTTGAACCTAGGTAACTTGGGACAAAAATGAGACTACCTAGCCTGCCTTTGCTGTACTTGCAAAGTTATGGGTAGGCGTATTGCAAACCAGTTCAATGTAGAAGTGTAATTTGGTACAGATATCGATAGCTAAAAAGCGGCCATAGGCTCGTAGGTTCACCGGACAAGCAATAGCCAATAGGCTACCACTGCTAGTTTACCAAAATGAGTAAAGTTACAAAAAATATCTGAAGAATGACTGGGCGTAGGTAACAGCCAGCCGTAAAATCTACAGCTAACATAATGTGCAGAATGGCAGCGTAGGCTTTGCCGACATTCCTACGTAATAAGCCTACTGTGACATGCAGGCAATGAAAACCACGTTAACTTGCAGCAAGAAGAGACTAATTTGCTCTTTTTGCTGCAAGTTAACTTCCACTTAAACATGGCTATTTGATGATTTTGTTAACGAAGATAAATTTGACCAATAACTCTTACAATGTATCACATCTATTAACTCCCAAACTCTCGACTATGGCAAGGTTTAAAGATAGGCCCATAATAAGCAGCAGTAGGACTAGTCTGGGTTATATGAAGCAAAAAACAAACATGCTTTTTGAAGCAGACCGGTATTCTTTTCTGTCCTTGAGATTTGTATCCCAAGAATAACTTTTAATATTGTTTAGAAGTTGAACGCTTAGCGATGATTAATGTTAATATATCAGAGGACCTTACTGAAATGACTACAACCAATGTCGACGATATTACAACGCATAGGAAAAAGAGGTGCGAGAAAAGATGGAAGCTGCTTTAGCAATTGTTATTAAAACTACAAGAATAAGAAGCAGAGATCACGGTCAACCTGCAAGAAATTTGTAATTTGAAGAAAAAAAGACGGCGGTTAAAAAGGTAAGTAGTAGGCCTAACCAGGCGCGTAGCCAGGATTTGGAAAAGGGGGGGGGGGGCTATTTTGAAAGAGTGAGAAAAGTGCAAACGACCTTGACCCGAATTTTCATTGTTCTTGAATCAGTTTCACACGGTTTGTCCGAAAATTGAGACGAAATTTCTCGGAAAGCTCGGAAATTCAAAGATTTTTTCCGCCCAAAATCAGGTGGTTTCCAAAAAAAAAGGTCTTCACCGAAATTGAGACTGATTTTTCGGCCGAAATTGGAAATTCAAACGTTTTTTCGGCTCAAAATCAGGTGGTCTCCAAAAAAAAAAAAAAAAAGGTCTTCACCGAAATCGGGACTGATTTTTCGGCCCAAATCGGAAATCCAAACGTTTGAGGGGGGGCTGTTTTCCTATGGGGGGGCTATTTTCAATTTTTCACAAAAAATCGGCCTCAAAACCACCAAAAACGTGCGATTTTGCATACTTCACAAGCCAATGGGCTCGAGCCCCCCCCCCCTGGCTACGCTACTGGGCCTAACCATGCCAATAATGTACATATTTTTTTTGAGAGTGTGAGTGTTTTTCTTTTAATTTTTTGTCTTAATGTGAAGGCTTATGTTTGACTCAAGTTTATGCTGTGTTTTGTAACATGCTTCAAGGTGCAGTCCTTCCAGCTCATGCCTTTTAGAGCGTTTCGAAAAAAAACTTGACTTGACTAAACCAATCACTACTTTTTTGCTCGTTTTAGGTTTCAGAGCCTGGGATTGAGAGTTATATTTTAGCCCCGTACGGGTTTTCGGCCAATGGCGCCATGGTGGCACAGAGTAAGTACATGCCTCGTGACATCTAAAATAGCCTACTAACATTTTAATTCTAAACTAAAAATTCTAAACTCAAAAAAAAATAAAAAAACACACTCTCAAAAAAATTTGTACATTATTGGCATGGTTAGGCCTACTACTTACCTTTTTAACCGCCGTCTTTTTTTCTTCAAATTACAAATTTCTTGCAGGTTGGCCATGATCTCTGCTTCTTGTTCTTGCAGTTTTAATAACAATTGCAAGAGCAGCTGCATTTGTAATTGATAAAATGCAAGTAAATTAGCCACTAGTACTGGTACCAATGCTACAGCTTTCATCTCTGTTCAGTGCCAGTGATTTGGGCGAAATGATGACATCACAGTTACCAACGCAGTATTTATAAGCCCGTTGCTTTCGGGGTGAAATGAAAACCTAGTCGAAAACCGGTTTAAACTGGAATTTTCATTTCGTCTGATTTTCACATCGGGTCTCATGGAAACGCAGCCTAACTCACAAGTGTCAACGTACTCTATTACGTGGTTTGATTGTTGTAGTAAAATCCTTTTTCACATTTTCACGCACCAGACTTGGTGTCATTGGCGTAGCCAGGATTTTTGATTGGGAGAGGCCCAAACCACAAATCACATGCAATGACGTCATCAGAGATTTTCAAAAAAGAAACTTTTTGTAGGGTAAAGATATCGTAGAATGAAAGATCTGAACTCTGAAGTCGTGGTCTGTTGTCACTTAACCAGGATTTTGGTAAAGGGAGAGAGCGAAAACTAACAGTTGAAAAGCAAAAATGTCTAACTTAGGAGACGTGTTGAGAAAGTTAGTGTACTCAAACGTATCACAGACGCGGGTCTGGGGGCAAAGCCCCCAGCCGCTGAGCGATTTTTGTAAGTTTTTGGAAAAAAAAAAGCTATTTTAATCCCAATGGATTACATTTCGCACGTGTTCACAGCCATTTGAAAGAACTAGATTTTTAACATTGAAAGCCAATCGAAAAATTTTGATTGTTCAACCCTCCTTTAACTTGCAATCAAATTTCAAAACACGTTTAAAATCTTGCATTATGGTGTAAAATTTTAATTGTAAGTGATTTGGTCCATATAGGGGGAAGTAAGACACATTGCCTTTTGCAATATTTTAGCAGTAAATAATAATCCACTCAAAGAATTTTCTTTCATGAAGTTAACCAGTTATAGGAGTACATGTACGGCCTGGGGACCCAGGACCCCTCAATTCAAATTCAATGATTTGTTCAATGAGCATTTTCTTAGCTATTTTTTTAAAAAGTATTTTGTGCGTAAAAACTGGCGAGGTGGAAGTGAATCGTTATTGAAAAATGGTACAATAGATGGTTACGCTTATTAAACTTGTTATTCCAGGGCCGGATTTACATTGCGCGGTGCCACTGGCACTTAGGGGATTTTTGCAACATCTTCCAGCCAAATATAAGTGAAGACCAAAAAAGTCCTACTATCTGAGGGCGGGGCCCTGGTACTGTGCCATATGGCAAATTCGGCGCTGGTTATTTCATTACACCCATAAAAAGTTTAGATGAGGGCCTACGGAAGCAACTTTTAGGACAAAAATTTTGATTTTACCCTGGTTATACGTTTAAATTGGTTGGAAAAAATTGAAATAAGGAGGTGCGCCGGGCTCCTAGTCGTCAATATTATGTATTGTTAATTACTGTTGTGCGCGTGTACTGTTGTACGCTAAGATGCTAAAAGAAACTGAAAATGAAGAAACAAGACTTTTTTTGTCAAATTTGTGTCATTGGTGGCATTTCGATTGAGGGGGCCTGGGCCACCCCCTGGCTTCGCCTATGATTTTGAGATAAGATCGCGCCCTTAAGTTCTTTCATAAAAAAAAAATTTAAAGCAAAATTAAAATAACTTTTTTTCCAAAACGTGGAGGACTTGATTCAAGTCACTTGACAGTTTTTTGAAACGTGCAAGAATTGCATGACATTATTATGACGTGGACACGTGGTCGTCATTATTATTACCTACTACAACGCATTGGCTATGCTCTCATTATATTTATCATTGGTAGCATTTCAATTGGGGGGGTTTGCTTTACCGCCTGTGTTATAGCATTAAGTTCATAATAACGTTAAACGAGGGCCTGGGGTTGCAACTTTTAGGAAAAAACTCTTAAATTTCTTACAGGTTTTGAACATAAATTATTAAAAATTTGAATTAAGGGGCTCCTGGCCCGGGACCCTTAGTCGTCAGTTAGGGGCTCTGGGGCTCCCTGATTGTCAGTTAAAGGCCCCAGGGACCCCTGGTTGTCAGTTAGAAGCCCCGGTGCACCCTGGTTGTTAATTAGGGGCCCTGGAGCCCCCTGGTCGTCAGTTAGGGGCCCCGGGGCCTCCTGGTTGCCAGTTAGGGGCCCCGGAGCCCCCTGGTTGTCAGTTAGGGGTCTCCTGGTTGTCAGTCAAGGACCCTGGGGCCCCCTGGTTGTCAGTTAGGGGCCCCCTTGTTGTCGGTTAGGGTCCCCGGGGCCCCTGGTTGTCAGTTAGAGTCCCCGAGGCCCCCTGGCTGTCAGTTAGAGGCCCCCGGGCCCCTTGGTTGTTAGTTAGGGGCCCCCTAGTTGTCAGTTAAGGACCTCAGGGCCCCTGGTTTTTAGTACGGGTCTCCGGAGCCCCTGGTTATCAGTTAGGGGCCTTGAGGCCCCCTGGTCATCGATTAGGGGCCCCGGCCCCCCCTGATTGTCAGTTATGGGCCCTGGGGCCCCTAATTGTTAGTTAGGGGCCCCTTGGTCGTTATTTAGGGATCCTGGGGCCCTTTGGTCGTCAGTTAGGGGCCCCGGGGCCCCCTAGTTGTTGGTTTGGGCCCCATAGTCGTTAGTTTGGGCCCCCTGCTTGTTAGTTAGGGGCCCTGGGGCTCCTTCATCGTCATTAATGTTATTGTTAATTACTGTTATGTGCGTAATTGCTGAAAAAAAGCTGCAACTAAACCGCGCTAGCCTAAGTTGTCGTAATTTTTATCATTAATGGTATTTTAATTGGGGGGGCCCGGGCCCCCTGCCCCCCTTGGCTATGCCTATGCTTGGTGTATATGCATCATTTCAAGTGCAACCTTATAAAATGCAAGTCATAAAACTTAGTATTTTCATTTAACGTACAAAACTGTTTGAAATTGCGTAGGTAGTGATGATTATAGATCTTGCTTGCGTGGATGGAAAGATGTGGGATTGTAATCTCGGTGAGTCCAAAATGTGATGCAGTATTGCTATGGCTCGTTATTTGGAAACAAGTTTAGCTGAGATGAGTGTAGCTAGCCCCTGTATAATTTCGACATTGCTTCTGGTTTGATTAACTGGATGAAAATTTACACACTTAATTCGGTGTACACAGAATTTAGCCTACACTGTACTATGAAGTTTTGTTTGTTATATTTTTCTTTTCCACTAACAGTAGCAGTTTAGTTGTATTGTTATTTGGTCGCTGTTATATTTTATTTTGCTTTTTCTGGCTCTTTTTTTCGCGCAGATGGAATGCTCCAAATGCAATAGCTGCCTGGATGGCAAACACGTAATCATGCGAAAACCTTGGCACGCCGGATCGCATTTCCTTAAATACAAGGGCAGCGAAAGCATTGTTTTATTAGCGACGTGCCACTCTAAATTGGGACTTTTGCGACGCTTCACGTCGGGAGTCCCTATGTTTTTTTCTGGGAAAAATTACGAATTCGGCAACCAGAGGTAAAGAACGCTATAACTTTGAAACGGCTAAAGGTAGAAACTTAAATTTTAGAATTTAGATGGGGCACATAAGACCCATTCTTTTTACAAATTTTAGGGTCAGTCGGCCTTGTGATACGGGTTCCCGAGTCAAAAACTGAAACGCCAATCGGAGGTTTAAACAGCTCTGGCTCGAAAGCTAATTGCCCGAGGAGATTAAAACTTTCCAATTTAGAAGCGTTTGGGCATGCAGTTTCAGCTCCCAAAAATAAATTATGACGATTCCGAGACTTTTTTTTCGTTAGTTATTCATTTATTTATTTATTGGGACTTCCGCGACGCTTCGCATTGGAAGTCCCTGTTTTTTCTGGTGAAATTTACGAATTCGGCAACAAAAATAAAAAACGCTATAACTTTATAAAGGCTAAAGGTAGAAACTTGAATTTTAGAGCTTAGATGGGGCACATATGAATCCTTCTTCGCGCAAATTTTGGGGTTAATCGATCTTGTGATACGGGTTTCCGAGCCAAAAAATAAAATGCCAATTGTAGGTTTAAACAGCTCTAGCTCGAAAACTAATGGCACTAGGAGTATAAAGTTTTCGAATTTAGAAGCGTCTGGGCATGCAGTTTCAGCTCTCAAAAATAATGTATGACGATTCCGACACTTTTTTTTTGTTTATTCATTCATTTATTTATTTATTTATTTATTGTGACTTCTGCGACGCTTTGCGTCGGAAGTCCTTATGTTTTTTTCCGTGAAAAATTACGAATTCGAAAGAAAAGTTTGAAAATGCTCCAACAGTGAAACGGCTAAAGGTAGAAACTTGAAATTTACATCTTAGTTGGGGCACATATGAATTATTCGTAGTGAAAATTTTGGGGGCAACCGGACACTTGATACAGGTTTTCGAGCCAAAAAATGAAATGCCGATTGTAGGTTTAAACAGTTCGAGCTCGAAAACTAATGGCACTAGGGGTATAAAACTTTCGAATTTAGAAGCGTCTGGGCATGCACTTTTAGCTTTCAAAAAATAATGTATGATGTTTCCGACACTTTCTATTTATTCATTTATTTATTTATTTATGCAAATCACATTATGGAAACAAAAACTTTGAAACCACCAAAGCTAGAAACTTGAAATTTGGACAGATGATAAGTCTATACATGAACTTGCGTCCCTCCAATTTTGGAGGTGCCACGTCGCGTGGTTTGGGGCAGATGCACCTTAAACTAGTGACAACAAAGTTTATTAAGTGATTTTAGTCACGTAACCGTGCGTGCTGCCGTGGCCGAATGGTAAAAGACGCCAGTGCTTGAGACCTACGGCCTGGATTCAATTATCTGTTTGGCCATTGCTTTTATCAAACCAAGATTATATTTAATCTAGCATATTAAATTTTTTTCAATTACCACAAAATGATTTATAATATGTTTTGTTTGACACTAGATATGATCAGAGGGTATCAGGTTTCATTCTCTGTGAAGACGCCCCAAAAAGCACTTTCTTAACACCATAAGCAAGCGTGCTACATTTTTTGGGTGTCCGTAGAATTCTTTAGGACAAAATTATTTTGACATAATTTGGGGGGACCAACCCCCCGAAACCCCCAAATGGACCCAAACAAATATCAGTTTCTTTGGCGGCTTATGCTAGGGTGCTACATCTTTGATATCAAGTGACAGTAAAGATACAAATACCCTGACCTAGTTTCGGGATACCACCCTCTCGGGGACCTCCCCAAATGGCCACCCTAAACATCAATTTTTTGAACGGCTTAACATAGGATGCCAGTGTTTTTTGATATCAGTCGATATATAAGAGAAAAATAGTTTGACGTAGTTTGGAAGTACCACCTCTCCTCGGGGATCAAAATGGACCCCCTAGAAATCAATTTTTTGAACGACTTAATTTAAGGTGCCAGTGTTTTTTGATATCAGTAG
Organism: Trididemnum nubilum; assembly: GCA_963965965.1. NCBI lineage: Eukaryota > Metazoa > Chordata > Ascidiacea > Aplousobranchia > Didemnidae > Trididemnum > Trididemnum nubilum. The sequence continues at coordinate 30,344,772 of OZ014480.1, read as the reverse complement.
ATATTTAGGAGCAATATATTTCAACGTGGTTTTGGGATACCACTCTCCACGAGGACCAAAATGGACCCCCCAAAAATCAATTTTTTGAATGACTTAATTTAAGGTGCCAGTGTTTTTTGATATCTGTACATTGTTAAGAGAAAAATACTTTGACGTGGTTTGGGGGTACCACACCCCTCGGGGACCCCCAAAAATCAATTTTTAATTGGCTCAAGCTAGGGCACTACTTTTTTTTTGATATCAGCACATTTCTAAGAGACGAATATTTTGACATTGTTTGGGGTACTACCCCCGAGGACTCCCCAAAATGGACTCCCCATCAATTAACTTTTTGATTGGCTCCAACTAAGGTGCCAGTTTTTGCGATATCAACACATACTTAACAGAAAAACATTTTGACATAGTTTGGGGGTGCCAACCCCCTCCCCCCTTGGGAACCCCCCAAATAAACCCCCCAAAAAACAATTTTTTGAACGACCTAATTCACGGTGCCAGTGTAGTTTCATATCAGTAGATGTTGAGAGGCAAATAGTTTGACAGAGTTTGGGGGTAACACCTCGCTTAGGCCCCCTTCCAAATGGACCCCCTAAAACCAGTTTTTGAATGGCTCAAGCTAGGGTGCCACTGTTTTTTTGCTGTCAGTAGATATTTAAGACGCAAATATTTTGACGTGGTTTGGGGGTATCGTCCCCTTCAGGAATTCCCCCAACACCAATTCTTTGAACGACTTAATTTACGGTGCCAGAGTTTTTTGATATCAGCAGTAGATATTTTGAAGAAAAATATTTTGACATAGTTTGGGGGTGCTGCCACCCCGGGGACCCCCCAAAATAGACCCCCGAAAATCAATTTTTTGATTGGCTCAAGCTAGGGAACTAGTTTTTTTTAATATCACCACATATCTAAGAGACAAATGTTTTGACATTATTTGGGAATACTCCCCTGGGACCCCCCTAAATGGATCCTCCAAATATTAATTTTTTCTTTGGCTAAAACTAGGGAGCCAGTTTTATTTTTTGATATCAACAGATAAAACAGACAACTAATTCGACATAGTTTGAGGGTGCCAGCCCCCCGGGGACCCCCCAAAGTGGACCCCCCAAAATCAAATTTTTGCACGACCAAACTTACAATGCCTGTGTTTTTGATATCAGTAGTAATGTCAGAGGCAAATATTTTGGCTGAGTTTGGGGGTATTACCCCCCCCCCCCCCGAGGACCCCCTAAACAGCAATTTATTCAACGGCTTCTGTTAGAGTTCTAGTTTTTATTTGATATTATGAAATACTGAAAAGAAAAACACTTGGGCATACTTTGAAAGTGCCACCCCCCGAAAATCCCCAAATGAACCCCACAAAAATCAATTTTTGGACGACTTAATCTAAGGCTTTTTTTTATATTAGTGGTTAACTAAGCGACAAAAAATTGACATAGTTTAGGGGTACCCTTCCCCCAAAAACTCTCTAATGTCATTGTGTTGAACGGCTTTGGCTAAAACTCCAGATTTCTTGTACATAATATGGGGGTATCAGACCCCTGGAAATTCCCACGTAAACTCCACAAAAATCAAGTTGTTCAACTTAGCCTAAGGCTGTAGTTTTTTTTACATCCAAAGCTATTTAAGAGACAAAATGTTTGACGGAGTTTTGAGTACTCCCTTTCGGAACCTTCCCAAATGGACCACACAAAATCATCTATTTTGAACGGCTTGAGCTAGGGCGCTAGTTTTTTTTGGACATCAGTAGATATTTAAAAGACAATTTTTTCCATGGTTTGGGGGTACCAACCCCCAAATGAACCTCCCCAAAAATCACTTTTTAAAACCTAAATTTACCAATTGATTTTAGTCAGTTGGGTTCATATGCTGAGCTGGCGTAATGATTAGAGGCGTCAGGGTTTGAAATTGTTGTGAATGAACTGAGCTGGGTTCAAATACTTAGTCGGACATCGGTTTTGCCCAAACCACAAACGATTTAAAATCGACATTTATTTTTTTCATAACACAAAATCACTTTGTTTGCATTGCATGCGGTTGAGTTTTACAGAAATATTAGTAACCTTCAAAGTATGAAGGGGAGAATGATGGTGAAATGGAACTAGCGGAAGTCTCGTATTATTTTCCCCCGGGAAAATGAACATCTAGTTTATATTTATTTATTTATTTCAGCAAATTACACTCTGGTGACAAGAACTACGAAGCCACCAAAGCGAGAAACTTGAAATTTGGACAGATGATAAGTCTATGTATGAATTTGCGTCCCTCCAAGTTTGGAGGCGTCACATCACGTGGTTTGAAGCAAATACACCCTAAACTTGTGATAATGAAGTTTATTAAGTGATTTTATGTACGCATACGAGCGTGCTTCTGTGGCCGAACGGTTAAAGGCACCAGTACGTGAAACCTAACACCTGGGTTTAATTATATCTACTTGGCCATCGCTCTTATCAACCAAGATTACATTGAATCTAGCGTATTAATTTTTTTTCGATTACGACAAAATCATTTGTAATATGTTTTGTTTGACACTAGATATGATCGGAGGGTATCAGGTTTCATTCCCTGTAAAGACGTCCCAAAAATCAGCTTTTAAAGACCTCAAGCTAGCGCGCTAGTTTTTTTTTTGCTATCTGTACAAATTTTGAACACAAACATTGTTTGACATAGTTTGGGGGTGCCAACCCCCTCCTTGGACCCCCTTAATGGGGACCCCCCAAAAACAATTTTTTGAACAACCTGATTTGCGTAGCCAGTGTTTCTTAATATCAGTAGATATTTTAGAGTCAAATATTTTGACAGAGTTTGGGGGTACCACCCCCTGGGAACCCCCAAAAACCAACTGTTTGAACGACCTAATTTACGGTGCCAGTGTTTTTTTATATCAGTAGAAATTTAAATAACAAAAATATTTTGACATACTTTGGGGGTACCATCCCTTCGGGACCTTCCCTAATGGACCCTAAAATCAATTATTTTAAACGGCTTGAGCTATAGCGTTAGTTTTTTTGGATATCAGTAGATTTTTAAGAGACAATTGTTTACTTAGTTTGGGGGTACCAACCCCCAAATACTCTCCCCAAAAATCACTTTTTGAAAGCTAAATCTAACAATTGATTTTAGTCAGTTGGGTTCATATGCTAAGATGGCATAATAATTAAAGGCGCAGGGTTTGAAATTGTCGTGATGGAACAGAGCTGGGTGCACATGCTTAGCAGGACATCAGTTTTGCCCAAACCACAAATGATTTAAAATCAACATTTATTTTTTTCATGAGAAAAATTCACTTTGTTTGCATTGCATATGATTAAGTTTTACAGAAATATCGGTAACCTTCAAAGTATGAAGGGGAGAATGATGGTAAAATGGAACTGGCGGAAATCCCGTATTATTTTCCTCCGGGAAAATGAACATCTAGTTAAAGTATGATACTTTTCGGCTTTGCTTATAATCAAAGCTGGGTACCCGCTACTTGAAAAGTAGCGGCGCTGCCGCTGCCGTTATTTGGCAAAAAAAGCAGCGGCCCTGCCGCTTGTCGCTACTTAAAAAAAAAAGTAGCGCTGGTGCCGCTACTTGCATACAAAACAGCGGCCGCTGCCGCTTGTCGCTGTCGCTACTTTAGAAAAATATCTAGCAAAAAGAACGAAGGCATTCAAATACGGTACCCAATAGTGAAATTTTAACTTTAATTGCGAAAGTTACAATTCAAGCTTTTAAAGCATTGGTACAGGTTACAATCGGCATTAGCAAGCAGGCTTAAACGGTAAATAAGTAAGCAAATCACAATTCAATTGGTTGTTGGCCTGCTCCTTTTAAAAAAACAAGCATCTCAAAACGCTGGTTGGTCAAACCAGCGGTTTAGTAACTACTTTAAGAAGTTACTCTTGTAAGTTACAATAGGAAGTTAAATTCCTTGTCGCATTTTCTACACAAATAAAAGGCAAAAGAAAATAGTTTTAATCACTTAAATAAGGTAAGGTTTTAACACGATGGCATACAATATTCAGCTTCTGTACACTTCTGTCCCGACTCTTATAGCTCTGAAGTAGTCAATGCTTTTATCACACACTTGGCCCAAAACCAATATAATAATTCCTTGTGTAGAGATACAATAGGAAAATTTATCAATCGACCGAGTTACAAACATTTCCAGGAATTTTGCAGAAATGGTAGGCGATTAACATCCCTGCGGTGATTTCATCCAACTTTGATAAAAAAGATCGAGCGGTTAAAAACTGGTGTTTATGAACTCGGAGGAGATACGTACGCAGTAATGACATATTCTATAGCGCGGGCAACATGCTACTCGCTGCTATATAAATACATGTTCAGTAAATGATTCACAATGCGATTCACGTTACACGTATTTTGTCAACGAGTATAACTCCATAACTAAATTATCTTTCAAGCTTATTTATTACCTGGTTCGATGTATTAGTTCAATTTTCAGTGCACTAAAAATTTTATTCTCAGCATTACTGTTAACTGTTGTAGCAAAATTTATTTTGCTATGCATTGATGTATTTACTGTCCTTCTTGCGGTGCGCGAAGTATATTGTGGTCTGTGACCAAATAGGCAACAAATCATTTGTCCTACTCAATGCCACGATTTTGGGGAAATATCGCGAAAAACCGTCTTTGCGATCTGCAAGTCATACCGGGCGCCAGGATAGCGTGACTGAGGGTGGGGGGCATAAACAAATTTTGGGGGGGCACAAAAAGTTTAATACTTCGAATCCGAGAGTGTGGACCAAAAAAAAGATTTTCATCTCGAAATATGCGCGGATTTTCACGAATTCCGGGGTGAAGCTCCCAAAAAAAGGATCTTTATTTCAAAATCTGGAAAAAAACAGTTCTTGCTCACGAATTCTTGGGTGATAACCAGTATCTTTGGAGTCTCAGGCCTCGAACTGCACTGCAGTGGCACTGAACCTGTAACTTTCTTTGGAGCAAAATCTTTGCTTGGGGGGCACAGTTCTTGTTTGGGGTGCACAAGCAGTGATTTGGGGGGGAGCACGGCCCTGGAATGCCCCCCGTGGTATCGGGCCTGCTGCAAGTTTACTGCAATTTATCGAACTGTAACTATCGCATTTTTGTTAAAGAGATATTGCTCGAAATCGATTTTATTGAAGAAATGAGAACTATTTGAGGTAACAAAGAGGTGCCCCAAACCTTTTTCCACAACTTCTTTTACTTGCGAAAATACGATTTAATTCGTTTGACTCCGTAACATTGTCAACCCTGCATTCGCAGTTTTGTGACATTAATTTGGCTATTGTCAGAGGAACCAGTAATCCTAGGCTACCAGTACTGATCTACAGTACAGTACGCCTTTTGTGATTTTACAAAATTGCGAAAGGCAGGGTTGCCAATAGTACTAGTCATAAGTGGGCACAAGTCCGGTAATCGTTAATCCGTTAATAACGAAGCTAACTTTTTCATTAACTAGTTAATTCGTTAAAAAGTTTTTTCGTGTTAACGGACTAAATTAACTTCCGTTAACTTCTGTTAACTTCCGTTAAGGTTTCTGTCGTTAATATCTCGCACCATTCACTCATCGAACCGGTACAAACCAGTTTGCACTGGCAACACTTGGTGAGTATTAGCACGAGTTTTATAGAAGAAAGCGAAGAAAGGAGCTCTTTTTTGTGGCAAATAATAACCTGCAGCCTCATAAGTTTATTAATTATCGCTGTTCGCAATTTCCAAAGATTTTCCCATTGCAGCTTCTTTTGTGCATTTGAACTTATTTTTATCTTGAAATTAGATTAGACTGTAAAATGTAACTTCCAAAACACAAAAAGGCCACTACAGCAATGAATATTTCCGTACAATCAGCTCAACAGCGTCAATACGTGTTCTGGAAGTGAGTAAATAAACAGAAATGTAATTTACACGCAAAATGTTAACGAAATAACGGACTTTATTAACTTCCGTTAATTACAGCTGAAAATAACGGATTAACATTAGCGGAGGTGTGAAGTTTGTTAACGGACTAGTGGTTAACGAAGCAAACGGTTTGCATTAAGTTGCCCACATATGGTACTAAGTCAAGCGGATTAAAACGTATTTTCGCGAATAACTTAGGAGGAATTCGGAATCGTGGAAAAAGGTTTGGGACACCTCTTTATTACCACAAGTAGTTCTCATTTCTTCAATAAAACCGTTTCAAACAGTATCTCTTGACAATAACGAAGAACATCTGTATCAAAATCAACTGCCTAGTGTGTATGTGCATTTTGCACGAGTAAGAAGGGAGTGTAAGAAACCGACTGTCAAGTAGCATTAGTACTTACTACTTGCTTTCATAAAAAAAATGATTGGTCTTGTTCTATGTGCAGTTTCATTTGCTAGCAATTTTCTCAAAACAACAACAACTAATAAACTTTACCAACGCATTGATTTGTATGTTAATTTACACACCAGTAGCGTAGCCAAGGGGGAGGGGAGCTATAGCCCCCCCCACCCCATTGTCATGTCGACCAAAATGCAGAATGAGAAAAATACTACGTTTTTAGCACTTTTGAGGCTGTTTTATGCACTGGAGTGGACTAACTAGTGATTTAAAACATTTTTGAAACGTACAAAGGGGATGGGGGGAGGGAGGGGGGCTAATTTGCCAAAAATAGAACTAACAAATAAAAAAAACTTTGAAAAATGGTCAAAAATAAGCAATCAAATTTGATTGCAAGTGCAAAAATGCTAAACATAGGTGTCATTACCAAATATACTATACTGTAAATTAAGGAATACGGGGGGGGGCTATTCCGTATTACTTAATTACCAATCATTTCTCTCAAATCACTTTTCATTAGCCCCCCAAAAAATATATTTTTGTTTATAAACTGTATACAAAATACATTACTCCGTGTGAGTTTTATTGAACTACTAGATTTTATAATTTTCCAGCATCTAAAGAAGAGAACTAAAATTTTACAATTTGCCACCTCTCAAATAGCCCATTTATGCAACCAGTTTAATTATGTTTGCACTGCCAATTTCTAAGCCACGTTTTAAAAGCATTATTTTTTTATCAAAATAGCCCTAGAGCGCTGTGGGCTCCGCCCCCAGACCTCCGTGCCTCCGTCCCATTGCGAATTTCTCGCTACGCGCCTGTTACACATAGAGTTTAATTTGGCCCGCTACCAGACCACATTATTTGTTCAATTTTGGTTCAGAAAAAATAGGACCACGTACGATAAAACTCGACTTTATTAAACAACGACAAAACGTCACAAAGGTAACATTGTTTGTTTTTTTAACTAAAATAATGTAGTAGCAAGAGCAGACTGAAACAAAAATTGTAAAGACTCCAAACGGTAACGCGTAAAAATTTAAATCGAAAAAAGTCTTGGAAGAAGTTTATTAGCAGTAGCGACAGCGTCAAAAAATTTGCTTAAAAAACAGCGCTAAAGCGCTGCCGCTTTTTTGACTAAAAAAGCAGCGGCGCTGCCGCTATCGAAAAAGTAATAAAATGGTGAACAGCGTCGCTGTGCCCATCACTGCTTATAATAATATTTAATTTTTGTTTAGGGACTTGAGAGTTAATTTTGTATAATAATTAGTTTGTGATCTGTTTTTCAAACAACAGTAATGTGCATAAGTGGGCAAGTTAATGCAAACCGTTAGCTTCGTTAACCACTAGTTCGTTAACAAACTTCACACCTCCGTTAACGTTATTCCGTTATTTTCAGCTGTAATTAACGGAAGTTAATAAAGTCCGTTATTTCGTTAACATTTTACGAGTAATTTACATTTCTGTTTATTCACTCGCTTCTAGAACACGCTGATGAGCTGATTGTAAGGAAATATTCATTGCTGTAGTGGTCTTTTTGTGTTTTGAAAGTGACATTTTACAGTCTAATCTAATTTCAAGATAGAAATAAGTTCAAATGCACTAAAGAAGCTGCGATGGGAAAATCTTTGGAAATTGTGAATAACGATAATCAATAGACCTATGAGGCTGCAGGTTATTATTTGCCACAAAAAAGAGCTCCTTTCTTCGCTTTCTTCTATAAAACTCGTGCTAATACGCAACAAGTGTTGCCAGAGCAAATTGGTTTGTGCCGGTACGATAAGTGAATGGTGCGAGATAATAACGACAAAAACCTTAACGGAAGTTAACAGAAGTTAACGGAAGTTAATTTAGTCCGTTAACATGAAAAAACTTTTTAACGAATTAACTAGTTAATGAAAAAGTTAGCTTCGTTATTACCGGATTAACGATTAGCGGACTTGTACCCACTTATGATAATGTGTAATTGGGAAAATAAGTGTTCTTAAGAATAAAAACGTAAAAGCGAAATGCGCCTTTGGTCTTCTTTGTGCTTCTGCATACAGTTGTTGTTTATTTCTGCAGAACGCCCGCAAGTACATCATGCAAAAATTTTTGAGTATAGCCTTACCCAAATGATGCGGGAACTTATTTCAAATTAAACAAAATTTTCGATACATAGGGTTTAGCAACCTACTACGTGTAACGAATAGCGAAGCGTCTCTGCGGCTTGTGTCCCATCAGACATTGCAATGGCGCGTCGCTAGCTATTGTTTAATATTAGACCGCCTCGGGAATCGATGCAGGCCTTCTGCTCCGGACAGCCTGCTGCTGGACGCTTTAAACGCACATTAGTACAACCATCTAGGCAATTCAGAAAGTTATTTTAAAATGTGATTGTTGAATTTTTATCAAAATTGTTAACTTTTTTTTTCAGATTTCTGTAGGCCTGTGCAGTGGCGGATTTAAGGGGGGGGGATGCATCTCCCCCCACCAGCCAAACATAACGTGCATATGAATAATACTTAACTTATTTAAAAAAAGCAATCTGTAAATAGTCATTAGCTCGTGTGACTGTAATATAAGTTCAAAAACCAAGGGGAGGGAGGGGGTGCAAGAAAATAGTATTTGTTCAGCGAAGTTTTTACAAAACAGAAATTAGTCTTTTACAGGTTCGATTGATTTGAAGGCGCCAAATCAGGAAAACTCACAACCTGCACTTTTCAGCGATAAAGGCATAGGAGCACAACCAGTGGCGGAGTTATGGGGGCGGAAGGGGGGATACATATCCCACCAGCGTAAACATAACTTGCATATGAATATTAAACTTATTAAAAAAAAGCAATCAGTGAATTTTCGATAGGCCGTGTGACTGTGATATAATTTCTAAAGCCTTGTAAGGGAAGGGACAGAAAAATGTAATTTTTACAGCGAAGTTTTTACAAAACAGAAATTAGTCTTTTACGGGTCCGATTGATTTGAAAGCGCCGAATTAGCAAAATTTACAACTTGCACTTTTCAGCGATAAAGCCTACATTTCTTAAGTGACACATTAGGCTTATAAAAAGTGAGCATTAAGCGAGGTCAAGAACATTAATCCTAAGCAATACAGTAGCCAGGGGGCGGGGGGGCTATAGCCCCTCCATTGGCCTGTCAACCAAAATGCAAAATAAAAAATATCACGTTTTTAGCACTTCTGAGACTGCTTTTCGTACTGAAATAGACCAAAAAGTGATTTAAAGCATTTTTTGAAACATATGCTTAAGAGGAGCTAATTGTCAAAAATAAAACTCACAAATCAAAAAAAACTTAAAAAAATGACCAAAAATAAGCAATAAAATTTGTTCTCTAATGTAAAAAACCTGAACACGGGTTTCATCTACAAATATATTATAGGCCTAAACTCAGAAATGGGGTTGAGAGGCTATTCAGTATTGGTTAATTACCAATCACTTGTCTCAATTTTCTTTTTATTAGGCCATCTCCAATTATTGTTCTCTATAAAATATAGATGAAACAAATTACTCCGTTTGAGTTTTATTGAACTATAAGATTTTATGCGTATGATTTACCAGCAGCCAAAGAAGAGAACTAAAATTTTACCATTAACCACCTCTCACATAGGCCATTTATGCAACCAGTTGAATTATGTTTGCACTGCCAATTTCTACGCCGCATTTTAAAAGCATTATTTTATCAAACTAGCTCTAAAATTAAATTATTTTTGCAAAAAAATGCAAAATTTTTGGTCATCTTTTTTGTTAAAAAAGCTTCATCAACCAAAACAACGTATAGAAGCTTGCTTAAGCCTTACGTATAGTTACTTGCTTAAGCCTTACTCTCGTCGAGACCGCAATTACCAAAAAAAGTAAGTAACATATTTGACTGCAAACACGACTCTTATTCGCTGCGCTTGTTTACTGATACTACCGTAGTAATCATACACCTAATGGTATTTAGTGCTAAAACGTAATCTTAATGCCATTGATTGCAATCTGATTGAATGTAACGTTATTCTCAAAAGTATTCTAACGGACATCAGGAATATACGAGTATGTTGAATTCAGATACACGTATACAGTAATGCCAGTAGCGCAACTAGGGGGGCTACGTGAGATTCAACCCCCTCTGTAGCCTAGTTACTTAAGAAATTGAACCCTAATACAAGAGTTTAAACGTGTTTTAGACCTCGCCTGTTAGTGCTATGGAGCTGCAATTTGGTTCTGTCCAATGGCTCCAAAAATGGGTGAAATGCATAGGTGAGCAATAGGGTGGAGTGAAAATATTTTTTGTTTTTCTTTTAGAACTCAATAGCAAAAAAAGTTGCTCCGCTCCAATACTTTTAAAATGGTGCAAAAATTAATCAAAAATTTCAAAGTGTTCAGGTGCCCTCAGAGCTGTAAAAAATTGATTTTTTGTTGATTTTTTGCAAACTTTTGCATTAACGGAAATCGTAATAAACGCACTTGCCTCGCGCAGTTTTCGCAAGCAATCACCTTAAAAAGCCTTTTTTGCGATCTTTATTTGCATTAAAAGATTTTCATTTGTAAATCGAAAACTTTCAGGTGTCCAAAAATCACCGGAAATTGGTCATTTTTTCTATATTTAGCATCAATTTTAGTTAAAATTTAACAGTACACTAAAATAAGGATTTTTTTGCAATAAGGGTGTTTACATACTAAGCTTTAAAATGGTGCGTTGAAAAATCTCACTGCTTTTAGTCTACCTAAACACTGATGTCCGGTCTACTACACCGGACATGAAAATGTGATTGTATAAAAGGATATTTTTAGTCCATTTTAAATCAGAGTTCACCAAACTACGGACGGCCCTCAAGCTGATTTCATCCGGCCCGCCACATCTTGCCCAAATAAAAGCTGAATTAAAAAAAATAGGAAAAGTTTACTAACTTTTTTAAAAAGACTGACGTTCTTAAGCCACCCGCAATCTATTAATAGTTTTTTTGATTCTACCTCTTTTTGTGACACTGCAAATTTTGTTGTTAAAAACACCATTGTTTCATTAGTACAATATCTCTGGTTTTAAGCAGACTTCAAAGCATAAGCAGGATGATTGAGACAGTACTAGCTCTAATAAATGATTTACTTTTAGGCTGTGTTGTAATATTGTACTTTTTAAATGACTAAAGTAAAAAAAAAAGTATAGAAACTGATTGCCGGCTGTTTAATAAAAAATGGGAAGACCTGTATTTTTGTGGAAGCCAAAGAGGGTACAGCTAGTTATGCTATTAAAGTGTTGCTGTTTTGAAATAGTATAATCTTTGTCGGCGCAATACAGTGACGTAATCAGGAGGCGCTGGCCAAATCACGTATAACATATAACCCTAAAATACTAGTATTTAAACTATTTTATACTTGGCTTACATTTGGACTTGACCTGTAAGTAAGTGGGGGAGGAAGCTGAGAAAATTTAATTTTTCGAATAACGTTTGAATTTTAGTAATTTAGTTCTTTCAAATGGCTCCAAAAACGTGTGAAATGTGTTCCAAATGGCGCTAAATTGACTGCTTTTTCCCACTAAATTATAAAAATTGCCAAGCAGAAAGGAATCCGCCCCCAGTCCCTTTAAAGTAATATGGTTTAGTTGCACCAGTTTGTTGAGCGTGGTGTCTGATACAATTTTTGAACAAACCATATTGTTTTTTAGTTCAAGCCTCACTTCCCCTTAGGCACGCTTGGCAAACATCTGTTGAAATATTCAAATCGCTAGACGTGGTGTGTCTTTGGCTTTGTTTTTTGTATAATAGAAACTCCTTTCTTAAAATCGTTCGGTCTTAGTTTGTTGTTGATTTGTTGCTTGTTGAATTGGTATATTTCTTTTTCAAAAGGGAGCCTACAAGTTTTTTGTTTGCCATACATCAGAGGTAGATTGTCAAATGCTGTTTTCGTAGCATTAAGCCACCACAAATTGGGGCAGTATGAACCAAGTTTGAAAAAGGTGTAAAATGTGTTTTCGAAGAGCACTATCCCTTGTAGTGCAATACAGCTGGAGGAAAGCTATTCCATCAACTTAAAAGCGATTTCCATCACAAAGTTGCTATACTGCCGCTGATTTTGTTATTTACATTTTACTGCGCTCAATTCAATTCAATGGAAAATCTGAATACTTGTTCATCGGATTGCAATTCGCACCCAGCGCAAAGCTGTTAATCTCGCAGTTATCCGCCCCTCAGAAAAAATGGTTTGGCGATCTTTGTGTTAAACAAAAAGTCAGTAAGTCAAGCGCACCGCCTTCCCATCGTGCAAGCTGCCGATTGGTTAAACTAAATTTTTAAAAGAACGTCACAAAAAACTTAAAATTTTTTCAAGTACAGTATTTTGCGACGTTCTCTTAAAAATATTGAAGAATTTACCTGTTACAGTGACAGCTTCCTGCATTTTCTGCAGGAAAATATTATTTTGATGGCAGGAAATATTTCACCATAGTATGAAAAAAGATTAAACCGCTGGCAAGTTAGACCAGCAATTACTATAAAAGAACACATTTCACTTCGTTTTTGAGCCACGCTGTACATATTTTACTCACGTTGCTACCAAAAATAGTTCTAGTAAAAGAGCAAGAAAAGAATTACTCAAAGAACTGAAATCTAAATTGATTGAACTGCATTATAATCAAGTATTAGGATGCAATAAAACAACCGTAAATACTGAAGCAAAAAAGGAGTAATCCAAATACAAGAAACTAGCTCTTTGTCGTTGACTAGCGCATCATTTGCTAACAAATAAACTGCTTTTGCTTTATCTTTTTCTTTAGGTTGACAAGCAACAGAAAGACCTTAATATATACAAGATTTATTTTAACAGAGCTTATCTTTTGCTTATTTTAACCAAGTGACAGCTTGGACGGTGAAAGGCAGTGCGCCTGGCGTACCAACGTATTGTTTAAAATAGACTAAAAATATCCTTTTATACAATCACATTTTTATGCCCGGTGTAGTAGACCGGACATCAGTGTTTAAGTAGACTAAAAGCAGTGAGATTTTTCAACGCACCATTTTAAAGCTTTGCATGTAAACACCCTTATTGCAAAAAATCCTTATTTTAGTGTACTGTTAAATTTTAACTAAAATTGATGCTAAATATAGAAAAAATGACCAATTTCCGGTGATTTTTGGACACCTGAAAGTTTTCGATTTACAAATGAAAATCTTTTAATGCAAATAAAGATCGCAAAAAAGGCTTTTTAAGGTGATTGCTTGCGAAAACTGCGCGAGGCAAGTGCGTTTATTACGATTTCCGTTAATGCAAAAGTTTGCAAAAAATCAACAAAAAATCAATTTTTTACAGCTCTGAGGGCACCTGAACACTTTGAAATTTTTGATTAATTTTTGCACCATTTTAAAAGTATTGGAGCGGAGCAACTTTTTATTACTATTGTGTTCCAAACGAAAAACAAAAAATATTTTCACTCCACCCTAGTGGGCAAGTTAATGCAAACCGTTTGCTTCGTTAACCACTAGTCCGTTAACAAACCTTACACCTCCGTTAACGTTATTTTGTTATTTTCAGCTTTAATTGACGGAAGTTAATAAAGTCCGTTATTTCGTTAATATTTTGCGTGTAAATTACATTTCTGTTTATTCACTCGCTTCTAGAACATGTATTAACGCTTTTGAGCTGATTGTAAGGAAAAATTTATTGCTGTAGTGGTCTTTTTGTGTTTTGGAAGTTACATTTTACAGTCTAATCTAATTTCAAGATAAAAATAAGTTTAAATGCACTAACGAAGCTGCAATAGAAAAATGTTTGAAAATTGCGAACAGCAATAATTAATAGACCTATGAGGCTGCAGCTTATTATTGGCCTGAAAAAAGCATTCTTTTCTTTGCTTTTGCTATAAAACTCGTGCGAATACGCAACAAGTGTTACTAGTGCAAACTGGTTTGTACCGGTACGATGAATGAATGGTGCAAATTATTAACGATAAAAACCTTAACGGAAGTTTACAGAACTTAACGGAAGTTAATTAGTCCGTTAACATGAAAAAAACTTTTTAACGGATTAACGAGTTAATCAAAAAGCTAGCTTCGTTATTACCGGATTAACGATTAACGGACTTGTGCCCACCTATGGTGAAATGTGATCCAAATGGCTTTAAAACGGCTATTTTTTCAAAAAAATTACAAAATTTGGACAGCGGTTTGGGGCTCTGTTCCAAGACCACTTTTTCTGATACGCTAAATTGTCTAGTTTGCTCAACACGTCATTTAAATGGGACATTTTTTAAACACATATATTTTAACACGGGGTTTCAAGCCCCCCTCTCCTAGCAAAATCCTGGTTGCGAGCCTAAGCGTTCCAAACATACTGTAACGCGGAAAATTACAGTAGTACTGCCGCACCGGTATGTTACGAAGAAGTGCATGGCTACCTAATACGTGATTAAGTATAAAGTTCAATGGTACAAACAGGAGTGCCGAAACCTGGGGGGGAGATAGGGGGATAAATCTCCCACCCAATAATTTGACTGTATTCCCCCCTGGTCTGCATCTGAGCGCTGGTCTTCACTTGAATTCAGGGAAAAAAGTCTTCCAATTGTGGTGAAGACCTTTTTTTTTGGTCTTCACTTAATTTGCTTACCTGAAAAAAACCGTGGTCGAGGTTCATCCCCCCAAGGTTGAAAATAGGGCAAAATTGGGGTAAAATTGCAATTTATCTTCCCCAATGCTCAATAAAGATTGGCACCCCTGGGTACAACTAATGCAAGACAGTAAGAAATGCCGACCGATGTCCACCACTGCATTGTTTAATTTATTGCTTTTGATCTAAATTTGCCTATTTTGAGATTTACGACGGCGAATTAATCATTAATTTACTCAAACGTGCTAAATTTACTTGAAACCTCCCCCTGAAAACTTGTCATCTTGGTGTAGAAACTTATTAGCATGATCAAATACATTATGAATTTTCTTTCTAACCAACATTAACAATGAGAACGGAAAGATGAGGGTGACAGGAAGTGAGCTTGTGCTCTTCAAGTCTCTAGCCATCCGTGAATATGTCATGGCAGACGGTTTGCTGCCGTAATCGAACTCAGGTCATAGGTTTCTTTAAACGCTTAGCTTGCAGCATTCCTGATCAGCCAGAATATGAAATTACACATTTCGCACTGCTATGACACTCTAAGTTTACGTTATTTAGTTAACTGCATGTTACTGCAATTTTGCAGATTTTCAATTATCGCGGCTCGCGTACTGGGCGAACTACTAAAAATGCCTTCGGCATAATGGCGGGAACTGGGAGAGTATTTCAAAGTAAAATTGCTCTTCAGCCCATTGGCGCAGCAAAAATAGTACTTGCATGTTGTGAATTGCATAACGTTCTGAGAATTTACGATGCTCCTGCTCATAGGCGTAGCCAGGGGGGTCTAGGAGGCCCGGGCCCCCTAATTGAAATGCCATCAATGATAGAAATGTGACAAAAAAACCTATTGTTTCTTCAGTTTCAGTTTTTTTAGCATTTTTAGCGTACAACATACCTGTGATTACTCAGAGGATGTGTTGCTTTCCTACTATTGTTTTAATGCTGTATGCACTTTCTGTGCGCGCTTTTTCTACAGAATAATCAAATCAACTAAGGATTTACAACTCAACGAACTTAATCAGAACGGAGAGATGAGGGTGACTGGGAAGTGAGCTCGCGCTCTTCGAGTCTCCAGCTATCCGCTTATGTGTCGAAGCAGGCGGCCTGCAGCCGTAATCGAACTCGGGTCGCAATATTGCTTACGCAATAATCAGCGCTCAGTTCCGCTCCGCCATGCTGCTGACATACACGCGTATAACAGTAATTAAGAATTATATTGACAACCAGGGGGCCCGGGGCCCTTCAATTCAATTTTTGCAAACCAATTTATACGTGTAATTTGGGTGAAATTAAGGGTTTTTGTCCTAAAAGTTGTTATCTCAGGCCCCAATGTAACATTTTAGTGAACGTAGTGCAGTAACCAGGGGCGGATTTGCCATATAGCACAGTGCCAGGAGCCCCGCTCTCAGATGGTGAAACTTTTTTGTCTTCACCTATATTTGAAAAAAAGATTTTGCGAAAATCTTCGAAGTGCCAGGGGCACCACGCAATGTAAATCTGGCACGGTCAATAACATGGTTAGTAAGGGTAATCATCTATCGTACCATTTTTCAATAACAATTCATCTCCACCTTGCCAGGTTTTATGCGACAAGATGCTTTTGAAAAAAAAAATCAGCTAGGGAAAATGCTTATTGAACAAGTCATTGAACTTGAAGTGAGGAAGCGTGGGCCCCCTAGCCGTACATGTACTCCTACAGCTCGTTATTTTCATGACAAAACAAAAACCTCTGAGAAATACCTTCGTGTGGATTATTTTATTGTTTACTTTTAAAATAATGCAGGAGGCAACGTACCTTACTTCCCTGTAACTGGGCCAAATCACTTACAAAATTTAATCCCAAATTCAAGATTTTAACGTATTTTGGACTTAAATGGTAAGTGCAAGAAGGATTGAACAAGTTAATTTTTTCAATTGACTTTCAAATGCTAAAAATCTAGTTCTTTCAAAAGGTTCTGAACACGTGCGGGATGTTGTCCATTGGCATTAAAATAGGGTGTTTTTCCAAAAAATTGCCCAGCTTTTGGGGGTTTCGCCCTCAGACCCTAAAGCCTCCGGCGGCTGGGTGCTCCACCCTCAGACCATGTCTGGGATCTGTTTGAGTTACCTTAGTTTATTCAACACGTCTCCCAATTTAGACATTTTCACTTTTTAATTTTGGTAAACCAAATCGCGGTTTCTGGTCTTCCATTCTACGATATTTTTTCCCCATAAAAAGTTTTTTTTGCGAAAATTTCTGATGATATTGTTGCATGTGATTTGTGGTTTGCCCCCTCCCCCCCCCCCCAGCAAAAAATCCCGGCTACGCCTACGCTCGTGCTGTTAGAGTTCACACAGCACAGACGGAAGATAAAGGAAGTGTACATAGAGAGCACGTTAAAATTTCAGGATTGGGCGGTTTCACGGGTGTTGGACGAAATGCAGGTCGAAATAGTCTCGTTATTAGAGATGAATATAGCCACTATTTTAATAATGACAGAGCAGTGGAATTGCAAGATAAAATGGTTTGAGGACACAAGCGTTTTTTCAATCTCAATATTACAAATGTGAGTATTAAATAGACTTACAAGCAGCTGATACAATGTGTTTGTTTATTTCTTTACTGCCAAACTTACTACAGAGCATGAAAGACTCTTGCAAGTTTGATTCTTTACTATCCTATTGACGATAATATGATATTCGCCCCAAAAATGCTAGCCCGCTTCAAAAACAACGTCGTTGGATATCCAACTAGAGATATCCAAATTTTGGATATTGTTGAGAAGTCATGGTTCCGCAGCAGCTTTTCCCATGCCTATGACCTAAAAAATAAGAATGCAAAAAAATTTTGAGATCCGACATCGTTTGGCTCCTCCTCATTGCTTCGAAAATTTTCTTCTCCAAATTGCTATAATTAGGAAATTCCCCAAAGATAAAATATGCATTTTAGACATAAAGCTTTGTTATTAGGTGTCATGAAGCAGAATTTTGGTTGTATATTGTGTGTATAGGCAATGCTAGTTGAAGAGGGGTAGCTTGTAATGTTAACCCACTTTGGGGATTCCCCAAATTTTTCAAAAATTAGCAAATTTGACTAAAAACGCTTATTTTATAGAGTGGTAACGACTCAAAAACTGGTACCACATAAATGAAAAAACAAAATATATGTCATAGGTCCTAATAAAATATCAATTTATAATGCCTGGTTTAACAACAAACAATACAGCTACAGCATTCAAAAATATGATGAGTGCAAATTTGATACCTTATGAGAAAGCAAGCCGGTAAATGCACAAGCTTGCACAATTATTGCTATATCAATACGTCCAATTGTCCAAGTCAAATGTTTAGGGTTTGAACTTGAGCTAAAGTACTTTTCTAAAATCAGGATAGTTTTATGGATGTTTTTCCGCAGCTGGGATTAAACTTCACTTTTGTCGCCTATCGTCAGTAGGTCATAATATGGAATGGAATGGATGAGAAATTTCATATTGGCAATTTTCTTCCATTCTATTTCCATTCCATACTAAAAATCTTCCATTCCATTTTAAAATTTTCTTCCATATTCCATTCCATACTTCCATACCAAGGTAAGTTTAGATCGGAAGGTACGCGTAATTTGTTTTGTGCTTTTGCTACGCTACAAGGGCATTCAGGTCGGGACTTTTTTGCTCGATTTTTTCCCAAAAAAACTTTGATGAATCTGAAGACTAACTTCACCAAATTTAAGCTTTCTACGACCTTCCGCTCCTGAGATATAACAAATTAGATTTCCCCTTAGACAGGCTTTTTCCCCTTAGAAATTTTGCCAGAGTTGTCAATTAGAAAGAAAAAATTGTAAAAGTTACTGCATGTTCCTGATTCTGAATAAATGTTTTGCGACAGAGTTATTGTAAAACACATTAAGAAATTAGAAACTGCAAAAGTAGCTGCTTTTCAATAAACGTAAACCAGCTTTCCTAAAGTTAATCATCTGTTACAATACTGACAAAATGGCAACATTGAAATACGAGGAAACACAGCTAATTTTGAACTGTAATATCTTAAAAACCAGAACGCGTAAAAACTCCAAATTTGGTGAGAAAGAATTTCGGGCTTATCCCAATATTTTGGTCAGAAGTGAAAAACTTTACTTGAATGCCATTTTAAGTGTATCTTTGCAAGTAGTCGCTCGCCAAGGTAAGCAGTATGGTACAATGAATCTCATCTCATATTTAAACCACTATTGCAATGAGCTACCATAAAAATTCACTCAACATGAAAATATCAACCACTTAACCTACGGACAATAGGTTAACTGGTATGCACTGGGTTGAATGATTGTAAGTTTGTAATCACACCAACTATGAAAGTTGGCATAGCCAAACTGCAAAAAACATTTTACAAAAATATCGAAAATAAGTTCAAACCAAAAAAAAAATTAAGCTCAATCGAAGATGAAAAAGTAAATTGAAATGTTTGTTACGATGAAAAAAAATTTTTTGTCAAATGGCAAATTCAGTGCCCGTCGCAACGGGGAGCCAGGAGTCCATGCCCCTACCCCCCTTTGAGTTTGCTAAAAATACTTTTTTTGGAACATCATGTAACGACAAGAAAACCGACAACGATGCAAAAAGGAATAATAACATTTAATTCTACCTACTTGACCAAAGTTACCAACATTAGCAGTATACTGAAGTTTTCAAATACCGAAAATTTTGTGGTTCAAGTTTCGAACACCAGATTTAATGTCCAAAGTTTACACCTCTAAACCTAAAAACTCATCAAGTAATTAAGCTAGTCATAGCAATTTCAATACCATGATCGTTTGCATCGTATTCAATGCAAAGTATTCTAAGCCCGAAGTTAGTGTTTCTGAAACTATGGGTCGAGATGCACATTGCACAAGAGGCGCTAAGCGTTTACGGATATAGTATCGCAATTACAAGAACAAAGAGGGCTTCAGCCCCCCTCCCTTGCCAAGTCACTTCAAAAATTTTACCCTAAGTGGAAGCGTTTAAACGTGTTTTTGAATTGACCTGTAGGTAAAGTAAGGGCTGAGCAATTCAATTCTTCCTCTGGCTTCTAAGTCTTAGCAATTTAATTCTTTCAAATAGCTTTAAAAAACGTGCGAAATGTGATCCAAATGGCGTTTGAAATACTTATTTTTCTCGAAAAATCAAAAAATCGCCCAGCGACAGGGGCTTCGCAGCCGATCCTCGTCTATATGAGATGATTGAGTTGCACCACTTTGCTCAGCTCACCATCGCCATCCAATCGAGGCAATTTTCAAACAAAAAATTTGTAACTTTCAAATCCCCTCCTTTAGTAAAGTTTTAGTTGCCCGCCTGTTTTGAGTATGTCGGAAAGTAGAAATGTAGACCAACAAAACAGTTTATATTCTTTTTTAAAAGATCAACTGTTTTGTTTTTTAGAGCAAACTCAAGGTTATTTAGGTCGCAGTCACTGCTGCAGGTAGACTTTTTAAGTAATGATGGGCCGGAAACAAAAGAAGCTAAGAAACGCCAGAGGACTTGCAGGTCTCTTCTTTAAAGGCCACCTCATGTCTGCTAACCAATGCACTTAAAATGCAATAAAAAACTATTGCTAATCAAATGCTGAAAACCTGGCTTAGATGCACGTTCTCAGTTTCGAGCTTTCGCGTTTTCAAAAAATGACATGACGTCATTAGACCCAGGAGTTTGGTGCCTTCGACTAATTCATCTTTGCAGAGAATAGGCGATTTTGAAAAGGCATGTGATAACAGCTTGCTGGTCAAAAAGTGTTGTGCAAAAGAGGCGTAATTAGCTCAAAGTAGTTGCATTGCCAAGTTCAGAAGTGACTTTCCCGAAGCAATCAGCTTTTACTACCAGGATTGAACAGCAGTTTTATTACCAATAATGACTTTAACACTCTAAAACTCCAACTATGCAAAAGTTTTCGAATTCTATCCGGCATATTCGTACCCATTACCGGTAGACTACCGTCACAGTATAAATATCATACAGTATTCTCACTCCATGCAAAAACCATTGTGAGGTGTGTCCGCATTTTTTGAGAGGTAAAAGCAGAGCTGGGTTTTTTTTTGACGTCATAATAGTGACATGGTGAGCGGACGAGGATAACGCCAAAAAATAGCAATTGTTTTGAAATTTTACGTGTGTTTTCTTGGCTTGACGACGTTACCGTCTTCATCCTTTTTTGCGCCCCTGAACGTTAGAGGGCAGCATTTTTCCCCTCTGCATTAGTCCAGATATATCGCGGTCTAGCTCCTTTTGTAGAGTTCGCACGGTATCAGAATTAGTCTCGATGGAACCGTCAAAGCTCGGGCTTCGACTGGCAATAATTTTGACGTCACTTTCTTGTGACGTCACAAAGTAGTACGTTTAAGAAGAAAAAAAATCGGAAATTTTCTTACATAAACAACCTTTAGTTACTTGGGGTTTTGCTCGCAGCCGGAGCCCAACGTTAAAAGTTTGTCCACACTTGGTTCGTATCGTTAACTAACTATTCTGCAAATTTCGTTTCAATAGCTTAACGTTTAACGAAAATATCCTTAATTGTTTGCTTTGTCGTAGTAAAATTCGTCTTGAATTGCAGTTATATGCAGTGATTGTGTTATTGCTTAGGCCTATCACCAAATAGACTGTGACATCATTATGAAAGTTTTTAGTTATCCGTATGACTAACCCGCTTAAAAAATATTCATGACAACAAGCGGTATAAAAAAAAGTTCCATGGACGTAAAGAGTTAATTACCGCATGGTAGCAGAGTTGTAAGTCGAGCCGGGCTTTTCAGGTCGGGTTCGGGCCTCAAGTTGACAAAATTTCGGGCTTAATTCGGGTCTAAGACGTGCTTTTTGTCTTAGATGCACAAAAATATTATCAAATTAACTTGACAACATTGCTAAATTTTTCAGATCAACCTTAACTTTCGGTTTTTTTCGGGCATGAATTGGGCTTCAAATTAGTTTTCGGGTTGGGCCTTATATTTTCGGGTCTGGGCCAGGTTTGGGCCTGAACTAGTCGGCCCGTTTACAACTCTGCTTGGTAGTTAATTATATCTCCCTTAACGTGAGTTTTAACTTTCCCCATTGACTTCCAACGGTTATAATGAGCTAGTCTCTCTGATCATGCGGTAATCATTATTATCTCTGATATCGGTTCAACACTCCATTGTAAATTCTTGACTATGCCTGCACCTGTTGCTAGCTATTTCGTTGAATAAGGCAGGGGCGTATTTAGGAGGGGGGGCATTGAGACAAAGCCCCCCCTTTGGGTCGCCAGTAAAGTTTGAATACCTCATAATAGTACGCAAAATTGAGCCATGCCCCCCCCTCTTTGGAATTTGGGTAGAAAATCTGGGAAGAAAAACGCACTGAATCTGACTATGACCTGAGTGAAGACCTTTTTCTTTTTTTTTTTGGTCTTCACCTAAATCTGGACAGAAGAACGGGCTGAATCTGAGTGAAAACCTTTGTTTTTTATCTTCATCTTTTTGGTCTTCATGTTTCTCATCTGGTTTTTATCTACCTTTTTAAATTTCTGGCTACGCGCCTGGCCCCTCCTTTCAAAAATCCTGCGTACGCCACTAGAACAGGGGTCGGCAACTTATATCCCTTGGGCTGTATCCGGCCCGCGATCTCAAACATCCATCCGAGATCCCTTATGTGACTTCCGGAAGTCGTTGGCCACGCAACCAAATCCTGCTCTGAAACTACCCCAACATTTGACGAAACCTTTTTCTTTCTTAAGGTTCTCAACTACAAATTGGCCAAAAACTACCTTAAAATTTGGTGAATACCTTTTTTTTTTGCTTTCAAATGATTCCAAAACGTGCAAAGTTGTACTTAAATGGCGTTAAAATAGCTATTTTTTTTGGGAAAAATCACTAACATCGCACAAAATGACTCCATGTCCTCGGGCGGCGGCTGCCTACCCGCAGACCTTTGTATGTGACATGCTTAGTTGCACCAGTTTACTCTTGGCGTCGCTTAAATGACATGTTTTTGATCAAATTTTTTGAAAATTTGGGTTCAATCCCCGGTTTTCCTCAGCAAGATTCTCGCTGCGCCACTCTATTTTTGCTCAAATGAACGGTTGCCATATTTTTGAAGTAGAAACGCAAAACAGAATTATTAGAGAACTGCATTTTCTCCTGAATTTGAGTAAAAAAAAAATCCGAAAAAATGATGTTTATTCACTCCAGAAAAATTGCAATTTTGTTCGAATATGAGGCGAAGTTAAATAAAAAAATTTAACAAAACGTCAACATCTTCATCATAGGTAAAATGTAAATCACAATTTTTTGCGGATTTGAGATAAAGACCAACTACTATTCAAGCGGGACAAGACTTCAAAAAAGGGACTAACACCAAACCCATTTAAACATGCAATTAATAAATGATTTTGTTCAATACCTCTACAACTAGAAGAAAATAACTAGGATTGGGCAAAATTATTGCAGCTAAATCAAAGTTTTATCATGAATTACGCTGAACGTCTGCATCAATAAACGATAACTCAAACAGTCTATGAAAGCTTTTTTTCGATCAAAAGTTCTAGAGGTTCACGATTACTACTTCATAATGATGTCACAGTCTATTTGGTGATAGGCCTAAGCAATAACACAATCACTGCATATAACTGCAATTCAAGACGAATTTTACTACGACAAAGCAAACAATTAAGGATATTTTCGTTAAACGTTAAGCTATTGAAACGAAATTTGCAGAATAGTTAGTTAACGATACGAACCAAGTGTGGACAAACTTTTAACGTTGGGCTCCGGCTGCGAGCAAAACCCCAAGTAACTAAAGGTTGTTTATGTAAGAAAATTTCCGATTTTTTTTCTTCTTAAACGTACTACTTTGTGACGTCACAAGAAAGTGACGTCAAAATTATTGCCAGTCGAAGCCCGAGCTTTGACGGTTCCATCGAGACTAATTCTGATACCGTGCGAACTCTACAAAAGGAGCTAGACCGCGATATATCTGGACTAATGCAGAGGGGAAAAATGCTGCCCTCTAACGTTCAGGGGCGCAAAAAAGGATGAAGACGGTAACGTCGTCAAGCCAAGAAAACACACGTAAAATTTCAAAACAATTGCTATTTTTTGGCGTTATCCTCGTCCGCTCACCATGTCACTATTATGACGTCAAAAAAAAACCCAGCTCTGCTTTTACCTCTCAAAAAATGCGGACACACGTCACAATTGAGTAAGATTACTGTATGATATTTATACTGTGCTACGTTGTGTAAAAAATATCTTAGACAAAACTATTGATAGCTTATAATTATGTAAAAATATTTTGTCCTGGAGTTTTAGTGATAGAGTCATTATTGGTAATAAAACTGCTGTTCAATCCTGGTAGTAAAAGCTGATTGCTTCGGGAAAGTCACTTCTGAACTTGGCAATGCAACTACTTTGAGCTAATTACGCCTCTTTTGCACAACACTTTTTGATCAGCAAGCTGTTATCACATGCCTTTTCAAAATCGCCTATCCTCTGCAAAGATAAATTAGTCGAAGGCACCAAACTCCTGGGTCTAATGACGTCATGTCATTTTTTGAAAACGCGAAAGCTCGAAACTGAGAACGTGCATCTAAGCCAGGTTTTCAGCATTTGATTAGCAATAGTTTTTTATTGCATTTTAAGTGCATTGGTTAGCAGACATGAGGTGGCCTTTAAACATGACTACAGAATTTAGAAATTGTGCATAATTTGCAGCTGTACAAGATCAGTTTTAATGAGCAAAAGTTCAGTCTATTTTAGTGTCTCCTAACCTCGTTTGCTTTGGCGACGGCATCATGCAAATTGTCATTCTCAAAGCAAAAATTAAGCCAGTCAGCATCAATACAGCTGCAAATTGCAATGAACATATTGTATGATCTAATGATGCAATGCCTACACTGTTAGCGCAATTTTCATGACCCAATTACTTTATTAATTTGTGGACAAATGATTACCAGCTAAACGCTTCGATATATTTTTACTTATCACTGTGCGTAATATATATACACATATGTTTTTTTTTTTCTGTAAATGACATGAGCGAAATCTAGTCTGGAATTGTTTTGGAAGAATGTCTTCCATTACATTCTTGAAATCTTCCATTCCATTCCATTCTGGTATTTTCCATATTCCATACCAAAATTTTGATTCCATTCCATTCCGTACCATGCCCCGTGTTGGGTACCCGATACCTGTACACAGGAAGCAGAATCGTAACGCGCAGTTTTAATCAGATTTAATGAAGTAGTCTTACTGCGTACTGCGGTACCGCGTTTTTAAAAACAAAAGAAACGTTTCAAACGTAATATAGCAATTACTATGAAACCTGTAAAAATATCGGAGCCAAAACCAAGTGAAGCATTCACATGCCCAGAACAACCACACCCAAGCCCCAAAACCATTAAAAAGATGTACTTCTCGGCTCCCATATTGCTACATTAAAATTATAGAACGCGAGCTATACGAAGACTAACACTAAATAGAAATTATAAACAAATACGTACCGATTAATTTTGCCAGATAGTCGGAGGAGTTCAAATTCACAGTAGCTAACTAATTACAGAGGGAAAAAATTTCCAAGAAATCAGAAACATCCTACTACTAGGATTGTTAAAACTAAACTGACCAAATCTCCACGTGTGAAGATTTGGTCTGCGTGAAAATGGCACATCGCTTCGGGCTACTTGGCAAAATCATACACAGAACTAGCGTCAGCCAAACAATAAGAGCACAAGCCAGTAGAGGGCAACAAAGGACAAAACTACGAATACGATGTAACACCCTGCCCGCAGACCCTCTAGCTGAACTTATTGTATCGGTATGTCATTGCAAAATCATTTGGAAATAAACTGCAGCTTGTTATGATTCTTTCCTTCTAGTTTCATTGTTCTAACTAAATTACACGCGAAAAGTGACCATATTAAGAGTTACATTTTTTGCTCTTAAACAAAATTTTATGGCATTTTTTTTATGAGTTCCAGAAAAAATACGCGTGTTTTTTTATTGATTTTGTTCTCCCCACTCATTTCGGGCTGGTACCGCCGATGGGCGTGTAATAATGTTGTGGAAGTCCCAATCAATTAGAATTTTAAACGTTTCTTTTTCTCTTGCTTTCGCTCTTTATTGCCTGATTTTCCGCAAGGTTTGAGGGGGCATAGCTCCTCGAGATTAAAGGCGGGTTCACACAGAAGCCGTCAACGTCAACGTTACCGTTCCGTCGCAGTTACGTCTAACGTCAAGGTGTTCACACAGAAAATTTTAGCGGTGACGGAAGTGATTTTCTTGATTTCATCCGTCTTACGTTGAGTTAAAATAATTTTAACTTTACGTAAGTAACGTAAGCGATTTCGAGCATGTTTTTAGTGGTGGGGGCAAACTTTGAGCCACAAAAACTAAAAATCTTGAAAAAATAATTGGTTTTTGTTGAAAAGTAGCTTTCAGCAGGCAATGTTAAGTGCTTAGAGCTGTATGTAGTAGGCTAGGTCTAGTCATGTACCGATACTTTGTAGTATAGGTAGTGTACAGTAGCAGTGATACTGGTATCTAGCCTAGCGGTACTTCAGACTGGATTGCTTTTTTTTTCTGCTTGGGAAAAGAAGAGAGAATGAGATATTGAAACTACCGGTAATTGGTACTGGGTAGGCATGTTAAATCTGAGTTGGTTGCTAGCAGCCAGTTGAGAAAGCCAATTCAATTTGGCTTTCCTTGCTCTTGTTTTGGTACAATTGGCTAAAGTTCAATTTTGAACTTCAATTGACTTGACTCTTGAAAGCGGAAATTATAAACTACTGGAAGCAATCAATTTCTACAGTAGAGACCTTTCTCATGTATGAAAGTGGCTATTTTGCCTCTAGAGGCAAAATAGTGTTTTTCCTTTGTTTGGGTTAGGGTTTGAGTTAGGGTTTGGGCTAGGCTTGGGATTAGGGTTAGGATTAGAGTTAGAGTTTGGGTTAGTTTTTGGGTTAGTGGGCTAGGCTTGGGATTAGGGTTAGGATTAGAGTTAGAGTTTGGGTTAGTTTTTGGGTTAGCATGAGGCTTACGGCTAATTTGGCATTTGCGGCAAAATAGCCGTAAGGACTATTTTGCCTCCAAATTGCAAAATAACATGGGGCTATTTTGCCTCTAGAAGCAAAATTGCCACTGCCTTTAAATAAAGTGGCCACTTTTGACCATTTTGGACACTGTATCATCAATAGCCTAGTCATGATCATATACCGTAGTGCACCGGGGTACTTTGATACTGGTCTGTGGTCATGATTATTGCCATGATGCATATAAATACTGACCAGTGATTGCTTAGCTACCAGTATCATAGACTCTTAACTTTTGTTTATTTTTAGGAACTCATAAGCCTATCTATTTGTTGATTTAATAATAGTCAGGTAGAGGCTACTAGTACTTGTTGTATCTGTATACTCTGCAGTTTGTTTTATGTGAACGCTGAACAGTCACTGAAATGAAATTGTATGATGTTGGAATCATCTTGTATTCTTAGCAGTGGATTACTAGATGCTAAAAAAATAGCTGGTTTACTTACACAGTGTTGGTACAATGCACATACAAAGTTGGCTGTGGTTTTGAATTGCATTGAGCTTTATTTGTTTTAAGCTTAATGTGGTTTGGGGTTATAGCTACTTTAGAAAATCAACGAACCAGTACCATACAATCAAATTGGAGTGGAGAAAACATATTGTACACTGGTACAGTACTGCACAAGTCAAGAGTTGAGTAGTGATAGTTTCCCTACAGTTCAATTGTCGCTGCACTTCACGCATATGCTAGTACTGTACCAGTTTGTGATAGCCTACCAGTACAGTAGACCATCACTTTGCAATATAAGAGATGCCGAATACGCGAGATCGATTTCTGACAGTGCACACATACCTACGGTACATAGTGGTACTGAGCCTGGACCGCATGGGTTTGGGTTAGGTTTTTGTGCTGCTGCACTTATGATTCTGTATGTTCTAGTACTAGTACGGTAGTATGCCATATGACAGATAACAAGTGTATGATATCGGTTATCGAAACAATTTGCGATACGGTAGCATACAAAAAAATAGACTTCTTTAAGCGTACACATACTGTAATAGCAATTTTCGATTTGATTGCGCGATAACGATTTCTGATAATGAATGCCGTAATAAACTGCATGTGCTGCATTAGATATCTTTTTCCTCACTTTCTGACCTGCTAACTGTTGTTATCGATGTTAGTCAAAAATTGCAATCACATCAGATATTGAGAGTAGAAACATTTCAAAAAACTCAAACACTGATTTACCGCAATTTTGAGTATAAAAATTTCTAGTTCTGCAGGTTTTACCAGTACTTTTCAGTTTTTAAAGTAATTTCTTTCAGTACTTTCAGCTTTTTAAAGTCTTCTACTTCTTACATTACTCACTATTGCTGTAAGCCTACTGATTGACCAACCAAATCTGCCAAATTCAAATTCCATTTCAGTACCGTACCAACCTATATCTTATCTACAGATTATTTCTGAAAAACAAAATCTAGTGATTAGGCTATTTGAATTCATATCATATTGCTTACAGTAAATTTAAATTTAAGTTCTACAACACCTTAAAATTGTTCATGCAAATCTAATTTAAATGATATACAGGGTGGGCCATAAGTAAGTATACAGCCATCGCTCAAAAGTGCTTCAGATTTTTTTTTTCCATTACAGTTTTTACTTGATTTTAAGTCATATTACAGTTCCTAGTCCTGAGCAAGTAATGCAAAGTCTTTTGGAATGTGCTGCTTATTAGAAGTGAAAAGAAATTTAAAGTGTTTATATTGTGATTGCTGTATACCTACTTTTGGCCCACCCTGTACTCTAAATGCAATTACTTACTAATCACTTTTTTACTTTTGCAAAATAGACTTAAAATCTGTGATCATATCAGTATTTGACTGTTAAAGAAATTTAATTATTTAAGAAATTCAACAAATATGTAAGCTGTAACTTAACAGAAAATCTCAGCAGTTTTTTAACCCAGCAGCAGTACCATGAAAAAAATTACTTGAGCAGTACCACTGTACAACTAAGTAAAACTAAAGTTAAAACTCATCACTTGTTTCCACAATTATCACTGATACTTGATAAATGTTTGTTGATGATTTTGGCAAGCACTTCAAAACCAGCAAGTTAACCCCACAGGATAAAGTGCATTAAATAGCCTGCACATATTATCAGTAGCTCTCAATTTAAGCATAGTTTGATGGTATAGTGATTACTGATTACAAAACCCAAACTTGATAGGCCTATTATTTTATTACGGTGACGGATCAGTGTGAACCTCTCACGTTCAGGTTACCGTCACCGCCAAATAACGGTAGAACGCTAAACGGTGACGGAACGGTGACGTAAACGCTGACGGCTTCTGTGTGAACCCGCCTTAAGTCGCCACATTTCACGGTCTTCTATCACTTCCATCATATAAGATTTTCAACATAGGCGACTCTATCTATTATCCTCATACAATTAATCTACCTATTGTAGTTTTAGGTAGCTCAACAAGTCTTTTTCTATTTCAACTAGTCTTTTTTTATTTTATCCGTTTCATTGTTTGAAATTTTAACTGAAATAACGTAAATTCAAAAACGTTTTTTACATATTAACGTAATTAAAACGTACTTAAACGTATTTCAATTATTATGTTGTGGGGGCTTTCATGTCTTTCGAGTAAATTAAGCGGTTTTTCTGTCATCAGAGAGTGGAATTGCCATAACTTCGAAACGGCTGAAGGCAGATGCGCCTGCAGAAATTTTTTCAGGGGAGGGGGGCAAGCGAAGTATCCATTATCTACTGAATGAAATAAAACCTTACGATAAGTTTCCAAGTGCATACTTTTTCATCTTATCGTGTACGCATCAGGGAGAGCATTTCATTCTTCAAAAATCAATTGTTCCAGTTTTGGAAGGTTTTCCATTCTACTCCAATTGTGACCCTAAGCAAGATCGACCTTTGACGGCTACATCTTCAAGATCAGCTGTCAAGCGACCAAGGCTGTAGTGTCTCGAGACATGTCTCGGTCTCGAGACAGTCTCGATACACTATTTTTCAAAATCTCGGTTTTGTCTCGGTCTCGAAGGTCTAAAGCCTCGGTCTCGTCTCGGTCTCGGCACCTCGAAATCTCGGAAATTGGGCAAGTCTCGGCGATATTTCCAATCCGAGCGTAAAAACCCACAATAATTTTAAGTTTTTAACTGAAAAAAAAAACAAAAACAAATCCCTTCCTGTTTAAACCAAGGGTTCTTAAAGTTATACCTTAATAGCCCATTGGGATTGAATATATCGAAAAAAGATATTTTTTACAGAGTTAATGTATTTTAAAACCCTAAAAGGGGGTATTTTGGATTCACAATAATATGGACTAAGGGTTGAGAGCATTTGAGATATAAAACATTTTGCTACCTCTGGTTTAGACAAATGTTATTATCAATAAATTTGTTAGTTTTTATTCTTATACTAGTGGTACAACTGCAAGTTTTCAGCGTTTTGATAAGACGGCTGCTGCTTTTCTTGAACCGGTTTTACTCTTTGGCTTATTCTGTGTCCGGAAGAATATCGAAGTTATCTCCATGACTTTGTGAAAAAGGAATCAAGCAGTGAGATAGGCTGCGCCGAGAGCATTCGCATTCTACACACGAAGTAACACGAAATATTTCGCATTCTAAACAAGAAGACCTCAAAAGCGGTTTGACGTTTGAATTTTGCTATAGTTGCAATCAAAATCGTTTTCATCAGAAACAAATCAAATCGGAAATTTCAAATCAACAAACATAAACTGAACTTGGAGAAATGATAGGAAGTAAGCTTGCGCTCTTCAAAGAATTAAGCTTTTCTAAACAAAAATCACAATTCTCTGAAAGAACCATCTGAACAACATTTGTGTGAAAAGACCAAAGTAATGGTACACCTATAATATCACACTTGGGGCGATAAAGGTGTGGATTATAACAATTAATGTGACTACATTTGTCTTGTGAATATTACAGCGAAACAGTTAGGACAGAAATATTATTCTAAGTTCGACATAAATATTCTTACTTCCATTTTGTAACTTGCACATTTAGTTAACAAAATTTTTTGATAATCATGATAGTATTAAATCTAAAAAACCATAAGCGACGCCAAAAAGCTTTCCAATTAAAAACAAACGTTTATCTTTTAAGTAGTATAACTTTTTTAAATAGTTTATTCCTAATATAATAGCGAAATGCCTAGAAATCTATATTGCAATGTGTTGGGAAGTTCACCGAATGTCCAAAATTTAGTGTCAAAAATATTTGCAAAATATTGCAAACGGTTGGTTTCAAAAGTCTCGTGTCTCGTCTCGGTCTCGGAACGTTCAAGTCTCGGTCTCGTCTCGAGTTTTTACTCAAAGTCTCGGTCTCGTCTCGGTCTCGCAACGTCAATGTCTCGTCTAAGTCTCGGAGATTTTGGCCGAGACTCCAGCTCTGCAAGCGACTAAACTTGGACATCTATAAGCCACATTGATTATATCCGTAATCCATTGGAGCTAAAGCTATATAGCAAATGATGTACGATCCAAAATAAGATGCATATTTTTACATAAATAAACACCATTTTGGTTTATGATGTTGGGGAGCAAACAAAACCATAGTTCAATACGACAATTGTTCCATAACAACAATGAAATCGCTATGGTGCTGCGTTTATGCAGCATGCTGCAGACCGTTGGTCTGTAGCTTCCCCTTCCCTTAACTAAATCAGAATTTAATCTAAATATGCAAGGTTTTAAACGTGTTTTGGGTTTGGCGAGTAATCTTGAGCAAGGCTGAATTACTGTAAAGGGCTGAGCAATTTAATTTTTTTAATGGTGTCCAAATCTTAACAATCTAGTGGTTTAAAATGACTCAAAACAATCCAAATGTCTTCCAAAGGGCGTTAAAATTGTCAAAAAACGAAACTTTAATTGAAAAAAAAAGGATAGCACCGCTGCATTTTAAATCCCCTTGGTCGTCGGCGGCTAGGAACTCCGCCTCTACTTGTATAGTCCCGTAAGGGATACGCTAGAAGTGCATCGGTTTGCTCAACGCACTGCACGTTGAAAACACTTTTCGATACAGATAAAATTTAGTCTGAGACCCAAGCTCCACCTTAGCAAACTTTCGATCTCACGCC
Organism: Trididemnum nubilum; assembly: GCA_963965965.1. NCBI lineage: Eukaryota > Metazoa > Chordata > Ascidiacea > Aplousobranchia > Didemnidae > Trididemnum > Trididemnum nubilum. The sequence goes on along the minus strand of OZ014480.1, from coordinate 30,312,776 downwards.
TGCCGATACCTTTTAATACAGCACACTGTAATTTAAATCATTTGAGGCACTAAAGGCAAAAAATGCTGTATTGTGCTTTTTGCTGGCAGGTTGAAATCGTTTTCCCCAACTTTTTTTATACTTTTTGCGCCTCTGATCACTATCACATACTATCAGCTAAAAACAAGAACCAAAACAGTAGAATGAATCACAAGTTTAATGTAGTGATCGCTCCAACAGCATTTTCTAAGAGCCACAAAGATCTGCAACAGAAGGATCAAAGAGCCACATGCTGCTCCGGAGCCGCAGGTTGCCGACTCCTGGTTTAGGCTCTTTAGGAGTTTTGCCAATTGACTCGGACTAGAATGATCTGGAAAATCAATTCTCGGTAAGTCATCGTTCTTTTGTCGACTGAAACCAACGATATCTTTCATTCTTTTATTTTTTTTATTTTCTTGATTAATGCTGGCACAGCTTATGATTGGAGCGTTCCAGGTTTCGTTCTCTGTGATGACTTTAAAATTTTTTAAATGTTAGAGCAACACATATTAACACTGATTAATATTATTCCCACTTTTATTCAAAACATAAGATAGGGCAAAGCTCGCAACCAGGATTTTGATAAAGAAGGGGTTGGATTGAAGCAGGGGCGTATTTAGAGGGGGGCCATTGGGCCATGCCCCCCCTTTGGGTCGCCAGGATAGTATAATTAGCATAAAATAGTATGCAAAACTGCGGCATGGCCCCTCCCTTTGTAACTTGGGCAGAGAGTTTGAGCACAAAAACTGTGGGCGAAGACCTTTTTTTTGGCCTTCACCTAATTTTGGGCAGAAAAACGGACTTGGTTTTGGGTTGGAAAATTTTCATTCTGGTCTTCATTATTCTCAATATTCTTAAATTTTCTGCCCCCCTCCTTTTCGCAAATCCTGCGTACGCTACTGGATTGAAGCAAAAGTTAAAATACTTTGTAAGAAAAATGGGTCACTTAGGCGGCGTAGTCTACTAAACAACCAGGCGCAACTCAAGCGTATTACTTAAGGGGGTCTGCTGGGGGCGAAATCCCAAGCCACTTGAAAATTTTAGCATTATTTAGATCGCATTTCGCACTTTTTAAAGTAGTTTGAAAAAATAAATCCCAAAAATATGGAAGTCATTTGAAAGAAATAAATTGCCTTGCCCCTTCAACACCCCCCCTACTTACAGATGAAGTCCAAAGGAGGGGGGGTTAAATCCCCTTTAGCCCCCTGGTGGCGCTACCGGATAGAGCTATCGCTAATTTGGAATATGGTCATTGAGTGTAAATTAAATTTTGAAAAAAATCATTAAAATTCAAACTATGATTATTAAAATAATGAGGGTGAAAAGGAGCAGGCGGGAGTTCCGCATAATTTTCCTCGGAGATGTTTTCAAAAACTAACTTCGCATTGCAAGATTAGAGTGTTGCTAGTAATACCTGAAAATATTACCATCAAACAAAATGCAGATGAATAACTAGAAGAAAAATTTGCGAAAAACGAAGATCCAGATCCGAGTCTTAGAATTGGATGCACCAATGTAGATTAACTTTGATCCATAGATTAACAGTTTTTCACGGGAAGTATTCGGACATATGCCGGGCCAAACTGCTATAATTATGCAATTAAAAGGATAAATTTCTTGAAGTTGTAGATTTAATTTATTTTAATCTAATGAGTTCAACGGTTTAGAAGATAGAAAATTGATAATTCAAGGATCAAAGTTAATCCTTCTCTTATGCTGTTGATAATGAAGAATTATCCTGTAATTATGCTGCAGATAATGAAGAAAATAAAGACCCAGATTTGACCCTTATAAATTACGCATCTTTTCATACTTTGCATTCGATTTTCTAAAATCGTTGCAGAACGAAGAACCACTTTGCCTTAGATGATTCACTTTACCATACGTATTGTTTCAATGCCCTCTGGTCTAGGAGCTAGATATGGTGGACAATATGGATGCACAAAGCTTTGCAGATGTACTTCATTTAAAATGGGAATAACAACAATAATTTTTCATAGTATATTGATATTCAATTGATATCGTTTATTATCTCGCGTGAATTTATCATGGATTAATTTTTAAAAGCAAATTAATGGTTGATACCTAACTAGACCAAATATTTTTTTACTATAAAAAGCAAAGAGTTAAAACTTGAGTGAATGATTTAAAATTAATAAGAAAAATATGAAAACTCTCTGTTGTCAAAAACTCAAAAGTCTTTGTGGAATAAACTGTTACAACTCTACCACCACATCAAAAAATTTTTGTTCGAAAATTCTCTTCTGAATAATATGCTGCAAATCTAATTTAATTTGAGACTGTTAGCTATAAAATACCAAAAATCCTTTGGCGCTATCTTGACTTATAAATAATGTCTGTTTGTGTCTAAAACTGTAGGATAAATAATGATAACACTGGTGCACTCACCATTTGGTTTTTTAATAACAAGTTTTATTTTGGGCTATTTTGAGGCTGCTGAATCCTAATATGGCCTTAGTTTTTGTCTATCTCATCAGGATTTGCTATTGCCATTTTGAATTTTCAAAAAAATTTCAATTTAACACTAATTATTTGTAATTTTTGCCAGGCTATATAAATCGTACATGAGACCTACAAAATCATGCAACTATGCCGTATTTTGAATATTATTGTTGATTAGTTATGATGGCCAAACATAATTGGATAAAATATTTAGCTTAAATATACAGAATGTCTATGAAGTCTCTTAACAATTAAAAAAATTATTTTAACAAGAAATAATGAGATATCGCAATGAGGGTTGTTTTATGGTAATCAGTATTTCTTAAAGTTTTTATGGCACTAAAATTTATTGTTTCAGATAAAATTTCTACGTGTGGAATAATTGAGTTATATAAACTCTCATAAAATGACTTCTTCAGGAAAAGCGCAAAGTGCATCCTGGTTCATCGAGACAAAATCAGATGTTCAGACCCAGCAAAACTACAGAACTAAGTATGGAAGAGACCAACTACCACGTTCTTCAATGCGTTTATGGCACAAAAAATTTATGAAGACAGGGACAGAGTTCGATTCAGGGAGAAGTGGGCGACTAAGAACATTTGAAGAAAACATCGAGCGTGTCGGGCAAGACTTTTATCATTCTCATATGAAGTTCATCCGTTCTTATGCTATAAACGCATTGAAGAACGTGATGGTGGGTCTCTTCCATACTTACTTCTGTAGATTTGCTGGGTCTGAACATCTGATTTTGTCTCAATAAACCAGTATACACTTTGCGCTTTTTCTTGAGGAGTAGTCATTTTATGGGAGTTCATATAACTTATAATCATTACACGCGTTGAATTTTTATCCGAAACACGTAAAAATTTCATCTGAAAAAATAAATTTTAGAGTCAATAAAAACTTTATGAAATACTGATTACCATAAAGCAACCCTCATTGCGATATCTCAACATTTTACTTTGTAATAATTTTTTTAAATTGTAAAGAGACTTTGTGGACACCTTGTATTAATATTAAGCCGATTTTTTAAATTTTTATGGAGTTTGAAGTTAAAATGTGCTATGTTAGGCCAGAATCAAATAAACAAAAAACAAAAGGACAAAGTAATGAGCAAAAATGACACTATAAAAGAAAGTACACCAAATTGGTTTATCAACGAAATGCACGATCAGTGTAGCCGCCCAAACTAAATAATCGATCACTGTAGCAGCTACTTAGAAGCAAATCGTGGTTTCAGAGCCTTTCGTTTATGAGGAGCTTGCGGCTTGTGTCTAATAAGACTCCAGCAATAGTCTGCCATCATATGTATGTCCCAGCGCCCTTGATAGCGACATTTTATAACTTTGATGTCATGATGAAAGCGCTCTCCTTGTTCATCACTCACAGAACCTAGGTTTTCTGGATAAGAATCCAAGTGACTTTTAGGGTAGTGAACTTTGATGCTCATATTGCATCCTAAATCCTGAAAGCTTGACAGCAACTCCGCTGTCAATTCCTTGTAGTTATCTGCCTTTTTGTTTCCGAGGAAATCTTTGAACACATTTGCAAAAGCCATCCAAGTTCTTGCTTCAATAGGGTTCATTGAAGAAACGAAACTTTTATCACCCAGGAGTTGTCTAATCTGGGGGCCATCGAATACAACACTCTTTTTCTTCTCAATGCTTAGACCAGGAAATGAAGAACAAATATAGTCAAAGCACCTTTCTGATTTATCAAGCGCTTTTACATACTGTTTCATTAATCCCAGTTTTAAATGAAATGGTGGGAAAATAATCTTTTCACGATCAACTAGCGATGGATTGATGATGTTTCTATCTGCTACAATCAACCGTAATCTATTTGGCCACTCATCAATACTCCAGTGGTTTGCTTTATTCCCGCTATCCCAATAACACAAAAAGCAAGGGTGCTCCATGTATCCCGATTGCAGCCCCAAAGAAAGTTGACCATTTTAAGATCGACACATATGATTCATTGATGTTCGTTGTATTTCAGCATTCCCAATATAGCTTTTATATTCTCATATTCGTCTTTCAGTTTTGTAGAATACCCTATCGGCACAGCTCCATACTTCTGATCTTTTGAATTGTGCAGAAGAACGCCCTTCAAACTTCGTTTTGAACTGTCGATGAATAATCTCCAATCAGTTGATTCATATTTTGGCATACCCATTGCCAGCAAAAGCTCTTTGACATTGTGACAATAAACGAAATCATCTTCAGAAGTAAAGTATTGAAGAAATTCTGTTTCTCTATTTCTATAAAAAGAAACTTTGGTATCTGGGCAGGGAAGAGCTTTAATGCCAAAATCTGTGATTGTTGTTTTCATAAGCACAACTCTATCACAACATCACTCAATTTTTCTTGTTCAAATGGTGACGGTTCCAATGACGTCGAAATATGAAAATCAAGATCTGAAACTATATTATCTTCATCTTGTGAACTGCAGAAGTCTTTACTCTGCAAACCAGGAAGCCAAACAAGACGGAAATGGATACTTCAGCGCAACGGTCAACTGGTCTTCGAGATGATGAGATATCTGGATAGCTTGCCGCATGCTTTGTTTGGGAGTTAGAGCCTTTGATGTTAACCATACAAAAGCAGCAATCAGCATGATGGTTTTTTGGCTAGCGCCAGACCATTGGGACTCCAAATTTCATATGGCATTTTTGTCCCTTTGACCATTTGCGTAAAGGTGCCACACATGCACCACAAACTTTGTGGGGAGACCTTTTTTTTTGATCCAGATCACTAGGCTTGACTTTAAAGTAGGCAAGGTATGCTTTCTTTATGAAGTCAGTGTTTATAGAAGACGTTGTTTTGTTGTCATGTATGATCCACATATGCTACAGAATGAATCTGGATCATTCTGACATTTTCTTCGCAAACAGGAAGCACTCATTATCACCTCAAAATAACACTGCAAAATACACTATCATTTCATAATGCAACTGTAGAGACACACTAAGCTATTGCTAATCTTTTGAAAACCTGTGAAAACAAAAATAACACATCTGCTGTAGAAACACTACCTTACTTACTTCTACCTAAGGTTTTGAGCAACATTTCTATGAAACATTTGCTATGTACTGTTTCTATTGTACCATAACCCAATTTGCTCCAACTGCGTTGTTCAAAAGTAACTTAACTTGCCTTTGTAATAATTTTTGTAGTGAAAAATGTATCTGCTTGAGCCTATATAACGTTACAATGATATTACATTCTTCCAAGGCTAAATCTTTTGTGAATCAAAATTTGTAAGCTTATTTGATTAGAGACCTTTCTACCCTATTTCTATGTAATTATAGGGCTTGCTTTTGCTTATAAATGATTTACTTGAAATAAATCTATTGGACATTTTGAGTTAATGCAAAACACTTGATCTAAAATCCCATCAAGCAAATCAAAATTTTGGTCAAATATGGAGACGATATAGAGAAAAAACTTGACGTGATCGAGGAAAATAAACGTCAGATTTGGATTCAGCGACCTCAAATTACGGATAATCACTAATCAGTTATTTCTGAGCAAGAAGCAAAAAAAATTTGACGTTTATAAACCAGTTTAATTATTGTATTTTACTGAAAATGGTAGGCAAATAGTAATCTTTGCGCTTCGTCACAACTACCGGATCTCCCCTGAGTTGTCTCCCGGCCACATCAAGTGTAATCAGTGGCGTTGCTAGGGATGGTGGCACCCGGGGCGGAATTTCGTGGTGTCACCTCTTTTCGGTCCAAAAATAGGTGGGGCCAAAAATAAAGGTCATTGCCGTCAAATTAGTGGATTTTCAGCCCGAAAATATGTGATGTCCAAAACAAAATGAAAAAAAAGATCTTCGCCGCTAAATTGGTTGGTTTTCGGTCCAAATGAGGACGAAAACAAGATTTTTACCACAAATCAATGAAGATATGATTTCACTTCATAATATGGTGTCACCCCAAAATGGTGACACCCGAGGCGGACCGCCCCCCTCTCCCCCCCCCCCCCCCCCCCCTAGCGACGCCACTGAGTGTAGTAGCAATTTTAGTCATACTGCAGCTTCATTTGCCATTGTATTGTCTAGGATACAGCGAAAAATTGTTTCGGTCTTTACGTCAAGCTGCCAATTGCTCACTTATCAACCACACTCTATGGAGCTTTACGCTGTCTTTTTCATTGCGTACCATTGAGTATAGAGAAGTGAAAACCAATTTGTTTAGTCTTTGATTTGCCCCAACGGATGATAGTGTAAAATCCAGTTCTGTTTCTTCAGCAGCAAAACGATTTATTTACCCGACCACAGCTAATTTAGTAAACGAACTAGTGTAATAATTACCGGCACATGTTTTATTAAACTGTTTTCTTGAGAATTATGCTTAAACTTCTGATTGAAATTTTGCTAGAACCTGTCGAGGAGGAAGATTGCTAAGATTGGTAACAATGTTAGAAGACGAAGGGCTGTGTAAGAACAAGTTTTATGGTACCATAGCACTTTTTGCAGATTTTGATTGTTGGTTCCGGACTGTCACGAATAGAGAGAGAAATCAATACAAAGGTGTTGAATTGATTCAGGCAAGGCCGTAATTGTGAATGCAGCAGTATAAACTAAATTATGTGGCTGCGAAAACCAAGCGCAAAAGTCCAAAGTCTACTCGAAATGGCAAAATAGACTTAAAACAACTGGAATAAAACTTTTGATTGATCAAAGTGCTCTGTTTGCACCGCTGATAACAATCTAGAGGGTAAAATGCCCTAAAAGAGCAAAAAATATAAAAAGTCACTTTCAACAAGTTGTCAAAGGCAGAAGAAGGAATAAAAGCAATTGAAAAACAAGCTAATCAAAGCGGATAACCTACACAATTTTTAGGTTATAATGAATTTGTGTTGCTGGAATAACCAAAAAGGTGATGCTCCATGCTTCTAAGAGTTTCGTGAGATAAAAATAACTTATATCTTGTAATTTCGAAGCTAAAGTTCTAATGATGTAGTTCCGGTAAATTGTATTGTTGCATTGATGATCGATTTACTGTTTGAAGGTTTAAAAGGACAGTAGTGGGAGGAAATATTTTCTATCTATCCAGAAATTATTATTCGCGTATGCAGAAGATGCTAATTGCGTACACAGATGTTAGATAAATTGCTCTAACACTGAAATCACAATTCTAAAGTTTTTTCCTAAACTGCATTTTGTGTCATTTCAACTTTCATCAAGTTAAGCGTTGTTTCCAACTACATGAACAGTATTCTGAAAAGTGCTCCAGCTTATTCAATGTGAAGTTTCGAAAATAAGTGAATTAAGAAAATTGACCAAGTTTAGTTGGCAGTTACAGTACATACAGTTAAAAATCATGAATTGGAAGCGCCGGTACTGCAAAATTTGTGCTAAAAATACAATTTTAAAGTCATCCATCGTTTAAGATTTGAATTCATTTGCTTCATTTGCTGCAATCTTACGTCGAAGAATCTATTAAAGAAACTGTAGTGATGATGCAATGATAACTATTTTAGCATGTGAAGGTTATACTACCTAGCAATTTATCGCTAGATGTTGCTTGTGAGCCAATTTGCAAAAGTGATTTCCGATCAAAACGAAAGTAGAATTCACGAGCGTTATAAAATAGTAAGCAAATTAAGGCTTAGGGTTTTTGACGACATTATGGGGGTTACTGATCCCAATACATGTGCTTAACCATTTTAATATAAAACGTGATAAAATTTAGTTATAAATTTAACTTAATGAAGTGAAGTCAGATTTCTGCTTGATTTTAATTATAAATCTTTAGTAGGTTTGGTTTCGTACGTATGTTAAATCGGATTTGTTTTTGGCATCAGCAATAGATTTTAAGATTAAAAAAGCTTGACGTCCTTCGTGGCCGACTCCCGAGGAAGTCAGAAGGACTTCCATTGGTAGTCATGATTTTGCATTTTGTGATTTTGCAATAAAAATTTTATGGCTTTGCAATTGGAATTTTTGATTTTATTTTAGACTCAAAAACCAAACAACAGCCACGTTCAACGCAATAACATCATCACTGCAGCAATCGTTTTGCTAAGAGGCCTAAACTCTCCTTAGGTTATAGCCAGCACTTAAACTGTAAAATTTTGCGTGGGGAGACGCTTTTGCAGCCTTGACCAAATGCATTCGGAATACGAAAGTACTTTAGTTGAAATTATGTCCTTTCGTCCCCAATATTGAGTGAAGTACAAAAAGAAAGGTCTTCACCTTAATTTGGGACTAAATTCGGCCGGAATTTGTGGAATTTATTTGTGCTGACAGGCCCTTTTTTGTCTGATCAACCAGCGCTCAAATCTCCATGGGGTGACGCCAAATCTCGATGATGGGACGCTAAAGCGTCCCCCATCGTCCCCTCTACAATTTAAGTACTGGTCATAGCCACTTAAGTTCTTTTCCAAATACACAAACGTTTAAACATGTATGGATCTTGACTAGTTAGTAGGAAGCAGAAGCATCTAAAACCAATTCACGGGACTTAGTTTTTCAAATGATCTTTAAAATGTTGAAAGTTAATCAAATGGCCACAAAAGCTGTCATTTTCCAAGAAATTGCAGAAATCGCCCAGAGTTCGAAACTTCTACACCAAACACGTGAAGGCATTTAGTGGCTGGAAGTCTGCCTCTACTATACTTCCGCTTGTGATTTAGAGTACTTGAGATACCTTGAGTTACTCAACAGACAATGGTTGAATGCTTAAGGGGCTGGACGAAACCACCGCATTATGGGTCCTTATTTCAAAATTTTGAAAAACCATACAGAAACCAGGTTAAATTTGTTCGTTTTCGACAAAAAACTAAAAATGCAAAATATCTCTGAGAAAAATTAAAGTTTATAGGTTGCACTTGAACATCGAAAATAAGAGATTATTTATATGGCATAACATATACATTCCGCATATGTTGATACGCTTTTTCAAGTAAGCTAATTTTGAGTAACAAAACAATTCCACGCCACTGCAAACATCAATATTTTATTTATGTTTGCTCTCTATCGCACATTTATGCTGTGTGTAGTCCAAACGATTTGTTTAATCTTGTTTAAAGCTAATAAGTCTTATGCTGCAAAGGCTATTGCGAACATACTAGCGCCGAGTACATAACCTTAAGATCAGTTTCTTTTATGATTCATCAATTGTTGCATCATAATTTTGAGAAATGTCATCAATCTTTAATTCGAATGTTGAATAAATTTGATAAATGTGATTGTTTTTTAAATGTTGTTCATAACATTAGTTGGTTTTCTTTTCCGCAACAACCTGGAATCACTGAAGCAGAAACAAACATTGAACGATTAATCGAGCATCAAAGAAGATGGATGAGAATGCCGGTTTATGACGTCACAAACATTCTTGAAATGAGTTGCTTGATTTGAGTCAAGAATGGTCCACTACATAAATTCAGCGTAGATAATAAAATAATAATAACTAAGCGGTGGATTTTCCCAAATGAGAAAGTTTCTGTAACGATTTGATTCATCGTATTTTTGCTTCGCACAAATCGCAATTGATGTTGGAAAGCTGTAAACATTTGGTGCTTGGAAGTTGTAAACAACAGCGCTGACTAATACAGCGAACAAGAAAGTTTAAAGGCGGTGAATCATCCAGCCAATTCCGGTGGTTTACAATAGCTAAAATTGAACTATAATATTTAATATTTTTTGTTTTGATTTTGGGGCTGCGTTTGCAAAGATATTCAACAAATACAAAAAGATATCCCCCCACAAAAAGTTTTTGGAAACTCTGAGTTTTGTTCTTCCCGCCAAAACCACAGTTCTCTAAACTATTAGGCCTACTGTAATCTTATGAAACTATAAGGTCTAACTATCTCTAGACTATTAGGCCTAATAGTTTAGAGATAGTTAGGCCTAATTAGGCCTAAACTATTTAGATATAAACTATCTCTAAACTATTAGGCCTACCACAGTTCTCTAAACCATTAGGCCTACAGTGGTTTTGGCGGGAAGAACAAAACTCAGAGTTTCCAAAAATTTATTTCGGGGGATATCTTTTTGTATTTGTTGAATATCTTTGCAACCGCAGTCCCAAAATTAAAACAAAAAATATCAAATATTATAGTTCAATTTTAGCTATTGTAAACCACCGGAATTGGCTGGATGATTCACCGCCTTTAACATACTACAAAGAAACATCTGAATACAATAATTCAGTATCTGAAATCTTATTTAGAGCAAATTAACTTAGTTTTTTGAAGGAATTAATCAGCCTGCAATTGAGGATTGAGTATCATAACATATAAGTTACTTACTTTCTTTAACCGTGGGTACTATCAAACGATAAACCTTCCATATTTTGCATAAAACTTTATAGAGGATGTGGTATGAAAAGGGCTTATCATAAAAGTTTAAACTGTCTGCGAGGCCCAAGAACAGCGACGTCAGAAAAGTAACTGAAGCCAAATATTGTCATCAGCAATTAGGGCGGGCCTGTTCAGCAGGGCATGGTATGGAATGGAAGACGATTTTTCCATATTCCAAACTGGCAATTTTCTTCCATTCCATTTCCATTCCATACCAAAAATCTTCCATTCCATATTCCATTCCATACTAAAATTTTCTTCCATATTCCATTCCATGCTAAAATTTTCTTCCATATTCCATCCCATACTTCCATACCAAAGAAGTTTTAGACTGGAATCAATGCAACGTACAGTATATTTTGTTGCTTTGCACCTTTGCAATGTTGTAAGCAATCGCTCGTGAAGGTGCGTCAACAATACTAAGATGCAACAAGTGGTATCTGGTATGCATATTGCATATGGTTTAATGCATAGACGTAGCCAGAATTTTGAATTGGGCGGAGGGCTAAACTGCAAATCATACAATGACGTCATCAGAAGTTTTTGAAAAGCGGGACTTTTTATGGGGCAAAGAATGAAAGATCAAAAGCTGGGCGTTTGATTTGGCTCGTAACCTGGATTTGCTATAGAGGAAGGACTAGAACCGCAAGTTAAAAATTTTTCTATCCTATCAAAATTGGAAGACGTGGTGAGCAAATTAGTACAACTCAAACATGTCACAGATGGGGCATGGCGGCGGAGCCCCCAGCCGCTGGGCGATTTTTTGTAATTTTTTGGAAAAAATGGCTATTTTAATGCGATTCGGATCACATTTCGCACGTTTTCAGAGCCATTTGAGAGAACAAAATTTTTGATGTTTGAAAGCCAATTGAACAAATCACTCCCTTTACTTCAGATCAAGTCCAAAACACGTTTAAAATCTTGCATTTTGGAGTTAAATTTTGTGACTTGGCCTAAGTCAGGAAAATCAAGGTACTTTGCTTTCTGCAACATTTTTAGCATTATGAAATAATGCACTTTAAGATTTGTCTTTGAAGAATTTTGTTTTGTCATGAAAAGAATCAGTTTTAGAAATATATGTACGACCAGGGGCCCAGGCACCCTCGATTCAAATTCAATAAATTGTGCAATAAACATTTCCCCTTACTAGGTTTTTTCTAAAGCACTTTGTCGCGTGAAAACTGACGAGATAGAGGTGGATTGTTATTTAAAATTAGTGATTTAAAGTTATTTAAAGTTGGTACATTAGATGCCATAAATGGTCACTAATCGTGTTATTGTAATATAAAAGTTAGTTGGGGGCCTAAAACATATTATTGCATAAATAAGTTAGTTGAGTGCCTGAGATTGCACCTTTTAGAACAAACACGCTGAATTTCTCCCGGCTTGTACATTTAAATTGGTTGGTAAAAATTTAAATTGAGAGGGTGTGAGCCCGCTGGTCATCAATATTAATATTAAGTTATTGTTAATTTTCGTTGTACACATGTACTGTTGCATTCCAAAAAAGCTAAAAAAAAACTGAATAAATAGGCTTTGTGTCATCATTTTTATCATTAGTAGCTTTTCAATCGGGGGGGGGGGAGGGAGAGGCCGCGGTCCTTCTGGCTATGCCTATAGTTTAATGATTACCGTACAAGTTTGCCCTCACATCAACCAGAACATTTACCGTAATAGAAATACCAAGCTTTAACACCAAAAAAATTGCTGTAAGCTTAAATACCAAAAATATAAATAAAATTAATCTGAAACAAGGATAAAATAGCAACTACGAGTTTTCGTAACGATGTAAGAAAACAAAATTTACAACTGGGCAAATTGTCAGCCTCAAAACAAAAAAAAAAACAAGTCAAATTTATCAAGGTCGTCGTCAACTGTAACATCAATGTTGCAATTAAATTGCAATGTACTTACAATTATGCAATACGTACACTGTTTGCACAATGTACACAACCAAAGTACCGCATTTGTCGACAAATAATATGCGTAGATATTGAAATTGAATACTTCTGTGACAATATTATTTATCACTACCCGACATCGGTATTTATTTTTCTGTAAATACATTGAACAAAATTTAGTATGGAATTGGTATGGAAGTATAGAAGATTGTCTTCCATTCCATTCTTGAAATCTTCCATTCCATTCCATTCTGGCATATTCCATACCGAAATTTCCGTTCCATTCCATTCCATTTTCCATTCCATTCCATACCAAGCCCTGCTGTTCAGTGACACTGCTACTGTAATTGATCAGGCCCTGTTTCAGCATTATTCTTTGGTAGGCTACAGTTTTATAGATACAGTGGAATTCGGTTAATAAATCCAACTCGGGACAGCCGGTTTTGGATTTAATACGCGGCGGCTTTGATAAACGGCGTTTTCTAAAATGCACAAGACGATTCCGTTCCAAGCAAATTGGATGTAATAAGCGGCTGGATTTATTAACCGTGGATTTATTAACCGAATTCCACTGTAATGGGTTTATAGTACTCTGTGCACAATTTTTTTTAGAGCAAAAAAATATTTTCTTGATCAGGATTTTTGCAACAAACAAATTTTTGACAATTTCAGTGGTACTCTTGATATTCAAAAATATTATATTCTAGCTTTTACTGAATCTCATAAAAAACTTTAATGCACTACAAATCAAGTCTCTTTTATATTCGCTATACTACGCCGAACCTTGTAATGAGTTAGTTTAGCCCATCTCAACGTTAATGCCCCCGGGCAACACATATTCTTTCGAAAAAAAGTTGCAGTTGTGGCGAGCCGTAGGAAACTTTGTATCCGATTTGACTGGCCCAAGATTTGAACCTTGGACATCTCGCTCCAGAGACGAACAGATTACTGCTCGACCAACCCGTCGTATAATAAGTACATCTGTCTCGTACTAAGTACATCTAATACTTTAATACGAGAAAAAATATGAAAGTAATTTAAGTATAGCAAAAGTACAAAACTTCAATAATGAAAGGAAAACTTGCCCCAAGATGGCGGTAAAATTTTGGTGATAATGGAATAATTAAAAAAATAATGAGGATCAGGCGCGTCGATTTGTCGAAATCTTTGGGGGGGTCCAACTTAATAACCAGAACTTTTTTGGCGAAATTTCGCGAATTTTGTTTGCATTGTTTGTACATCGTAGACTTTGTTTGCAATGTTCGTACGTCGCAATAGCACATTTGATGCAGTTTTTTTTTGTAGGTGTTGAGCCGTGTAGGAAATAAGCGTACGATATTTTGGAAGAAAAAGGAAAAGACAAAACTCATCGCGGCCAAAAGTGGGTTGGTAGGGATGAAAGGGTATCTTGGGATATATAACTGTGTGAAATATTTTTTTTGCAGCATTTTTTAAGTGCGACCTCTTTCACGTCAAACTTTTGAGGCGTTTTTTGGACGTTAATTCCAATGTTACGTCTTTGAAAACTTTCAAAATCGTTCCGCCAAGCCTGTCTATACTACGTTAAGGGATGACACGGATAGGCGTGGCCAAGAGGGCGACAGCTCCCCCTTCAAATTAAAATGCCTTCAATGATAAAAATATTAAAGCAAAGTCTACTGTTTCTTCAGTTTCTTTTAGCATTTCTCCGTACAAAAGTGCACGCGTTCAACTGTAATTAGCAATGACATTAATATGGATCATCAAGGAACCCGATCCCCCTCAATTCAAAATTTTGCCAACCAATTTAAGTGTATAGCCCGGGAGAATTGAAGAGTTTTGTCTTAAAAATTGCAACCTCAGGCACTTATCTAACCTTTTTATGCACGTAATACAATAAACACGAGCGGATTTACCAAATGGTGCAGTGCCAGGGGGTCCCGCGTTTAAATGGTGGGCCTAAGAGGTTTTTTGTCTCAGCTATATTGACTGGAAAATGCAGCGAAAATCTCTAAAGTGCTAGGGGCCCCGCGCAATGTAAATCCAGCTTGGGCAAAAACACGATTAGTTATAGGCCTTACCAATAACCTTCTTTTGTATCAATTAACTTTCAATAACAATTCACCTCAAACTCGCCAGTTTTTACACGATAAAATGCTTTAAAAAAAAAAAAAAAAATTGGCAAGCAAAAATGCGCATTCAACAAATTATTGAATTTAAATTAAGGGGGCCTGGGGCCCTAAGTCATTACATGTACTCCTACAATTGGTTATTTTCATGACCTACTGCTCAACATTTTAGAAGGCAATGTACTGTACTTCCGCCTACCTGGGCCAAATCACATACAAAATTTAACCCCAAACTGCAAGATTTTAAACGTGTTTTGGACTTGAATTGTAGGTAAAAAGAGAAATGAACAATTTAATTTTCCAATTGGCTTTCTAAGCAGGGTTGTGAACGGGCCGACTAGTTCAGGCCCGAACCCGAAAATTTAAGCCCGCGTCCGAAAACTAATTTGAAGCACAAATCGTGTCCGAAAAAAACCGAAAGTTTAGTTAAGTCTGAAAAATTTAGCAATCTTGTTATTATGATTTTATTTTGGTACATCTAAGACAAAAAGCACGTCTCTGGTCCGAATTAAGCCCGAAATTTTTGTCAACTTTAGGCCCGAACCCGACCCGAAAAGCCCTGCCCGACTTACAACAATGTTTCTAAATGTTAAAAATCTGGTTCCTTCGAATTACTCTAAAAACGCGCGAAATGTGATCCAATGTCATTAAAATAGCTATTTTTTTCAAAAAATTACAAAAAGTTGCCCAGCTGTTGGGAGCTTCGCCCCCTCACCCCCGTCCGTGATATGTTTGAGTTACACTAGATTACTCACCATGTCTCCCAATTTAGACATTTTAACTTTTAAACATTTACTTCAAACTCTACCCCTTCAGCAAAATCCTAGTTGCGTGTCAAACCAGGCCACGGTTTCTGATCTTCTATTTTGCGATATCGTTGTCCCGTAAAAAGTGCCTCATTTCAAAAATGTTTAAAGACGTCATTGCATGTGATTTGGGTCCCCTTAATGAAAAATCCTGGCTCGCCTGTGATGGCACCGTCCATTAAGTCCCCGCTCGGATGGCACCATTGAAATATTGAGTGACTATGCTGATTAATTTGCTCTGACGCTGCGAGTATCAGTATGCCCTCGCTCCTCAGTGCCCTGTTGCAACAGTCAGGACTTTCCTCATCTAGACTTCACTGACAGACACACAGTCACAATAATGAGTTTGTGACGTACACAAATAGAACTTGTGCAATATATTGGCTAGGTGATAAACCAACTCGTATTGTAATTATTGCCATAAAATCTAGGCCTAGCGCTGTGATATGCAATTTTCAAGATTTTGAGCAAGAAAAATCTGTCAAGACAGAAATTTTATTTTGTTAGTATCTATGATAGATAGCAGACATATTTATTTTTATTGGGGGGGTCCTTTACTCTTTGGACCCCCCCAATGCATATCTTTGGGGGGGTCCGGACCCCCCGACTCCCCCGGGAATCGACGCACCTGATGAGGATTAAAATCTTTAGCCCTATTTTACACGGGCTATTTGGCCAACGCATTTTACACTGGGAGATGGGACAAAAATGTCTCCTATTTAACTTCTAAATCAAAAATCATGGAAACACCAAATTTGGAGGTGGATTGGTGTGAAATAATTTCATTTTTGCGATGACGGCAAGGCGGCGCAAATTTCGTAGATACGTTTTTTTTTCTACGGAATCAAAATACGCCTAGGTTAAGTTGGTTACATCACAAAAACGTCTTTATAACGTCATTTAAGTTGAATATTGGCCAAAAACTCAGGTTTCGGAAAGTGACTTCGGGAAACCTCAAAATTGAGA
This sequence comes from Trididemnum nubilum, assembly GCA_963965965.1. NCBI lineage: Eukaryota > Metazoa > Chordata > Ascidiacea > Aplousobranchia > Didemnidae > Trididemnum > Trididemnum nubilum. The sequence goes on along the minus strand of OZ014480.1, from coordinate 30,296,202 downwards.
GAAGTTTTTGTTATCTTAGCAACTTTAAATTTTCAGGAAATATTTCTGAATAAACTTGACTCAAAGTCAAGTTGACTTCAAAAAACCATTTTTCTGAAGGGATTTATCATAAAAAAAATGTGAAGGGAGGTCAAAAATGCCCCTCGTGTAAAATAGGGTTAAAGCTCAAGAGTAAGTTTAAATTTACAGGTCTTTGTTGCAAAACTACAAAAGAGTGTGGTACATAGCTTTGGCGACATTGCGACTGGCCATTAAAACGAAAAATACAATGTAGAACACTGCTCTATCGATATCTGGAATTTCGTTTATCAAGAGAGTAAACAGTGACTCTTTGAAAAGCCTTTGGGAACCGAAAATAGGGCAAATTTTATGTAATCTTCAGTTTTCAGTTAATATTTAATCTTTTCAAAAATTGTTTTGTAATATAGGTTAGCATCACTAATATATCATTAATTTTGATAAATTCATTATTTGTTAGTAGGAAAATAAAACTTTTATATTGAATAGTTCGCTTTTATTGCGGCGGTCATCAAAATTAGTTTTCATATCCGTTTTTAGCATTAAACGTTTTACTGATTTACGCCACCCGCTGTGACATTGTTTTGTCGTGAAATGTACGTTTTGAAATGTTGATCTATTACTTGTTTGGTTAGCAGAGACTGTGATCCGCGCTCATATGATAACTGATATGTTACGTTCCAATTCCCAATCGTAACCGAAATGGCTGAGGTTTGCGGAGTTTAAGCGAAAAATAATATCCGGAATTACGTCATACAACATTCCAGTAAGGGGAAGTTCCAATGAAACAAATGAAAAAACAAAACAATAAACAACCGCTAACTGACATGTAACGATTACACAGAAAAAGGAAATCAAAGCAACAACACACTACTGCATAAAGAGTGCTCATCTTTGTCGACTGGCTTGATGAGAAGTGAAGACTAACTTTCTCAGTGCAGTTAAAAAGCCAATCAAATTCCGACCGTCCCACAGCAGAACAAGTAGCAGAGCTTAAAATAAACGTTAAAATTCTACACTCTTGCGTGAATTAACACATCTTAGTAGAACTCAGCCTTTTTACATGAAGTTTTGCGATGGTGCTATTGAAAATTTTCAACCCCATTTGGTCATAAATATTGGTTATTGCATCACAGAAAAATGTATCACGATTGTATTGCCTTATAACAGTATTAATTACAGCTGTGATATATACTTTATGACGAAAAGGTGTTGATTTTTTTGTTGAACACCATCGCAAAGCCTCTTGTAAAAAGGTTGACTGTACGTTTCTAAGGGACACCTGTATTACGAAACAGCTATTCCCCCATTCCGAAACTGTAAACAGGTCGACTAGTATGAACCCGAAGCCGAAAAGTGATTTGAAGCTTTACTCAGGCCAGAAAAAGCCCGTAATTTGGTTTAAGTCTAAAAATGTCTACAGTTATTGCTCGTAATTATTGATCAATTGTGACGTAATAACAATAATGGTGTGATAATAATTGCAATGATGCTTAAACGAAGTCGTCATTCAGTGTTGCAAAGTTGTTTTAATTGTGATTGGTAGCATCTTAAAGGCGAAAACCCATGGCAAGTACGTATATCAAGTCTAAATTAAGACCGACATTTTTGTCAATCTTGAGCCCGAACCTGGCCCTAGCCGGCCCGAACCCAATCCGAAAAGCCTGGCCCGACTTACTACTCTGCCCCGTTTTGTGAACTTTGTGTCCTGACACTAATTGAGGAAAGAAATGTCTTGAGCATTTTAAAACGGCTTGAATAAGAGTACGATTTAATTCAAAAAATTAATTGTTAATTCAGTTGATCTTCTTTTAAATTATCTCTATATTTGTAACTTACAGTAAATTTTCATGACTCATTTTTTGTATTTTGCTTCAGTTTTCTTCAATTATTGTATTTCAACTTTTTTGATTCTCTCATAGTTTCGGAAATTCATATCACTTAAAGAGACTACCTGTACTTATGAATGTTTATTCCCTTAGAGACAAAGTACGTTAAAAAGTTCGAGATCAATTTACTGCTGCTCATTGAAATTTTTGCATACGGTACTGCTATTTACTTAACTAAGAATTCAATATCAGTCACAGGGCCTGCGAGAGGGGGGTTCAGGGGGTACATCGTACCGGGGCCTGGACTCAAAGGGGCCCGGAAGAGATCAGGTTTCCGCGTTAAGTTTTTGCTCCCCACCATTCTTTCGGCAAAAAATTGGACAAAACTTGAGTGAAGACCTTTTTTTTTTTGCTCTTCACCTAATTTTGGGCAAAAATTCGAACTAAATTTAAGTGAAGACCTTTTTTTTATTTGCTCTTCACCTAATTTTGGACAAAAAATTGGAAAAAAAAGATTTTGCATAAGTTTGGTGCCTGGACGAAAAATGATTTTACGGCATGGGCCCCAATAAGACTTGGGGGGCCCAATAAGATTTGGGGGCCAGATATCAATCTTCGTACCCCCTGGAAAATTTTCTCTCTGAGGCCCTGATCAGTCATACTCTGTCGCCGATGCTTGCTATGCAAAAGATGATCGGTTGAACTCTGAGCTTGCGTTTGCTCATCGCGAATGTACAAGTACAAGAAGCGTAAAGCAAAATGCAGCCACAGTTCCATCAGTGCTGTAAGCTTGCTTATGTTAGTGAAAACTGATGCGATGGTGGTAAATAGTTCAACTTTATGAATATGTCAGCATGAAGGTATCAATATTGTACAACTGCTGTAGACGGGTCTCACTTTTTGTCTGTTTTGTGTTGAAGGACTGCTTCTACTACGTTCGAAAACAATTTGTATCCGTATGTTGCAGGCATGGGTTCGAATTTCACCCTATAGTCAGTTTTTCTGACGACCAAGGCAACTGTTTAAAGCAGAGCTGCCCAAACTGCGCCCGCACATTAAGTTTTTACTGCCCGAGACTAGTCTCGAGAATTACAATCGTTTCTTTCGATGTTTGTAATTTTTCACTAAAAATTTGTTTTTTTCAAATCTGTTGACGCTGATTTATTGTCATTCAATTTTTCCTGAATGTTAATTGGTTAATAATGCCACTACGAGATTGTATCAGAAATTAGCAAATTTGCGTTTCGTTAGCCGCTACGTATAAACTATACGGATTAACAATTTTCGTTTCATTATTTATTTATTTTTATTACGGCTCAGTTTGCATTTCAAAGCGAAGATTAAGAGCAGCTGTATAGTATACTTTTTAGTTCGTACAAGATGTGTTCTTTGTTCAGTATAGTGCAACTATTGGGGAACAATACCTTCCTCTTTGACTAAGTGATTTAAAAAGTTTCACCGATGTGAGGTTGCTTTTAAATGTGTTTTGAACGTGGCCTTTGGTACTATTAAAAATCAATTCTTTGTAGTGACTCTAAAAAGATTCAAAATTTATTTCAAATTGCATTAAAGTGGCTATTTTTTTCAAGAGATTAGAAAAATTGCCCAAGGGCTGGTGGTTTTGCCTCCCAGATATCGTCCATAATGCATTTTGAAAGCATAACAATTCATTCAACACATGGGGTGCTGGATACTGTGTAAACTTTGGCATAGAAATACTGTATGTTAGTTTTTGGTTCAAGACCCTCCCTTAGTAAAATCCTTAATATGATGGTGATGTGTAACACACGAGTCTGCATTTATCTGTTGTGTAATAGAAAGTTTTTCCATATAACCGAATGAATTTTAATTTTTGGTGAACATGAAACAAAGTTTAATTTTATTTAAACTTAACTCCTGATGAAAGATTATTTAATAGAAAAAATGCAAAACTTGTACGAACAGTATTCGAGATAAAAATTATCCAAACACTTTATGAGAATTGTGCGGCCTGCTAAAGCTCAGATGGTCAAGCAGTAACGCGTTCGTCTCAGGAGCTGGAGGTCGGTTCAAATCTCGGGCCGGTCAAATCGGACACAGTGTTGCCAACGGCACGCCACTGCTGTGACATTTCTTCGAAAGAAGCTGTGTTTCCCGGGCGCAATAACAATTGTACACTTGTCTGCCATTGCACGATTTTTTTGCATCAGAAATCGTTTTGACCCTTTAACTTTTGAGAGGATAGAAGTGGCGCAAGCTTGTTGCTTAATTTTCTTGCTTCATATAAGCAAATTATTGTTGTGTTCATAACTACAAAGTATACATGATTGCATTTATTATGTATTTAAACAATGCCAAGGTTCAGATTGGAAAAAATGAAAATCTTGAAAGGAACATCATCGTTAATTTTGTAAATTGCTTGGTTTTGGAAATTGATTTTACAATTTTTTCATAAATTGCCATGAAACAAATACCTTCGTAAAAACATTTTTGTCAAAATAACTAAGAAAACAATTTAAAGAATCTACTACCAAACGATTTTTTGATTCTCAGAGCTATTCTTGCGGCAAGAGTTTAGCATAATTTACAGATCAATATCCTTTGTGAAAAAAAGAAAAAAATAAACAAAACCATCTATTGCTGTCAAAGTTAGATTTGCGTTCAAGCTTTTTAAATCTAAAAAAACAATCATTTAGGTAAAAATTAAGGACTAATTAAAAAAAATTTTGGAAAGAAATTGAAATGCAATTATCATTGATAAAAAGAAAATTAGGCAAGATTTTAGAAAACAATTAAGAAGAATTGAAAAAAACTTTATTGGACAAAGTTGGATGAGGCTGCTTCGAAGTTTAGCTCATTTTAGCAGTCTTTAACATAGCTAATCCAAGAAAATTTTTCAGAGCAAACGCTGATGGGACTAAAAAAACCATATTGGCTGATTATATTCAAAACAATTTTGAAAAAAGAGCTGTACGTACGCAATTTAATGATGGTACAGAATTCAAAATTTGAAAATAATTTTGAAGCGAGTCATTTGCATACTACTATAATCAAATTAAGTTTTTGCAACGCACTGATCAAATTTATTTGAGGCTTTGTTGTTCACACCACCTTAGAATTTCAGCAATCATCGAACAACTAATTGATGGTGTTAGCCGTATACTGAAGAGATTCAGAAACATGGCCAAAATACTAATACGCCTACCAGTCTTTAGATGTCACATGCACAGCTGGCTTAGTTCTTATACTTTTTTTTCTTAATTCTTGTTGAATACGAGCGTTAAGCATTTTCAAAATGATTGGTGTTTGTTTGTTTTTGAACTTTTTCCACGGACATATTTTTAAAAATTCTGTTATCAGGTTATTTATTTTATGGAGTGAATCTAAATATGCTTTTAGTCACTTAAACTACTAATTAATTAGATTAAAATTATCGTAAGTCTTTCTTAAATTCATCAATTGTGTACACAAGACTACTTAATATTTAGTTAACTTGAGTCTTAAGTCTCTGAGTCATCGCTTTTTGACTATTATAATGTAAGCATGCAGCATTAGATTAAGTCGATCAATTGTCAAAATATAAATCAAAAGCAAACAATATACTGTACAATAAAAAGATTCAAAACAACTGTAAATTTTTCTCTTATTTTGTATGCTGCTGTGGTACCAGAGATGTTGCATATTTGTTAGATATTACACTATAATTAGTGAAGTTCTCAAATTATACTTTTTAAGCAAAAAAAAAATTGTCTTACCATTTTTAAATGCATCATCGCCAAAAAATTTTGATAAACAGTATGGTTTAAATTTTTGATACTTAGATGATAAATATGAATCAATTTTCAACAAGGGATGCACTAGTGATACTGCAATACTGAACAATTTAGTTTAAAATTATAGAACTTATTTCTTTTGAGCTTATTTGTTCAATTTATTAATATTTGCTTTTTTGTCAAATCATCTACTTACTGAAATAATTGAAAAATATCACATTGTATTCGCTATAATTTGTTCTCGAGGTTATTTTTTTCCATTTTTGCCATTTTACATTTTTAATTTTTGTATTTTTCAAAGTTATTGTTAATTTTTGCATTTTTACATTGTCTGCCAGCTGCTTTTAGTAAGAAAAATATTTTGGTTAAAAATCAGTAAAATGTTAAGTCAAGTTCATTATTCTTTTTATGGTTGACAGTGAATAATTTTTTTTTGCGTATGCATTTATTGTCTAGTCTTTGTGATTAATTGTTTTTCCTATTTATTGTCTTATATGTTTGCTTCTGCATTTATGACTTATGCCACGCTATTCTTGAAATTCAACCCCTATCGAGAAAAGGTTTGGCAAACAATTTCACTTTTCATTGGCTGTTGACTATACAAAATAAACAAACATCTACAATGCACACCGCATTGCTTAATAAGCTGATAATAATTTTTGACTTTATTTGAAGTACAGTAACTTCTTGGATGAAAAAAAACTTAACATGGTAAATTCGAATCGAATTGTTCTTGCAAGTCTCTGAAATCCTTTGACCTTGATTTTTATGCCATTGCATGCAAAAAAAAACAAGCTAAATTCCAAATCTGGTCATGTCAGAGATGTAAGTTGAACTCTTCGTTTTCGTTTCAAATGTTAACAAAGCTTCGTTGCACTTTGTTTAGTAAGTTAATTTCTCCTATTTCACCATCATTTAGCGGTGGGTTAAATGAATCTCACAAAGTGTCGCAATTGTAGGAATATGGGTTTGGTGAACCCAATCCTAACTGCTCTGATTTCGACGCTTCAAAATCAACAACTCAATTTGGTTGAAAAACAAATCCTTGTCTTTTTATTGAATTCAGTAAAACGAAAAAAACTTCCTAAAACCACGGTATGTTGTTACTGGACAACGGCAAGTCCAGAAAGAGAATCACTGTTGCAATTTACATGATACACTGCTTGAGAACAGGCTCTCTTGACTACACAACGTTTCCTAAAATGGCAGGATAATCGCTAGATCGCAAATTTTAATCAAATCAGCGCGCGTTTCAGAAGTTGTTGCTGCGCGCTGAAACGGACTCTGCGCAAAACACATAGGACAGTGGTTCAATACAGCGCAAAGTCACTACACAATAATAAATGAACACAAATAATTATCTCATTCAATTTACTTCTAGCCAGTGTGAAAATAACCAAGAATCATTGCACGTAATAAAAGTTTTGGTAAATTTTGTTCAATCTTGGATAAATTTAGAGTTGAAAGAAAATAATGTGAATAGCCTTTTAGATTTTGGAGCAACATTGCAAATAAAATTATTGAAGATAGCATGCTTATAAAATAATACTGTGTTGTGCTTTCCAAAAACTTTGCAGTGCTTCCTAGAAGTTGAAGTTGCTGAAGTGTGTGCCTTGCAGGCAATGAAGTCCTACGGTTCGCTTCTCCACCAAACCATGCTAGAAAAGTTCCGCAAAACGTGATTTGTTGACTACTTTATGAACTAAACAACTGCAAACTCTCCTACAGATATAGTATTTGATAAATATACAATATTGGACAAGTATTATTAAAAAGCGGAAAGATTTCGTAAAACAATGTCTACATTGACAATGTTGCAGTGAAGATTTACTAAACACTCTCTAAAACAGCCTTAGTCGACGTAATTAATGACCATGTAATCAACGTTTTATTACGTAATAAAAGTTATTAAATTCGAAAGCTTATCTACATTCCAGAGTTTTTATCATCTGTTTTCGAGAAGCATGACAACGTGATAAACACTAGAATGGCTAGTCATTAGTCAATTGTAAATACTGAATCCAGCAACTGCAGCATATGTTAATGCAACATTCCTGGTAGAGATATCACATTCGGAGGAAGGAGATCTGCTGGAGGATCCCCAACTGACTGAGGCCATTAGGAGGCCATTGGGGTCTGGAATGAAGTCCCAGTCGATGGTTGATATGAGAAGAAATAGCGCTTCTAAACGCTTTCTAAAAGCAAACTTTAGTGATTTCAAGACCATTTAAAAGAATTTAATTACCAAAATATAGACCCTCTGATCAGCTTCCGACGTAAGAGTAAAGTTTAAAAAAGTTCAATAGCTTATACTTACTGTATTTCACTAGGATCAAAGTTTGCAATCGACTTGATTAGAAAAGGAGGGCGGGGGGTTCTTGAATTTTTTTTGCGCTTCTGTTTGTAAGAATAAGTCTCCTCGGTTAAGCCTTACTTTGTTTGCAGACTTCATGACGATTTATTTTCAAAACTACCAGCTACAATTTTATGTTTGGTCAAAGAATATTTTAACGCAAATGCATTTTTTGATTCCTAACATAGAATTAAGCCGAAAATAAGTATACAGCACTTAGAATATTACTAACATATAATGTATTTGCAAGTATCATAAGTTTATTAAAATTATTAGATTTTATCAAAAATTAACGTTGTTTTTTGAATAACCCTGATCGCGTAGCTTGAGTTCATCCCGCACCCTGGTCACATTATGGCGTCCGAAAAAAAAGAAGCTTTACAACACATATTTCTGCCTGATAGCTTCTTCGAACAAGCAGAGGACAAAAACAAATAATTGCACAGGAACGTTGAATCGCCGGAAACTTTTATGCAGATGCGGAGTTGTCCAAGCACTTAAAATTATTGCAATGAACAAGGTGTGGATTGCCCAATACGGACAACAGTCAGCATCTGAAGATCTCCTGTGACAGAGGTATATCAGTATGCAACTGCATCAACAACAACAACGACTACAACGACAATCTTACGAGTGTTCTTCTACAGTTCATGAATGTACAACTACAAAAAGGAACGATGAACTGTTTAGTGTACAGCAGTTTTCAACTGTATATGAATGTGATATTAAGCTTAATTTTGCTATCTTGTTTTTTTACTTTGTATTTTTACCTATTAAAATGCTGACGTATAACATTTTCCTTTTTAAAGCACCATCATTTCAATGCAATTTCTGTTATTTTTTGTCAATTCATTAAAACGGAATCAAGACTATACATATTCTTGACAAATTTCTGTTTGCGCATTCCATATTACTAAGCTTTTATATTTCTTAACTCTCGTGTCTCAAGAAAAGATAAAGCAATTAGCCTGAAAAAATTTTCAATAAATGGTCTATATTTCGCATTCTGGATTGGAAGACCAATAGCATCTTGTGTCATGGAAAGAAGTCATCCTTGCTTTTTTACTTAGTAAATTTTACCCTTGCAGTTACTTTACCGCTTTTATCTTTTTCTTTCAAAGTCAAGTACGAAATTCGACAAATTTTATCATCGCCTCTCTCGCGTAAAGCGCGCTCGCTTGTTCTATTCGCGAAATATTTTTCCAAGTGAGTCAACTAAAAATAGGCAACCTGGTTTTTTCCGACGAGATCAGCAGTTTTGCTCGCCTGACCTTTTCGAGTTTATTACCAAAAACTTTGATAAAAAGACCCTGTGGTCATACAATAACTGATGAGAGTTTGTACTCACTCCACCTCCTTTGAGTGCGCACACTTTGACTCAGCAGCGTATATTTGCAAAGATCATTACCTAAATAGTGACTGTCTCCGAGTAGAGCAGTTACTCAATTTCACTGAAAGTTTGCTTCCAAAATTTATCATAGATTTTCGATTGCTAACGCGGCAACCTTGGTCGTTTTAGTGAAAACTATAGACATGGACCTTTTGCTTTTTTCACCAGAAAGATTACCGTTGTAAGGGTGATACTGATAAGTTTGATAACTAATCGACAACCAATTTACTGAAAAGATTAGGTAATTTCACTAACCGTAAAAAAAAAAGCATATCCAACCAAAAAAAAAAAAAAAATGAAATGTCGAATTTGCAGAAAATTTTTTTAATGAGAAGAAAATTTAATACCGACCATATTGTAGGAATCTATATTTTGCAAAACTTAAATCTTGCAGAAATATATGTATTTTCCATACACAGATTTTGGCATAAATTAAAAGCTTGAGGTTCAAATGTCCGACAGGTTAAATCGGAACAAGTATTGCCAACGGCTGGTCACCAGTGCTACATTTCTTCGAAAGGAGATGCATTGCCCACCGCAGATGCAATAATGCGGAAATGGGTCCCTAAAACTCGTTACACGCTTTGGCGTAACACAGCGAGTGTAATGCAAGATTTGATTTGAACTGTTGGTTGTTTTTTCGGGGTACTTGATCGTCATGTAACCAATTAATATTTTGTTTGAAATTGGTCTAAACACGAATATATTGCAAAAATGTTTCGGTTGGAGTTTTTGATCTTTATGTTATTGTGCTGCAAAGGTTGTTGCATTTTTCTAATTTTTGTTATTTGTTTTTCCAAGAAATATGTTGCAGTTGTACTTTGACATAAATTTTAAAAATAAGGAAACATTTTTCAAAAACCGTAAAGCAAATTTACTTAGTAAAAAAACTTTTCAGTCACTTATCAGTTGTTAACAAATGATATGTTACGGTAAATAATCTCGAAAATGGCCTGTAGTTTTGCTGCAATAACCTACGAACATAATAAAAAATTAAAACAAGGAAAAATACTACTTGTAAGTTATAGATAAATTTTGGAAAACTTTATTTACATTAAATAATAAACAAACTAAGTGTTGAAGTGTTAAGAAATTTAGGTGGTTGTATAAAACTTGTGATGGTTTGATTTTTCTAATCAATTGATTTAATTAACTAATGATTTGATTTTTGATTTGACTTGAACTTACCATAATATTGCGTACAAATTCAAATTTTATCAATTGTATTTTTCTTTCTTGTTTGTTTTCTTATCTTGTTTTTTGTTGATGTTATCTCCGATCCGAAGGTTGGCCATCAATCTAATCCAATTGTATGTATTCTTCGTAGCCTTTTTGTTGAAAACTAGATGGGAGTTTGCCAGCAAACCCAGTAAACGACCGACGCGTAGCTAATGCTGTGACGCTCAAAAGTACTTTTTGTCTACCGTAAAATCAGCAATTTATTCAAAAATATCTGATTATGGAACCTCCAGAAAAGTAGAGTCAAAATATTTGTCAGTTAAACACCTCCTAATATCATAAAGCACTGGCGCCCTAGCTTGGGCCGTTCAAAAAATTGATTTTTCGGGGTCCATTCGGGGAGGTCCCCAGGGGGTTGGCACCCCCAAACTATGCCAAAATATTTGTCTGTTAAATATCTGCTGATATCATGAAACACTGGCACTCTAAGTTAAGCCGTTCAAAAATTTGATTTTTGGGGTTCCATTTGGGGAGGCCCCCAGGGGGATGGCACCGCCAAACTATGTCAAAATATTTGTCTGTTAAATCTCTGCTGATATCAAAACAAACTAGCACCCTAAGTTCAGCCATTCAAAAAATTGATTTTTGTGGGGTCCATTTGGGGGGGTCCCCGGGAGGATGGCACCCCCAAACTATGTCAAAAAATTTGTTTGTTAAATATCTACTGATATCAAAAAAAGTAGCACTCTAGCTTAAGCCGTTCAAAAAATTGATTTTTTGGGGCCACATTTCCGGGGGTTCTCGGTGGAGTTGCCCCAAAAAATTTTGGGAGAAAAAATTGCGTTTGCAGCTCAACAATTTTAGACAAAAATTAGATTTCGATGCTTTGTGGTTTAGGAAAAGAAGAGCGTACAAAAATTAGGAAGAAAAAAAAGGAAAAAAACCTCATCGCGGCCAAAAGTGGGTTGGTTGGGATGAAAGGGAATCTTAAGACATACAACCATATGAAATATTTTTTGCCGTACTTAAGCCATTTTTGACTGAGACCGCTTTTTACGCCAAACTTGCGGCGCGGTTTTCGGGTTCTAAAACCAAAGTCACGTAACCTATTGCCTCGAAATTTGGTACAAACACATAACTCATTAATTTCAAACTGCTGTCAAAATTTCATGTAGCTAGACCAAACCGTTCTCGAGTTATAAGCAAAAGTTTGAAATTTTGCACTCGTTAATTGGAAAATGGCCGAGTAAAAACAAAAAAATACGCGACGCGATCGTCGGTTGTTCCAATAACGATTTTTGAAATCTTCTAAATCTAAACTACTGCACAGTGCATTAATTATACTTAGCTCATGCAACACATTCAAAAACTGGAAAAACTTAATAATTTCAAATAATGTTTTATGGAAAATGTTGTAAAATAAATTCGTAACTAATATAATAGGTTTGCATTGAAAAAATTTCAATTTTCAATTTTTAATTTTCAGTTTTCAGTTTTTGATTTTCAACTTTCAATTTTCAATTTTCAATTTTCAATTTTCAGTTTTCAGTTTTCAGTTTTCAATTTTCAATTTTCAATTTTCAATTTTCAATTTTCAATTTTCAATTTTCGATTTTTAATTTAAGTCCATAGAATTTTCTGTGACATGTGACAAGTGCCTTGCATCATGACTGACTCTCTACTGCTATATGAAATTAAATTTTGCTTTTTATTAAAAGTTGTTTTAGAATTTGCCTTCTCTTTAAGGTAGTTTGCAATTTTTTTGAGGCACCATTAATTTCCTTTTTATAACGTTGCGTTAAACCCTACATATTTTTCATATTTTGACCTGGATAAATTTTTGACTAGGAACTCGAAGGTTCCAACATAATCTCATACAAACAAAGTTGAACAACATGATGAGCATAAGAAGTATGCCAAGTACTGTTTGATCAAACCTAGATTAAGCTCAGCCCTATATCCAACAATCATAACACTGTCAACGAGCAAAAGATAAGTGAACTTGTGTCTTTGTGCAAAATTCAGGTTTATCATAAACTAAACAGGCTTTAGATTAGAGCCCCACTTTTATTTTACAATAAATCTTTCTCAAGGCTGAGAGTAGCGTTCAACAATACCTTGACAGCTGTTTTTTCCGGTGACAGGTAAAATTTTGGTCACATTCCAGCTTTGATTTCAATTTTTTGTTTATTTTTCTGCTTGCAAATTTTGAAAGACACTGAAGTGTGCACAATGCAGTTCGGTCATTGCTTCATTGCTTTGATAAACTGCTGGAGGCAGATTTTTCTATTTGATTAAGGCATTATTGATGATGATTTAGGTATGAATTAAAACGTCTGCTAGAGAGCACCGGTATATGAAATTTATTTATTTTTTCTTTTGATTGTTGTTGCTGCTGCGTAAATGAGAGCCATTGAATGTATGAAAATATTGATAAGCTACTTTACTCTAATAGTAACATAAATTCAATCTTGATTTTCTTTTGTTCACTTTGTAGTCGTAATCCTCTGCAATAAAACGAGCTCACAAGAAAAATTCTTGCCAATGATGACGATGTTTGTACCAACTAGCCGGTCAACTGTTGAACGTCTTCTACTAAAAAGGCAGACTCGGATTCGATTCTCTATGGAATAAATCCAAAGACTATAAAAACTGATACGTACAGTTTCTCTGCTTGACAATCAGCAGGGGTCGGCAACCTACGGCTCGCGGCCGGATGCGGCCCGCTATGGCATTTTACCAGGCACGCGATCTTTTATTGTCATCCGGCCCCCGACCTTTTTTTTTTCATTGATAGATATGCAGCAATAAACCACCGAAATGATTCTCATCTTATTTTTTGATTTTCGCCATCAATTCCGCCAAAAAAAGGCCTGAATTTCTGGCAAAGACCTCTTTTTTTTGGTCTTCGCCATTAATTTGGCCGAAAAAAGGCCTGAATTTCTGGCGTAGACCTTTCTTTTTTGGTCCACTGGAATGCCGGCGGCCAGCTGGAACCTTGTTAGGACTGAATGTGGCCCACTAGTTGAAAAGGTTGCCGATCCCAGACATTCACCATTGCAAAGGTCAGTGTAAAGCCCCCATCGTACCATCGTGTGTGGTAGACAGGTGGAAGGTATCAGCTTGGGTCAAAGACCGAAAAATACAGTATCTTCGCTGTCTCTTGGCCAAGGCAACTCGTGGTAGACATGTGGAAGGTACCAGTTTGGATCGAAGACCGAAAGATACCTTCGCTATCTCCTAGCCAAGGCAACTTCGTGAATAAATTACAAAGCATGTTATTATCAGAGGTGGAGTCGTCGAGGACGTCCTTGGCCACGAGGACACATTTTGAAGTCCTTATCCTTGGCCTCGAAGGTCAAGTCCTTGGCCTTGGCCTCGAGGCCTCAAGTCCTCGAAAATTGGTCTGTCCTCGGCTCGAGGACAGCACTATTTTTTGAATTGTTAAAATTTTGAGGAGCGCTTGAAAAATTTTTTTGAAAACCTTTTTTTGTGGAGATCGCCTAAAAAATTTTTGTGAAGACCTTTTTTTTTGAGATCGCCTAAAAAATTTTTGTGAAGACCTTATTTTTGTTTTTGTTTTTGGAGAGCACTTGCGCTTGTCCTTGGTCCTTGGCCTTGGCCTCGAGCATTCCTGTCCTTGGCCTCGAGAGTGTCTGTCCTCGGAAAGGCTGTTCTTGGCCTTGGCCTCGGATTTTTTTTGTGTCCTTGGCCTCGAGCCTTGTGTCCTCGACTCCACCTCTGGTTATTACTGTAGCGTCTCACTCCAATGTAGCCAAAAGTGGAAGTTTAGTCGGATCAATTGGTTATTAACTCAACCCGGAGAGTAGATCTATAGGTTATTCAACCGAGTCGGTCAACCTCATTGGGACGCGTCCTTTTGACACAGATGTTACGTTACACTACATCAACGCTTCTTAATTGCGATAAAAAGCTTACTGCGCTCTTTTAATTGCACCAAGACTGGCTATTTTGCGCCGTCGGTTAGAAGATGTAACGGCAGTGTTTGGAAGTTTAAACAGAGAAGGCAATGCATAGCAAAAACTTCAAACAGTAAAATTACTATAATTACATCTGAAAAGTGTCTCTAACCGAAATATCACCCGATTCCAACCCTAGCCCTCAAACCATAATTCTAACTTTATTCGCACAACTTCAAGCCTAAGTCTAATTTCTGTGGTTATAAACTTGATCCACACTGTGGTGAAGAGAGTAAAAACGTCTTTTTACGTTCTGGGTTGATCGCATGATGTGGGGTCAGCTTCGCTTTGTTAACGTTGTCAGGTTCTTGGATAAGCCGTTTTAAAGTGATTATCTCTGACTGGTGCTGGCTTCAAACAACCAGAAAATTTACATGAGAAGTCAAATGTCTACTACATACCTAGAAAATGGTCAACTCGGCGGTGCGGATAGCCCCGCCGTCGCTTTCTCATAATAGAAGGATAAAAATCAATTAATTAATCAACCATCATCAACTACACAAATGTGTCAAAACTTTACAGTGCATTGCATAACTTGCAAACTTCCAGTCTTGCACTTTGGATACTAGGCTCCATATACTGTGCCTTTTTGGTTCCCTGTGTTCTATCTACATCATTTCACACAAAAATGACTTCTGCCTGCAAACGGCCGCACGGGGCCCAACCCCATCTGAGAAATTTTTGCTCAGTATTAATGTAGCTCAAATTAGCAATTACAAATATGTTGAGTCTCATCTAATAACCCATCTGGCCTTTCTTGCAAAGAGTATTGAGAAATATTTTCTCTTCAAATAGAAAATAAAAATCATGTTTTACTACTTGTTTTGAATAGTTCCATCATGTATTTCTTAATAAGAAACACAAAACAACGCAACTTGCTATCATTACTGTCGCAGACTCGCAGTATTAAGAAAAGTATTTTAAAAATTTGTTAATAGGCTCTAAAAAATTTTGTATCAATATTATCGTAGTGTCAATATATTATGTATTTTCTTATACAGTACATTAAAAAGTTTGAATAGTTCATTGTTGTAGAGCAGAGATGAAAACCGGTCAGATCGACCGGCACCGGCTGGGTCGAACGGCTGGTGGGGTTACCGTTCGCGTCGAGATTCTTCGACCGGCCGGTCAAGCCGGTTAAAACACCGGTCAAATTCTTCTTTCTTGCAACTAAAAGACATCTGACCACCAACCGAAATATACATATTTCATTATATATAAAACTTCTTACAAAAACAGTATTAACAAATCACATCTTTTGAAAACGCTTGTTGAATGGTTTCAACCTGTGACTAATATGCTGTGACCATTAAGACATGCACATCGTGGGACGTATTTAGGAGAGGCATTGTGCAGTGCCCCCACTCCTTTGGGCCTCGGCGCGAAGCAAAAAAGTGCAAAATATACGCTAAAATTGCGTAATCAGATTATAATAAAGCATGCGTGTGGAAGAGGCTTACGCTACCTGGCATTTTAGCATCATTTTAATCAGCTTAAGAGTAGAATGGACGTAGATTTCAGATTGTTTAGTACATGCTAAAATCTTGCCGCTTTGGAAGGCTTTTTTCAATTTAAATTTACCGCACTCTACACTGGGCAAGAAAGACATAGCTCTTATTTTTTTTATATCTAACCAGCCATTGCTTGTTCTGAAGTGGCATTTCTACAAACTGGTGGGGCACATGATATTTCGAATATTTTCTAGCCAATGTCATAACAGTTTAGTGTTTGCGGCTCGGCAAATTGCAAATAATCTGTCACCAATAGCTAAAAATTTTTTCTTGCCCTTACGCATAATATCATTAGAAAAAACGTCTAGTAGTTTAGCTTGTGCCCTCCAGTTCTTTTTGTGCTTATTTTGTGCACGTTTTGCGCTGCTCAAATTTAACCTAAAAAGGTCCTAAAATTGAGTTATTTTTGCAAAAAACGCAAAAATTTTTTTGTGTTTTTTTTTTCTTCCCCGTCCGGAGTCACAAATTTTAACACCTCACCCATGCCCCCCTTTTTTGAAAATTTTTGATTAGATGCATTGAAGAGTGAACAAAACCTTTTGTAAAAATAAACTGTCGACCGGGCCAGTCAGAAACCGGTCGACCGGCCTGTCAACCGGCGTAGATTTTGAAATTTACCGGTCGGGTAGGATCGACAAAGTCCTGACCGGTTCCATTTCTGTTGCAGAGTGTTAGAATAGAATTTATTGTAACTTCATTTAAGTAAATACATCCAAGGCAATTTATTGCTCGTAAAAATGAAAACTTTTTGAACTGCCCTAGACTGACAGCTTTGCAAACATGCAGGGGTTAAATGTCATGCAACGCTTCAAGGTTATGTTTGACAAAGAGACTTTAGGATTTGACATAAAATGATTAATTTTTACTGATCTGACCTAGCAACATCATCATTTATCAATAAAAGAGTAAATATTATCCTCTCAGATAAAAACTTCTTGGATGAATTGAGAAAAAGTTCTTTGTTTTTTACAAAGCTTTATGACCTGACTGATCATCTAAATCCACACAATTTCAAAAAGATTTTCGTCTTTTCTGCGAAGTAACAAACAGCAATTTAATTTTTGAAGCTTTTGGGTGGCAGCTTTCCTACCAAATGATTTTTAGCGCATTTACGAACATATACGCAACCAAATTTTGCTAAGGGAGGGATTCAATTCTAATCTGATGTTTTTCTCTTGGGAAAAATAAATAATTGGAGATAGAGTAAAACAGAGGCACTTCGAGTGGATCAAAGACAAAGCCTGCAGCCGATGGAGGCCACAGAGTTCAAAAGGGGCCAACCGCAACCAGTATTTCGCTTAAAGGAGGGGACTTAAACCGAAAGTTAAACAATAAAAGTGGGGGGGCTCTTGAACCAAAAGTTAAACAATTTGCTCGAAAAATGTCTCATTCAGGCAATGTGTTGTGCAAACCGATGCGTCTAAGGCTTATCACAGTCGGGAGTCTGATGGGAAGAGCCTCCAGCCGCCGAAGCTATGGAAGTCTTGAGGCAAAGCCCCCATCAGCTTGACAATTTTTGTGATTTTTTGAAAAAAAAAATAGCCGTTTTTGCAGCATTTAGATCACATATCGCACTTATTAAAGTCAATTGAAAGAATTATGTGGAATACATTTGAAAAAATCAGATTACCCAGCTCCCTCAGCCCACCCTCCTTACTTGCAGGTCAAGTCCAAAACACGTTTAAACTCTTGTATTTGTGGGGTTAAATGTTCTTAGGGACTTGCTAAGGGGGAGCTGGAAGCCTTTTAGACCCCCTGGTTCCGCCACTAAAAGGGGGAGAAACCTTGTGGGCCGGAGTTTTCATGATTAACTGTTTTCATGCATTCTGGCCTATGGACTAGAAAGCACGCAAACGAAACAATCTGGTTGCTCTTTGCAACCCTTCTGCGCTGCAATGGTCGCAAACGTTAAAATAACCATGATAATAGAATTATTATTAACAGCATTGGAGAAGCATGTTATTGGGTTTAAATGGCCAACATTTAATACGCGAGGGAAGCCTTCTCTGGTTTAATTGGAAGAGCACTGAATAGGTAATATTTAGGCAGTAGGTACTAACAAATCCTGTGGGAGAGCAACTTTTTCACATTGCTTGTTTTAAATAGTCGCCATTTTGGAGGCTTCTTTGTAGGCTTCAGCGCTGGTAGCTTTGTATAAGCCAGAAAGCACGCCATTAATTGATCATTAAAACTGATTGCTAATGTGGGATGACATTAATCCATTCTATTCAGCCGGTTATGCGAACCAGTTCCTACAGCATATTTAGGGAAACGGTATTAAGAAATTGCTTGCATGCTGTAGATATCCTGCATTTTTTGGTTTGAACGAACCGGTTAATAAGTTAAGAGAACCGGTAACAGATCCGGTTCCCACATCATTTGAATAGCACCACTGTCCAATATCTATGTTGTGTTCGAAACATGAACCACTGAATGAAAGTATTAAAGTTTTGTTAAGCGTGGCTCTAATGTTTTGGCTTCATTAATGGAATAGCCGCGAAAACATTATCGAGTGGTGGGGGTTTTCTACTTTCATTAGGAAGTGATTATCTTTTTATCTTGAAAAGAACAAACTTTACAGCGATTACATTGTTATCTGTCTACATTCCTCAAACATCAGAGTTTACATTTTGCTGTGTCATAATCGTGGGTCTATTACGTAATATTTGCTTTCCGTTTTTTAAAAGTGCTTTTTTATCAGTTTTAATAAAACTGGGACCGTTTATATTGCTATTAATAACCAATGCCAACTACTGTCTGCAGACTGTGACGTTCTTGCAAGATTTCTTAGCTTGCAATGATGTTGCATCTTGTTTGTGCTAAAGCGTTAAGTAAACGAGAGATCCAGAAAAAGGAAAACCCAAAGTAAGTCTTGATTTTGATAATAATTAGAAGCCGATTATTTTTAAAGTGCTCCATCTAAAGTTACAATCTATCGCTTTTTTCTCTTTACCTAGCATAGGCGTAGCCAGGATTTTTCATTGGGGGGGAGGCCAAACCACAAAGCACATGCAATGACGTCATCAGAAATTTTCGAAAAAGCAACTTTTTGTGGGACAAAGATATCGTAGAATGGAAGACCAGAAGCCGTAGTCTGTGCTCGCCAAATTAAAAAGTGGAAATGTCTAAATTGGAAGACCTGTGTAAGCAAATACTAAAACTAGTGCATAATTCAAAGCTATCACAGCCGCTGGGCAATTTTTTGGAAAAACCAGCTATTTCAATCACATTAAATGACATTCTGCTCATACTCAGAGCCATTTGAAAGCAGGACCTCAGAGAGAAATTTTTCCAGGAGGTACGAAAGTCGATACCGGGCCCCTCAAATCCCTTCGGGCACCAAACTCGCGCAAAATTTTATTCTGATTTTTTGCCCAAAACTAGGTGAAGAGCAAAAAAACAAAGATCTTCACTGAATTCTAGTTTGATTTTCTGCCCAAAATTAGGTGAAGAGCAAAAAAAAAGGTCTTTACTGAAATTTAGTCCGATTTTCTGCCCAAAATTAGGTGAAGAGCAAAAAAAAAAAGTTCTTCACTCAAATTTAGTCCCACAGATACGCCACTGGGTGCTACATCAAAACTTAATGCGGACACCTGAACTCTTCCGGGCCCCCTGAGTCCGGGCCCCCCTAGGCCCAGGCCCGGGTACGATGTACCCCCTGAACCCCTCTATCGTAGGCCCTGTTTGAAAGAACTAGATTTTTAACATTTGAATGCCAATTGAAGAAACGAAATTGTTTAATCCACCTTTTACTCACAATTTAAGTCCAATACACGTTTAAAATCTTGCAATTTGGGGTTAAATTTTGTAAGTGATTTAGCATAGATAGGAAAGTAAGATACATTGCCTTCTGCAATACTTTAGCAGTAAATAATAAAATAATCCACTCGAAGATCTTCTTTAGAGATTTTTGTTTTGTCATGAAAAGAACCAGTTGTAGAAGTTTATGTACTGCCAGGGGACCCAGGCTTCCTCAATTCAAATTCAATAATTTGTTCAATGAGCGTTTCCCCTGCAGCTATAGTTTTTTTTCCAAAAGTATATTGTCGCGTAAAAACTGGCAAGGTGGAGGTGAATTGTTATTGAAAAATGGTAAAATAGATGGTTACGCTTACTTGCCATGTTATTGTCCGGCCGAATTTACATTGCGTGGGACTCCTGGCACTTTGGAGATTTTCGCAAACTCTTCTTGCCAAGTATAAAAGAAGACCAAAAAAAAGTCTTAACTTTTAAGAGCAGGGCCCTGGCACTGTACTATATGGTAAATTCGGCCTCTGCTTATTACATTACGTTCATAAAAGGTTAGATAAGGTCCTGAGATAGCAAGTTTTAGGACAAAAACCCTTAATTTCTCCCGGATTTTACATATAAATTAGTTGACAAATATTAAATTGAGGGGGCCTGGGTCTCCTAGTTGTCAATATTTTTGTTAATTACTGTAGTAAGCGTGTATGTTGTATGCGAAAATGCTAAAAGAAAATGAAACTGAAGAAAAAATAGGCTTTTTCGTCTCATTTTTATCATTGGTGGTATTTTAATTGGGAGGGGGGCGGGCCCCCTGCCCCCCTCTGTCTACGCCTATATTATCCAGGGTATAAATCGAAAACATTCATCCGGGCTTCAGCGTTTGGATGGTAAACCCGATAGATAAAAGTTAGAATTAAAGTTGGATTTGAATATTTGAAAAGTGATTGATTCCATTTGATTAAGATTATCCCCTAAGGATCTCAGGGGTGAAACACGCTGTAGGGTTTCCTATCTCATAGATCACTACAATTTGTACTATTCTGCTCTGCATTTTCCATGGAGCACTTTTTGATGGTGACGTCAATCCCCCGAAATTGAATTAAAGTTGGAGTTGATTATTTTCAGATTAAAGACTTTGCTCTATTGTGTTGCAAGCAAAGCAACTAACTTTGAGCCTGCTTCAACTCATAACAGAAACAACGACGCAAAGAAGTCCTAAGTCTAATTAACTGCGTTCAATGGCTAGGCTACGTTTCAATCTTTCATGACGTTAATTAATTACGTCATGATTCACCTTCACCATGGTTCCCTTGGCCAGGAGACAGCTGAAGGACCATTGCGATCTTCGAGTCGAATGAAACCTTTCACTATACTTGTTGTATTACGCCGATGCGTGTAATGAGTTTGCGGGGCTATCTCCGCGTCATTGCGCCTGCGGACAAAAGTTCCTTTTGAAGAAATGCCTCAGCGGTGGCGAACTGTTGGCAACAGTGTGTCTGATTTGACTGGTCAAACTAACATTTTTAATGCATGCATATCAACCAGTTCTAACTAACATTTTTAATGCATGCATATCAACAGGATATTTTCCAAAAGTGTTAAAAACCGCTGAAGTTGTTTCAATTTTCAAAAAAGGCGAAAGAGAGTTATGCAGTGATTATCGCCCTATTTCTATTTTAAATCCTTTTGCCAAACTTTTTGAAAAGTGTCTGCTTGATCAACTAAACAATTATTTTGTGAGCAATAATTTGATTAGTCCAAATCAGTATGGTTTTAAGAAAAATTGCTCAACAAATGAAGCTGTTTTAGATATTTACAATAAGCTACTTGACAATATGGATAAAAAGCTCATTACATGCTCTATTTTCTTAGACTTAAGAAAAGCATATGATACCATCAATCACACAATACTGATCAAGAAACTAGAAAAGTATGGAATTAGAGGATTACCATTACAGTTACTAGAAAGTTACCTGACTGACCGTCAACAGTATACAATTGTAAATCAATATAAATCCAAGTCAAGAGATGTTATTTGCGGTATTCCACAGGGATCAACTCTAGGTCCGTTGTTATTTAATATTTATATCAATGATCTACCACTTGCCTCAAATTCCACAATTCATCTTTTTGTAGATGATACAAACCTTACTCTCTCCCATTCTAATGTTTCAACACTGCAACAAAATATTAATGATGAATTAGTCAGTGTAAGCTATTGGTTCAAGGTGAATAAATTACACAGGTCTACAAAATTTGATCGAGGTTAAGAAACAAGAATGAGAACCATCCTTTCTGGCTAATTTTGGGCTGCTGATTTCGAATCTGACGTCTGTTTTGCTGTATTAGGTCACATTTTTCAAAAATTTTGATTATGATTTTTTACTGCTGCTCACCACAATAGAATCAATTATTGTGAAGCTGTGAAAACAAAAGCTCATATTAAGCGATAGATTTGGCATTTATATAGTACCGGGAAGAAAATAACAAACTTAAACAAAATCTTAAGGCAATAGCTTCCTTCTTTTTGATTGACGGGAATGTTCAAATTCTGAATTTTCACGCATCAAACTCCAGCAATAGTCCGCTATCATACTGATGTTCCATCTTCCTTGATACCTTTTTTCTATCACTTTTATGTCTTGGTGAAATCTTTCACCCTGCTCTTCACTGAAAGCCCCTAAGTTCTCTGGAAAATAGTCCAAATGGCTATGCAGGAAATGCACTTTAACGCTCATGTTACACTGTAGGTTGCGAAAAGCCTGTAACAAGGTTTCAACAAGTTCCTTGAAGTTTTGAGATTTTATGTTGCCAAGGAAGTTCTTCACTACATCTGAGAATGCTTTCCATGCTTGCAGTTCTTCTCTTTTCATTGTGGAGATAAACTCCTGATCCTTCAGCAAATGCCTTATTTGAGGTCCATCAAAAATTCCTGCTTTGACTTTTTCATAACTTAGACGAGAAAACTTAGTGCATAAGTATTTGAAGCACTCTCCCTCTTTGTTTAAAGCCTTGACGAATTGCTTCATTAGCCCTAACTTTATGTGTAAGGGAGGTAAAAGCACTTTTTCTCTGTTCACTAATGGAACATTCACGATATTTTTCTCTCCAGTAACGAACACCTCTCTACTTGGCCAATCTCTTTTTATCCAGTGGTCTTGCTTTGCTCTGCTATCCCATAAACAGAGGAAGCACGGGTATTTCGTGTACCCACTCTGTTGGCCAAGGAGCATGGATAGCACTTTCAAGTCTCCACATATTACCCAATCATGTTCGGCATATTTGATTCTGTCAAGAATGATTTTCATATTTTCGTAGGTTTCCTTCATTTGCACAGAATGACCGATTGGTATGGAAGCAAGTTTATTACCATTGTATAGCAGAACACATTTAAGACTTCTTTTAGAACTATCTATAAACAGTCTCCATTTGATGGAGTATAGGAAGTTCCCATTGCTGTAATGAGTCCATCTATGTTGTCACAAAACAGCAAGTTTTCTTCCATTTTAAAGAATTCTATGAGACCTTTTTCCCTGTAACGATAGAAACTGACCTTTGTTTCAGGAGCCAACAGGTTCTTTTCTTTTAGTCGTGATCCTAGCAGTTCAGCAGAAGATTTCGGAAGATCAAGCTCTCTCACTAAATCATTCAACTCTGCTTGAGTAAACAATTGTGGCTCATTACTCTGACTGGAGACTTTAAAATCTTCACATCGGTCACTTTCCTCACTTGAAGATGCTAGGTCACTTTCACTCAGCTGACAACTGTTGAAATTTGGTACCGGAAGTTCATCAGTATGAGGAACTGGCTGAATTGCTGATGGCAAACTGGGATAGTTGATAGATGACCGTGTTTTGGATTTTAAACCAGTAACTCTGACAGCACAAAAGTAGCAGTCATTCAGATGATTTTGTGGCTCTCGCCACACCATGGGAACTCCAAAAGAGAAATGCTTCTGTCCTTTCATCCACAAGCTGAACGTTGAGACACAGGTTATACATACTTTGTGTGGGGCCCAGTATTTATCTTGGTCGCCCAGCTTTACACCAAAGTAAGCATAGTATGCATTCTTTATGAATGGAGTAATATTTCGTCTGTCCTTTGTCCTTGTGAAACGACCACAAACGTAACAGAAAAGATCAGGATTATTTGCACAGCCTCTACGACTTGATGTCATGCTTTGGCACTCAAACACTAAAATGAAATATTTTGATAACTTTCTGCAAAACAAAATTTATTACATGAATTTCAGCAGTATTAGCACCATCTAGCTACTATAACACAGCATCCCTTCAGTCTAAGCTCAACCCTACTGAGTTGTGGATGTGATTTTCCTAGGTGACGTTTCAGCTTATTAGGTAACATGCTCTCACTGGCTAATACCTTGCTGCTTATAGCACACTGAGGTTTTTCTTCGCCATTCTGCAGAATAAACGTGAATCCAAAATCTAAATAGTGGTCGATATACCTGGGAGATTTCTTTTCAGGTCTGTAACTGTCATCTTCAAACGTAGATTTACGCTTCTTATCTGCATTCATTTTACTTATCTGTACTGACTGCTGCATGTTTTATTTATTCGAGCAAGATGAATATTATGCAATGCTTTTGTTAGTAATCAATTACTACAGTTGCGTAACAATGACTTTAAATACAAAACCAAGAGTCAGGCAAAAATTAATTGTTTTATCATAATAGATTGATAAACAGATAGAGTGATAATTCGGCACGGAAATATAAGTTTTACCTACCTTAATTTGAGAAATTTTAGCTTATTGGGGAGGGTTGATAACAGGATTACTAAAATTTGAGACCTAATACAAAAAAACCAACATCATATTCGAAATCAGCGCACCCAAATTAGTCAAGGGAGCATGTTCCTTTCTTTGTTTCAAAGTTTGTGTAGACCAGTGTTATCAATTAACTTTAACAAAACTGAGTTTATGGTAGTGACAACAAAACAAAATAAACCTGAACTCAAAGTATCAATAGATAATAATCCAATCAAGCAAGCACATCACATAAAGTATCTAGGTGTTCTCATAGACGACAATCTAAACTGGAAACAACAAATCAAGGAACAATGTTCAAAGGTAGCAAGGGGATCTTGGGCCCTTAATCAATTAAAACACTTTGTAGATGAGCAAACCTTAAGATCTGTTTACCACTGCCTCATATACTCTCATCTACGATACTGCATAAGTAGTTGGGGGACTGCTTCAAAATCAGCATTAGCACCTCTCTTTATTCTGCAAAAAAGAAGCATCAGATTGTTAACTGGAAGTGGATATCGTGAGCATACTAATCCTTTGTTCTATCGAGCTAAATGCTTAAAACTCAAGGATATTTACTCTCTGGAAACTGCAAAGCTAATGTACAAAATTCACAATAATGTATTATCTTTTGCAAATTCAGATAAGTTTAACCTAATAAAAAACTGCTATACACATAAGACAAGATTGAGCCACAAAAAACAACTTCTTTCTTCCAAGAACTAGAACAAGATTAGGGCAAAAGTCTCTATCATTCGCAGGAATTAAAGTTTGGAATGAAATTCCAAGCAGTATGAAAGAAGTTTCATTCTACAGATTTAAAAAAGCTGTTAAAGCTCATTTTTTATCAAACTATGAAACCGATAAAAGCTAGAATAACAGCTTTCTATCAGCAATGCAGTAGTAATTACAGGAATCATAGTTGCATATTTATGCTTGAGTTCAACAATAACCTATTCTATTGCTTGAATAGCATGAGATGGTGCATTCATCTATCACACATTTATTACAATACGTCATCTCTCATTTTGATGTGCCCTTGAATTATTGGTAATTTTGCAATAACTGACTGAGGTTGATATATACTGGTATTGGAAATTGTATCAGTACTAATGACATATTGGCAAACACTACAAAACAAAGCAAGGAGGTTTTTTTTTTCACTCCAATTGCCCACTTTAAATTCTATAAAACATAAATAAGCATTATGAACTTTATTAATTTTATTTCTATCCAATCTGTAGTTACAGCATTGTTATTTTTTAGTATGCTTAGAGTTAGAACAATTCTAATGTTGTCTTGCATTTTCTTTACATGGTGACTGTGAGTTTTGTGTATACACTGTACAAAATGTACATATCTTTGCAACACTTTGTTTTAATTTTGCGTAAAATTTTTTATCATAGAAAGTAGCAGACTGAGAAAATCTAGAAGCTGTTTTTTTTAACCTTAACTTGGTGAGGTGGCAGTAGACTTAGATGACCTTTCGGTCCTTCGCTGTCTCCTCACCAAGTGACTAAATATCGCTTTGACTCTGCAAGTTTGTGTGTTTGGTTTTAAAGGAATTGCATATTTCGATGCTTTGGTGATAGACCTAGAGGAAGTTGCAGTTTTTTTTCTTGTGATATGACGTCACTTGGTAAATAAATAAATATGATGATGATGATGATGATGATGATGGTCAAGATTTGAACCTCAGACCTTCCGCTCCATTGACAAACGCGTTACCTCTCGACTAACTGGCCGGTCGATCTTCGAAGTCAAGTAGCCAAATGTCCACCACATACTGTGGGGGCTTTATCCTGCCTTTTTTTTAACGTTGAACATCAAACAGGAAAGCTGTTAATGCCAACTTTTTTTTTATAGTTTTTGGTTTGACCTAACCGGGAATCAAAACCGAGTCTTCCGTTTCAGCAGCAGACGTTTGTCATTGGATTAAAACCGAAAAACTTTTTCTTATTTCATAAGATTGATCCAGCCGCGATAGAGCTATGTTTTGCAGTTTGTGTTTGTGTTACGCTCTAGATATCCACAATAATGCAGAACTAACAGCGTTTTCACAATAGTGGGAAGGGATATGAGCTTTCATCAAAACAAAAAAACTTATTCTTTTAAATGCATAATTGTGTCAAGAGAAAGGGCTTTATTATCCAATAAAGTGGTGATTGATGATTGAGCGCAATAGAGTAAATGGGCTTTCATTTTTATTCGTTTTAAATCAGGCGATATTCCAGCCATGATCGTGGGAAATTTTGAAAGAAAACATAATCAATTAGCAAGAGTCCTGAAATACAGTACAATGCAAAAAACTCATAATAATGATATATTCAAGTTTCGAACGTTAAGTGGTTTGTGATTACCATACCAAAAATACAGAATGTGCTTCAAAATTAGAGCTTCTCTCTTCTACTGCATAAAGTATAAACTAAAAAAATTAAACAGGCTAAAAATTATAAGGATGTAGTAAAAATGCACCCGCATGATTGGCTTTGCTCGATTTGACAATCCAAGTATAGAGCAGTAAATATATTTGAAAAGCTCATTTCCAAAGCAGTTTGAGCGCCATTTTTTCAAAATTGAGTTTATGGTATTATTCGATAGGTATTGACCTCTGCTACCTACCAACCAAACCTTTTTTTTCAAAACCGTTTCTTTCCACTTCAAAATTAGCAATGAAAATCGAGTTTTTGTCCCAAACCGCTCAAGCGCCACCAACGTTTATTTCAGGGGTGTCCAACTTTTTTCAGTTACGGGCCAGATTTGCTATTCCCAAAATTTTGCAGGCCAAAATTTATTTTGTGGTATCCTTCTTCTTCTTCTTCTTCAAAAAAGGTTTTCCGATGGATTTTGTGGTATTCTCCGAAAAAAAAAGAAAAAAGTCTTTAGCCCACCAATTCCAATGGATTTTGTATTGTTCTCCAACGAACAAACAAAAAAAAATTAAGGATTTGTATCTGTAACCCGCAATATCGTGTCAGCGCGTGAGGATCAACTAATCAACCAATGCAGAAAGTTTAACGAGCCACTTTGAAACCTTCGGCGGGCCACAAGTGGCCGGCGGGCCGTGTGTTGGACGCCCCGGTTTATTTCCTAAACAGCTTGTGTACGCATGAACCAATAGCATTTCGCTTTAACGTCAAGTGATAAGACGTTTTGTCGAGAGATCGTTTCTCCTATTTTAGCTTTATAGCAAAAACAACTTACAGTGACATTGATTGGTATACAGCTAATAGTGAAACAAGCAGTGGGAATAAATTTAGTATAAGCTTAATGAGCGTAGTTACAGTAAGATTCCGAAAATTAACTGGTTAAACTTTAATTTTTGAATCTTTATGGGGCGCCGTTTGTGTACGCTAATTTGTGCAATGTTTTTTTGCATATTTAATTAAATAGTCATTTTAATTAAATGTACAAAAATATATAGTCAAAGTCGAAATAAATAGTCAAAAAAACTGCGCAAAATAAACCGTTGCAAAAATAAATAGTCAAAAAACTGCGCAAAGTAAACCGTTGCAAAAATAAATAGTCAAAAAACCTGCGCACAAAATAAAGCGTTGCAAAAATGCGCTGCTGACTTTTTTGTATCTTTGGTAGTGGAGCGTGACGAAGCGCTCTCGGCTGCTCTTGGAGCGCATTAAAGACCAGCCGAGACCACGTAAAAGAGCAGCCGAGAATGCTTTGTCACGCTCCACTACCAAATATACAAAAAAGTCTACAGCACATTTTTGCAACGCTTTATTTTGTGCGCAGTTTTTTTGACTATTTATTTTTGCAACGGTTTATTTTGCGCGCAGTTTTTTTGGCTATTTATTTTGACTGTGACTATATATTTTTGTGCATTTAATTAAAATGACTGTTTAATTAAATATGCAAAAGAATATTGCACAAATTAGAGTACTCAAACGGCGCTCCATAAATCTTACTGTGACTGTGACATCGGCAACATAACTGAATTTCACATTGAAGATAACTGGTAGAATTCTCGGTTACTCTAAACCTCCAATAGACCACACCGGGAGATGCAATTAGGTAAAAACAATTTTATTTTTATTCATTTTGCTTTTTATTCATGCTTTTGCTAGTTTCGTGAATAAGCACGTACATTTTCGCAGTTCAATTTTTTTTCGTCTGTCTGTTTCCAAAATCGCTTAAATCCACATTTTTCGACTTAAAAACAATTATATAAAAAATAAATAAAACATGTCAGATATTAGCAAATACACTTTTCTAATTAAGTAGGTGTTAATACATCTTAAACAATAAAAAATTTTAAAAATATCAGCGCGATAAGGTTTGAAAAGTTTTTTTGCGATTTTCTCAAAAGTACTAAAATGTACAGAAGCTCTTTTGGAAATAAGCTCTTCATTTGTAGGTTAATTCATATTTTTTATTTCTATATACTGTACTTTTGAAATATCAAGTTTGCTCAAGCCTTGAAATTGGCTGTTTAGGCCACTTATTGCTAGGATTCTGTGATGGTGAATGTTGTATCTTGCACCTTCTCTTTTGCTTAGTGAAAGAGTTAGGTAGTAATCGCAATTGCTATAAGTCTTCATTCATTAAATTGGCTTAGCCAGGAGACAGCGAAGAAATCTTTCAATCTTCAACTCAAGATGCCACCTGCCCAGATGTCTACCACACATGATTCCACATTCCCCACTACACACCGTATCAGGATCCACACCAAAAGTATAAAACTATAACGAACTTCAATTTTAAAATCAATGTGCAATAATCAAACCAATATCTGCAATTGTTGTCGCATATACCTCGACGAGATCTAGACTTTGTAACATCCGTTTACCTAAATTTGGTTTTTGCATGTTCATTTTTCGATACCAGTTTTTAATTGTGGTGACTGCCCCCTGGAAAGTCCACTTAAGGATTGACTTGTAAAAACGCTTTAAACTCTTTGATATGCAGGATACTTAGGTAATTTTCCACCGAAACTAAGAACCAGACCTAAAGAGTGGACTAGTAAAAACGCTATAAACGTAACAGCGATGAACATGGCAGCGATGGGCAACTACAGTACAAAACAGATGGAGGATGTTAGAGTTTACTTTTTGTGAAAAGTACTAGTCCAAAAGGATTTGACACGAGTCCATACCGTACAAATCAATGTAAACTTCATGCCTGTTCACATTTTCTTTATTCTGGATTGAATATCCTCCTACTCAATCTCGACTCAAGTTTTTCGAGATGATGTTTTCTGACGAGTGCGATTCTGTGGCCCGCATTTGGAGATCGGACTTGAGTTCAACTCCTAACTTAAGCGAAAATTCAATCGGATAATAAAAATTTAAACAAACACAATAATCAGAAGTTTGGATTTCACAGTTAGACTTGAGGAATTCAAACTTACCTTAAAACGCTAACGGAATAAAATCACCGGAATAAATTTTTATTTTGCACAGTTTTTTCAAAGTATATTTGGCCTTACTGTAAGTACGCTCTTATGAAAATTACGAAACTTCAACTTTCGCTGCTTTTTTTTTTTTTTTTTTTTGGTGCCTCACGGGCTTTGAACCACATGAATCCATTGTTTTGAGAAGCAATTAAACCGAATGAGAAAACTTTGAAATTCTTTTTTTGACAAGGGATAATCGAATTAAAGCCAAGGAAACGTTATTGTTACAGAAATTTTGTACGTGTTGAACCTAACTGAGCCCAAATTAATCATAAATCTCTGTTGATAATAGAAGCTTAGCCTATGTCAACGTTTGATGCTCTAATGACAACGGAAAGTTGCAAACCAAACGCGTAAATCAAAAATTTCAATTATGTTCCGAAAAGATTAAAGATGTTTAGATATTGTTTCAATTAAGCTGTGAGCAAGTTTATGCTCAGGTATTAATAAAATATTTGTTTTGAATTGGTCTTCGTTTTTGGGTGAAATAATATTGTGGATTAAGAAATCAGACATCAAATTCTAAATTTTTTCAAGAAACCTCCATCACCGGCCAGTTGTTCAAATTGTGTACATGCTAGTCTCCAACATCAGCTGCAGATTGAAAAACTCCGGCCTGTTATTAACTTCATATGAAGAAAATCGTTTTTGTGTAAATTTTTCAAATTAATAATTCAGATCTTTCATTATACTCGCTGTATTACGCTAAAGCGTGTAACGAGTTGATGAGGCCAATCTCCGCGTCATTGCGCCTGCAGGCAGCACAGCTCCTTTCGAAGAAATATTGCAACCGTAACGAGCCGTTGGCAATATTGTATCCAATTTGACCGGCCCGAGATTTGAATCTCAGACTTCCAGTTCCGAAAATGAACGCGGTACCGCTCGACCAGCTGGCCTGTGATTTTTAGCTATTTAGATTGATATAATTTTCCAAAAAAATTTAGTGAACATCGACCAGCTGGCCATATATGGTGATCGCATGACGTTGATTTAGAGGTTAGATAAGGGTGCATTTTTGATCACCCATGCAAAACGGTTAAAAAAACTTATTTTTGGTCTAACATATTGGGGTATAGCGGCAATGTCAATAAACATTATGAAATTTTGAATCTGCATCGGATTTAGCACCAGAGTCTGCTGTAGTCACATGATATTGCAAAAGGAGAAGAGACATCATAAAAATTCGACTCAAATCTATGATAGTGCTGGATTTCTTTACAAATAAAAAAGAATTTTCAATTGCAATGCAGTTTGTTTTTCGGCGTGAATAGCAAGGATATCAGACGATGCTCCATTGTTACATTAAAGCGTTAATTACGTCAGACAATAAAGGTACAATTTAGCTGTCGCCCACTCTCAAGACATGACTGGCTTTGAATGGCCGTTTCAATGACAGCAAATCCCTTGCCTTTAAGAAGCCTTTAAATTATTTCAACAATTTGCTTTGTAGTTTCCTTTAATCAAGTTTCAATTGAGAACATGTACGTGTGTCACTTTGTTTCTTAACAGTAAAGAGTCGATATTTGCAAATCTTACAAATCCAACTCAAATCCTTAGCGCATACCCTTGGATTTACGCACCCAAAGCCAAATAATTTCGAATAAAAAGAAATGTTACGTACTTTTTCGTTTGACACATTTTGTTAAACAGAAGTTGATATTATACTGTACTGTAGATGAAAACAAAATCTTTGAATTTGGGTTTTTCCACCGCTTTGTTACTTTACGAAGAAGTGAAAAAATTCATCTGTGGAATAGTTAGCGGGATTAGTTTAGTGCTTGATCCTCTACATGAGCGCATATCACGAAAAGTTTGGTACCCTTACCAAAAAAGGAAAAAACATCTATCGCTATAATACTAATGAAGTGAGGAGCAATCAAATCGCTTGATTTTTATTTCACAAAATCAAACGTTACATTTACGTGTATACTTTCCTTCTCAATGGTCTTGGTGCTAAAAACTTAATAGCTTTTCTGTAAATAATTACAAGTGATACTTTCTGGAGTTCCAACAGCAGCAAATAATTGTCACATTTCTCAGTTATAATCCAATTAGCTAAAATCTTACAGCTGTGATTAAATGTTAGGTCGACAGCAGTACCAGCCAAAATTGGGAAGAAATGAAATTCATCGTTATTTTTTGAGGATTAGTATTGTAGAACAATAATTGACATTAACTTATTGCCTTGATTTCTAAAACGAACAAAAATAAATAATACAGTTGACCAATAGATTTTCTAGCATTATATCAATTTTTTAACTATATAATATGAAAATACTTATGTGTTACCAGCACTTAGCAGTATTAGTTTTGCTTTATATTAAAGCGAGAAAACCGAGAAGACCGGCCTCTCTTATGCGCTAGATTGAACCCCTGTTTGAACAGCATCCAAAGGACAGAGCATCGCAAAACTCCTTTTTCAAGCAAGGTTGTTCGTCTTGTTGTCACAAAATCTAAAATTGTGATTTTTAAGGGTTTCTTTTTACCGCTGTTTGTTATTTCCGTTTTTATTTTTGCTTGTTTTTTTTCGCGTGGTGTCTTTTAGGTTTTTATCTATCTCGCCGCGTTCTCAAATTAACTAAAAATGTTTCAAGGCAAAGTTTCAAAAGTATTGAATGAATATAACGTAATGGTTGCTGTTTCGTCTTTTTAAAATTTATTAACCGGTATTTGTTATAATATTCCAGCAAAAACAATAAGCAAATTAACCATAAAGAACAAAAGCGTAAGGCAAAATTAATAATGGTATTGTTTAAACAGTACAGTAGCTAGTAATATAATCAGAAAGTTAGATTTTGCATGCGTCAAGAAAAAAGATCAAAAAAAATCAAATTATTTAAGGATCGGCTTTTTCACCAAAAAATTTGAGTTAAAAAGGACAAAACAAAAATGAAGATAAATATTCCTTTACTTTTGTAAGGTTTAAGATTAGGTTGGAGCTAGGGTTCGGGTTAGGCTTGGGATTAGTTTTAGAGCAAGGATTTGATTTTGGGTTATATTTGGGTCAAAATTAATGAATAATGTACATTAACATTTCCGGTGAAAAATTCTTTTCTAATTGTTATTTATTTGCACGTCTGCTGCCCACGCGACTTGTTTAAAGTGTTGATGGGATGCTTCAAATATAAGCAAAAAAATTGGTTCAAAGTTTGGTGATATACCTACCCAGAATGGTGCACGAAATATTTTGTTGAAAGATTTGCAGCAGCATCAATTTGAGTGTTTAAGCGAGTCAGCGCTACAAAAAGCACTGCCAGTGATTTATCACCGAAATTCCTAAAGTTGAGATTGATCAAATTATTTGCTGTTTGGCCAGCTCAGGAATTAGAACTTAAATCTAGCTTGTTATGTTTTTGATAGTTTGCTTAGTAAGCATAAAGCCTGAGAATGCCAATCAGATTGAATAAATTAGCATAATTGCGGTTTTCATGTTAGCAGAGAACCTCTTGAGAAGGAGATTGTAATTTGTAAAAAGTTTTGTGGCTTGAGCTAAATATGCTAGGAAAGCATTTTTCTCTTGTCTTGTGGTGACAGATTGCTCAAGGACTTACTGAACCGTCAAAATTTAAGAGCTGGCAAGAAAACTCTAATTTTCCATCTATTCGAAATTAAATTGAAGTCAGTCTAATATTTAAGATGTTTGTAAATTTATGGAAACATTATTTCAACTTATATGCATTCTACCCTTGGGAAATAATTGTAAATTGATTTCGGACCGATCTTGCACAGATACTATAAATTGCAAATTTAAAGTGGACTTTCTGATTTTTAAAAAATAGTTCTCATTAAAATATTCGCAAAGGCCCGTTTTAAACATATGTGCCTATTGCCTATCACTTTTCGTACGACTAGGGGCAGCGCCAGTCCGAAATAATTGGGCAGGGCAAATTCAATTAAAAGGTCATGCGTATTTTTTGTAGAAGAACTTATTAAAAAAAATGGCATAAAGTGTTTGTTCAAGAGCAAAAATTATATCCCTTAATATGATTACTTTTCGTGTGTAACTTAAGTTTAGAGCAATGAAAAGAGAAGGATAGAATTTATAGCAAGCTGTTTTTTGTTTTAAAATAGTTTAATGATGACATACATGACACGTACAGAATTTAAATGCAGCTAATTTTTAAGTAGGGGTTCAAGAGCGCTGTAACCTCCACCAGTGGAATCTGGGGCCGAGCCCCGGAGAAAACACATTTTAAGCTGTTATATAATCTAAATTGTCGCAGGTTAACTGAAAATACATAATAGGATGCGGTTTATGCATGCAATTCTACGTTTAAAACTTTTGATCAGGTACCTTTTGGTCAGGTGAACTCCGTACCAAAATTCTAAAGCAAACAAATTGTCAGCTTTGCATCCTGTTGATGAGACAGTGTTTCGTGGCAGGGGAGCCAATTTGACAAAGGTTTGCACCTCGGGGAGGTTTCATCCCCACGCCCTCTAGATAGTCTTCTGCAATTATGCATCCAACAATTGGACGTACATCGAAACCAGTGGCGTAAACTAGAGGGGTATGGGGCTGAAGCTCCTATATAGCTAGGTCACTTAGTAAAGTTAACTCAAATGTTATGCATGCCTTTAAACGTGTTATGAACTTGACTATAAAGTAAGGGGGCTTATTGGGCTAAGGGATTTAATTTGTCAAAAACCTTTCATATCTCAGTAATTAGCTCTTTTAAATGATTCGATACACCGCGCGAAATATCATGGCAGTTGCGTTAAAATGGCTTCGTTTACAAAAAAATCACAAATCACCTTATGTGTGAGATGCAGACAAATTTTATCTTTCAATTCAAAGCCCGCTCTTAGCAAAATCCTGGTTTCTCGACTGATCGAGATATTTTTATTAGATTACAGGCGGATGCCTCTGAGCAGGATCTTTTGGAGGCTTTTGATGGGATCTGAGGACGAAGTTTCATTACCCTGGGCGATTTTTGTGGTTTTAGAAAAACATAAACAATTTTTGACGCCATTTTTGAAAAAATGTTGTAAGTTTTTGGAGTCATTTGAAATAATATTGCTCACATGCAAATGGTAAATATGAAAATATAACTGCTACTTAATATTATCATGAAAATATAATAACTGTAGGCCTAAATACAGAAGTACTGTAAAAGGTGAACGTTGCAAGATCAAAAATTTAAACAGTATTGCATCTAATGGCGCTTGCTTCATGTCAGACCTGCATCATATACATCAAGCCTGCACAACCTACGTCCCGCGGGCCGCACGTGGCCCTCGAAGTCTTTTATTGCGGCCTACAAAATGTTTTCGTGTGAACTCATGCAAACTCTCTTTTAAGCAATCTTTTTTTGTCATTTTGTGACCTGGTGTCTAATGCAATTGTGTACATGCGTAAAACTGAAACGAGCTTGTTGCCAACAAAAGGTGCAACATTTCACATTCAACTTTATTTTTGAAATTTGTGTTTACTGTTGACATTTTGTCAATGCTTGCAATGTATCTTACATTTCGATCAGCGGCTATGATTTGTCTCCGCCGTGAAAAGGTTACTATTTCTAAAAATAACTGATAACTAGGTCCCGCAAAAGTCAATAAAGTCAAAATTTTTTCTGGATTTTATTTTATCATCAAACATATACCATTACTAGCTTCGGGTTTTCTGGAGCCAGTTAAAGTAGATTTTATAGGTCAAAATGAAAGCAAAATTTGGGGTTAGATCAAAATTTTGTCAAAATTGTTTGTGACCAAAAATTCTTTTTCAAAATCTTTTTTTTTTCTTCACTTTTCTGGATATTTGAGCACTAATGAAACTTTATGAGCAGCTTTATACATGTTTGAATGAAGTTTTGTTACTCAAACTTATGCAAATAGTTGCAATATGCCACAGCGCGATTGCCTGAGTTGACTTCTTTACAAAAATATTTTTCTAATAACACGAAATTATTTTTTTAAATTAAAAACAAATCAAAAATGCCAGCCTCGGCATGAATAAGCATTAAGCAATTAGAAAACACTCGTACATTCAAATTTAAAAATCAGGAAGTCCATTTTAATTATACAGTACCGTATATCAGAGATGGAACCGGTCAGGATTTTCTCGACCCGACCCGACCGGTAAATTTCAAAATCATCGCCGGTTGACCGGCCGGTCGACCGGCCGGTTGACCGGTTTCTGACCGGCCCGGTCGACCGGTTTTTTCGCAGAAAATTTTTGTTTACTGTTCAATGTATCTCATAAAAAATTTTCAAAAAGGGGGGGCATGGGTGAGTTGTTAAAATTTGTGACTTTGCACGGGGACTCAGAAAAAAACGCAAAAAAAATTGCTTTTTTCGCTAAAATGACTCAATTTTAAGACCTTTTTTGGTTAAGTTTCGGTTTGAAAGACCTGTTTTGAGCAGCGCAAAACGGGCACAAAATAAGCATAAAAAGAACTGGAGGGTACAAGCTAAATTATTAGACGTTCTTTCTAATGATATTATGCGAAAGGCCAAAAAATAAAGTTACAATTTTTTAGCTATTCGTGACAGATTATTTGCAATTTGCCGACCAGCAAACGCTAAACTGTTATGACATTGGCTAGAAAATATTCGAAATATATTGTGCCCCAGCAGTTTGTAGAAATGCTGCTACTTCAGAACAAGCCATGGCTAGTTAGATACAAAAAAATAAGAGCTATGTCTCTCTTGCCAGGGCATGCTATGGAATGGAATGGAAGACGATTTTTCCATATTCCATACGGGCAATTTTCTTCCATTCCATATTCCATTCCATACTAAAATTTCTTCCATTTTCCATTCCATACTTCCATACCAAGGTAAGTTTAAACCGGAAGCAAAGCGTAATTTGTATAGCATTTTGCAACGTTAAACCTACCTTTGCAAGTTGTCGCTCGTGAAGATAACCAGTATGGTACAATGCATCTCATCCCATATTTGAAGGACTATCGCAATGAGCTACCATAAAAATTCACTCAGCATAAAAACATCAACCACGCAGTCAACAGGCAATAGGTTGACCGATATGCTCTGGGTTTAATGATTGCAAGTTTGTAACCACACCAAGTATGAAATTTGGCATAGCCAAACTGCCACAATCATTTTACAAAGATACCGAAACAAAGTTTAAACGCAAAAAAACAATAAAGAATTAAGTTTTATCGAGGATAGAAAAGCAAAACAAATCTTTGTTACGAAGGAGGAAAATTCTTTTTTCACTTTGCAAATTTATTGCCGTCGCTATCGGGGCCCAAGGGGGCCTTGCCCCCCATTTTGGTTTACTAAAAATACTTTTTTTTGAAGCATTGCGTTACAAAAAAATCGACAATGATGCAAAAAGAAGTAACATTTAATCTTACCTACTTGACTCTAGTAACCTACATTAGCAGTATATTGAAGTTTTTAAATACCGAAAGTTTAGTGGTTCAAGTTTCAAACACCAGATTTTACATCCCAAGTTTATACCTCTGAACCTAAAAGTCATCAAGGAATTAGGCTAGTCATATCAATTTCATAGCTATGAACGTTTGCATCGTATTCGATTCAAAGTATAAGCCCGAAGCCATTGTTTCTCAAACAAAGGGTCGGGATGCACAACAGGCTGCAAAGCGGCGTTTACAGATATACTGTAGAGACGCAACTACGAGGGCAAAGGGGGCGTCAGTCCCCCCTCCACCTTTCAGCCAAGTCACTAAAAAATTTTAACCCTAAAATGCAAGCATTTGAACGTGTTTTTGAATTGCTCTGTAGGCAAAGTAGGGACTGAATCGGCAGGGGAATTAATTTTTCCTCTGGCTTCTAAGTCTTAGCACTTTAATTCTTTCAAATAGCTTTAAAAACGTGCGAAATGTGATCCAAATGGCGTTGAAATAGTTGTTTTTTCTGGAAAAATCAAAAAATCGCCCAGCGACAGGGGCATCGTCCCCAGACCCCCTTCTATATGAGGTGATATAGCAGCACCGCTTTGCTCAGCTCACCACCCAATCGAGGCATTTTTCAAACAAAAAAAATTTAACTTTCAAGCCTCCTCCTTTACCAAAATCTTGGTTACACTTTTGTTTATGGGTGTGTCGGAGAGTAGAAGAGCAGACCAGCAAAAAAGTTTATTTCGTTTTTTGAAACACCAGCTATTTTGTTTTTTTTTAAAGCGCACTCAAGGTTGTTTAGGTCGCAGTCACTGCTGCAGATAGACTTGACACGTAATTATGGGCCGGAAACGAAAGGAGCTAAGAAACACCACCGGACTTATCCATGTCTCTTTTTACGACATGATTGCAGAATTTGGAAATTGAGCATAATTTGCAGCTGTACAAGATCAGTTTTAATGTGCGAAAGTTCTGTCTATTTTAGTGCACCTTAACTTTGTTTGCTCTGGCGACGTCACTAAGCAGATTGTCATTCTCAAAATAAAAGTTAAAGGCGATGAATCATCCAGCCAATTACGGTAGTTTATAATAGCTAAAATTGACTTATAATTTTTGATATTTTTTGTTTCAATTTTGAGGCTGCGGTTGCAAAGATATTCAACAAATACAAAAAGATATCCCCCGAAAAAAGTTTTTGGAAACTCTGAGTTTTGTTCTTCCCGCCAAAACCACAGTAGGCCTAATAGTTTAGAGAACTGTGGTTTTGGCGGGAAGAACAAAACTCAGAGTTTCCAAAAACTTTTTTCGGGGGATATCTTTTTGTATTTGTTGAATATCTTTGCAACCGCAACCCAAAAATTAAAATAAAAAACATCAAAAATTATAGTTCAATTTTAACTATTGTAAACCACCGAAATTGGCTGGATGATTCACCGCCTTTAAGCCAGTCAGCATCAATGCAGCTGCAAATTACAATGAACATATATTCTATGATATTATGATGCAATGCCTACAGTCCTCACACTGTTTGCGCAATGTTTAAATGTTCATGACCGAATTACCGTATTAATTTGTCGACAGATGATCGGCTGCGGAACGCTTCCACATATTTTTAGTTATCACCATCCGTATTAATTTTTCTGTATATGCCATGAGCGAAATCTAGTCTGGAATTGGTATGGAAGTACGGAAGATTGTCTTCCTTTCCATTTTTTAAATCTTCCATTCCATTCCATTCTGGCATATTCCATATTCCATACCGAAATTTCGGTTCCATTCTATTTCATTTTCAATTCCATTCCATACCATGCCCTGTTTCTTGCCCAATGTAGAGTGTGGGAAATTTAAGTTGAAAAAAGCTTTTCAAAGCGGCAAGATTTTAGCATGTACTAAAAAATCTGAAATCTGCGCCACTTCTACTCTTAAGCTGATTAAAATGATGCTAAATTACCAGGCAGCGCAAGCCTCTTCCACATGCATGCTTTATTACAATCTGATTACGCAATTTTAACGTATATTTTGCACTTGTTTGCTTTGTGCCGTGGCCCAAAGGGAGGCATGGCACAATACTCCGACCCTAAATAGGCCCCTGGATGCGCATGTTTTAGTGGTCACAGCGTATTAGTCACAGCTTGAAACCACTCAGAAAGCGTTTTCAAAAGGAATGGTTTGTTAATACTGTTTTTTTTATAAAAAGTTTTGTTTATGATGAAATATATAAGTATATTTCGGTTAGTGTTTCGATGTCTTTTGGTTGCAAAAAAGGAGAATTTGACCGGTATTTCAACCGGCTTGACCGGCCAGTCGAAGAATCTCGACCCGACCGGCAACCCAACCGGCCGGTCGACCCGACCGGTGCCGGTCGACCCGACCGGTGCCGGTCGACCCGACCGGTTTCCATCTCTGCGGTATATCACAACGAGAAAAACAGATTTTTTAAATCTTTGAGGACTGTACCATAGGCGTAGCCAGGGGAGCCAGGGGGCCCGGCCCCCTCTCCCAATCAAAACACCACTAACGATAAAAAATTATGACAACATAGCCTAGCGATGTTTAGTTGCAGTTTTTTTTCAGTAATTACGCACATAACAGTAATTAACAATAATATTAATGACAGTAATTAACAATAATATTATTAGTCCCGGATCCCCTAACTAACAACCAGGAGGCCCCTACTAACAACTAGGGGGACCTGGAGCTCCTAATCGACAACCAGGGGGCCCCGGGACCCCTAACTGAAAACCAGGAGGCCCATAACTGACGACCAGGTAGCCCCAGGGCCCCTAACTAACGACCAAGAGGCCCCTAATCAACAACCAGGGGGCCCCTAACTGACAACTAGGGGGCCAGGGGGCCCCTAACCAACAACCAGGGGTCCCTAACTGACGGACAGGGGGCCTCGGCCCCGGGGCCCCTAGCCGACAACCAAGGGGCTCCTGGGCCCCTAACCGACAACCAGGGGGCCCAAGGGCCCTTAATTAACGACCAGGGGAGCCCGGGGCCCCTAACCAAGAACCAGGGGGCTCCAGAGCCCTTAACTGACTACCAGTGGGGCCCGGGGCCCCTAACTCACGACCAGGGAGCCCCGGGGTCCCTAATTAACAACCAGGGGGCCCGGGGCTCCTAACCGACAACCAGGGGGTCCCGGGGCCTCTAACTGGCAACCAGGGAGCCCCAGGGCCACTGACTAGCGACCAAGGTTTCCGGGTCAGGGGCCTTTTAATTCAAATTTTTAACAATTTATATGTAAAACTTGTGAGAAATCTAGGAGTTTTGTCCTAAAAGTTGCAACCCCAGGCCCTCGTTTAACGTTATTATGAACTTAATGCTATAGCACAGGCGGTAATGCAAACCCTCAATTGAAATACTACCAATGATAAATATACTGAGATCATGGCCAGTACGTTGTCCTTGTCTGCAATTGCAGTTTCTTTAATTAAGGATTCACGCGTACAAAAGTAAGCAATAATAATGACGACCACGTGTCCTTGTCATAATAATGTCATGCTATTCTTGGACGTTTCAAAAAACTGTTCAGTGACTTGACTTAAGTCCTCCACGTTTTGGAAAAAAGTTATTTTAATTTTGATTTAAATGTTTTTTTTTTATGAAAGAACTTAGGGGAGCGATCTTGTCTCAAAATCATTGGCGTAGCCAGGGGGTGGTCGAAGGGACCCGGGCCCCCTCAATCAAAATGCCACCAATGGAAAAATTTGTCAAAAAAGCTTTGTTTCTTCATTTTCAGTTTCTTTTAGCATCTTTGCGTACAACAGTACACGCGTACAACAGTAATTAACAACAAATAATATTGACAATCAGGAGGCCCGGCGCACCCCCTTAATTCAATTTTTTCCAACCAATTTAAACGTATAACCAGGGTGAAATCAAAGGCTTTTGTCCTAAAAGTTGGTAGCCTACCTCAGGCCCTCAGCTAAACGTTTTATGAGCGTAATGCAATAACCAGATCCGTATTTGCCATATCGCTCAGTGCCAGGGCCCTCCCTCGTTTAGTATGACTTTTTTTGGTCTTCATTTATGTTTGGCAGAAAGATGTTGCAAAAATCCCTAAGTACCAGGGGCCCCGCGCAATGTAAATCCAGCCCGGGAATAACATGTTTAGTAACCATCTATTGTACCATTTTTCAATAACGATTCACCTCCACCTCGCCAGTTTTTACGCACAAAATACTTTTAAAAAAATAGCAAGAGATAATGCTCATTAAACAAATTACTGAATTTCAATTGAAGAGGCCGGGCCCTTTGGCCGTACATGTACTCCTATAACGGGTAAACTCCATGACTAAACAAAAATCTCCAAGAAAAATCTTCGAGTGGATTATTATTTACTGCTAAAGTATTGCAGGAAATAATGTGCCTTACTTCCCCTCCATGGACCAAATTACTTAGAATTAAATTTTTGCACAATAATGCAAGATTCTAAACGTTTTTTGGGATTTAATTGCAAAAGGAGGATTGAACAATTAAATTTTTTCGATTGGCTTTGAAATGTTAAAAATCTACTTCTTTCAAATGGCTGTGAACTCGTGCGAAATGTGATCCATTGGGATTTAAATAGCTTTTTTTCCAAAAACTTACAAAAATCGCCCAGCGGCTGGGGGCTTTGCCCCCAGACCCCCATATCAACCAGCGGCTGGGAGCTCCGCCCCCAGACCCCCTTCTGTGAAACGTTTGAGTACACTAGCTTACTCAACACGTCTCCTAAGTTAAAAATTTACGCTTTTTAACAATTAGTTTCTGCGCTCTACCGTTACCAATATCCTGGTTAAGCGCCATCGGGCTACGGCTTCCGGTCTTCCATTCTACGATACCTTTGCCCTATAAAAAGTCCCTTTTTTAAAAATTTCTGATGACGTCATTACATGTGATTTGTGGTTTGGGCCCCCTCCCAATCAAAAATCCTGGCTACGCCTATGGACTGTACTGTTTTGCTTTCACAGCTTTAACAAACGACAATACTTATGCACTACAGCACAACTTTTACTAAGCAAGATTGAAATTGTGTAATTTGTTTTCCAATTAAAGCTTGAAAGCAAAATAATGAGGCCCAAAATTCGTGAAAATTTAAGAGCACTCAATTTTAAACCAAAAATTACTGGTTATAAAAAAAAGTGTAATTGGCATAGAAATGAGTGTAGATTCTTAGGTTTTTGTTTTGTGTCACTTAGTTGCTTTTATCACAAGACTGGCTGATTGAGATTTCTTTCTAAATGCTCTTAATGAAGAGCGAAGAAGGTTACCTTCTTCAAACTTACGTGAAATCGTGAATAGCGAATTCCAAACACTTTTCTTTTAATCAAAATTTGGAACTCAGTAAGGCCAAACGGTTCATGTCAAAATAAGTCAAATTTACCTTAAACAAAGTCAAAATCATCTTTTTTTTAAGTCAAAATAAAAACCTACTGATAAGAATTACATCCCTATTAAAAGATGAATGGAACAGCAATGATAAGCATTTCCAGCCAAAAATATCAAAAAACAAAATAACCTGTAGATGTTTTAGCATGCAGGTAAAAGATAACTGTTGTTTTTTACTTTTCCACGATCTCAAAAGGTTCAAAACGTTTCGCCGTAACGTTGGTAGCTACAACAGCGAAAGCGTGCGGCCCGCGACAAGTAGTGTAGATCTGTGTTGCTACGGCCTTTGAACTGCAGCGAGTTATGCAGGCCTGATATAGATGCTTTGGAAAGATTAGGTTGGGAAGTTGTACAGTTTTACACTGTACGTTGTACTGTGCAAACATAACAGCAAAAGATTGGAGCATTTCAATATCATAATTATATGGTTTAATTTAAAGCCTTCCTACAAAAACTGCTTTTGATGAATTATGCAAAGCCAAAAGCCCTTCATTGATATTATGCTACATCAGCACACAAGGGCGTCAGCAGAAAATTTTTCAGGGGGGGGCAATAAGAATAGAGCCAGAATTGACTACTCAAATAGAAGAATTTTTGAAATTTGGGAGGTTTAAGAGAGGGTGTGAAAATCCAGAGGGGGCATGGCCCCGCCCTGCCCCCCTTGCCGACGTTCATATCAGGACAGTAGCAAATAGTTTTTTGTTCATTTTGTCATAATAACAACCACACCTGGAACGGGCTGTCAAATTATGCTCTAGATTTTGATTTCTTTAGAAAAAAAAAAAAAAAAATACAACAAAAACTTAAATTGGTTTTGGGATGAGCTGAACCTAACTCATACTGAATGACGTCATCCCCCTATACCCAAAAAACTCAATGTATTTCGGCCAGTTGAAAAAGTGATCCTAAAAATGAATGGGGAGAGCATGTCCAAACCTTCCCAGTCCTTTCTGTGGCGCCGCCTCTGTGTATAACAAAACACTACAAGTCAGTCTCCAAAAAAACCTGGTCAAAGTAGAGACAGTGTTCTCCTTGAGTCAAAAAGATCGTGGAGAGATTAACTTGCTAACTAACTTCTTCGGAGGCCCGATTCGCCGAGGCCCAAGTTTCTATTACGCCATTTCTTGGCAATTTTTTTCGAAATTGCATTGTGTTAGTAAAAAACTTGAAGTTTTACCGGTAGTACTAAGGTTATTGATGTATTGTGACGTCAAATTTGTTTTGAAAATTTCAGAAGTCACTTAACAAATATAATTGTGTTATCACTGAATACCACAACAATGCAATTTAGAAATTGCGAAATTTAAGAATGAGAAATGATAATTGGA
Source organism: Trididemnum nubilum (assembly GCA_963965965.1). Classification (NCBI taxonomy): domain Eukaryota; kingdom Metazoa; phylum Chordata; class Ascidiacea; order Aplousobranchia; family Didemnidae; genus Trididemnum; species Trididemnum nubilum. The sequence goes on along the minus strand of OZ014480.1, from coordinate 30,252,237 downwards.
CAAGTCAGAACGAAGCTGATTTTGCACAGTTTTTATGGAAATTGAGTTGTTTTGTGATTGATCCAGTTTAGAAGTTAGACTAATCAGCAGATAAAACGCGTTCTAAGAAAGGCAGCACCTGCTTTTCTAAGGATATTGCAAGCAACTACAGTTCTGTAACTAGCCTTATGAGTTTAGTTTTTGTTGGGCAGGATTACTTGGGGTTTAGGCCGCGGAGAACATTTTGATAATGCTTTCTAGTTTAAAGAATAAAACCAAAACTTTCGCCAAAAGTTTGACTTTCAGAATATGTTTCACTGCTTTACTGAAATGCTGACAATAGCGCTTAGACAGACAATCAGGAATTTTTAGGTGGAAAAATCTTGACTTGAAAGGTAGCGATATTCAGTGATTTTGCCTTCTATGAAATCGCCATCGTTTATTACGGCAGTTGGAGGTAGAGATAGCCTAACTCTTATAGAAAACAGTTGGTTGCTTGCCATAGAGTGCATGGATGTAACGCTTTAGTTAGTCAACACATCCTAGTCCAAAACAGGTAGATTAAAGCATCCTACCGGTATTATGATGCAGTTTCTTCTTCAGTTCGAACCCCGCTCCTTTCAGGTCAGACAGCCAACTTTCTGCGTTGATACAGCGCTGCATATTTAATTCAATGGGAGTAAGTTTATGTTTACCGATACACAGTTTCGCTTAGTAGGTAGACAATGGAGGCTGTTTTACTCTTTTATGAGATCTATCAGGTAGGCTAACCATTTTGGTGTTTGTTTTGATGGCTTTTTTAGATTCTGCTTATACAGCAGCTTAGTTGTTATGGGTTAGTTGAACTAATTTTTGATGACCTCTCATTTTGTTCAATCCTATTTTGCACCGGGGGTGGGGGTAAGGGGAGCCAAAATGCCCTCTTCTCGTTTGTTTTTGTAAATAATCCCTTCTAAAAAGGTTTTTATTTCAAATCAACTTGACTTTGAGTTAAGTGTTTTCATAAATAACTTCTGAAAGCTTGAAGTTGTTAAATAAGGAGAAGTTTCCCAATTTTGAGGTTTGCCGAAGTCAGTTTCCCAAATCTGTGTATTTTTGGGGCATATTTAACTAAAATAACATCATAAGGCGTTTTTGTGACGTAACTACTTTGCCTTGGGCATTTTATGATTCAGTATCAAAAGCAAACCTATGTGCAAAATTTTTAACGCCATGACGTCAATGAAAAAATGACTTCATTTATCGAAAAATGGTTCTGTCGTCACTATGATGACGTCACCAACTCAAAGCCAATTTTCAAAAAAAATTTAGTGAACACCGACCCCTATACTAAATTTGGTGATCGCATGACGTTGATTTAGAGCTTAGATAAGGGTGCATTTTTGAGCCCCTTTGCAAAACGGTTAAAAAAAATTTAAACGAAGAAATTAAAAAATGAGAGGAATAGAAATCCATCGAAAATCCTTTAAAAATCCATTAGAAGCTTTTAAAACTTAAAAACATTGTGTAAACCTTCAAGATTAACATTCAAGAAAAACGCTTCAGATCATGTCAAACAAGATACCTTACAATTTGCAAATTTTAACTTATCAAGCAAATAATGATCAGTCCACTTTGCGTCACAGCGTTAAAAGCAAAGCAGCAAAATGCAACTACCATTTCAAAAGACTTCGTCGTGCAAGAAATTTGGAACAGCTGCGCAAAATTAGCACTTTGGTTTTAAGCCGTTGCCCAATTGTTGTATGCAATGGAATCAGAAGATTTTGCGTAAAAGCTTTTTTGCAGATGGTAGTCATGCAAACAACTGTCGTTCTAGCAAATTCAGATTGTCAGAAAAGTATAAGTAGGGCAACGGTATAATAAAAGCAAATGTATCTTCTTAACTATTTGTTAATGATAATAAAAACGGGCAGTAACTAATTCACCGGAAAATTTATTTGAAGAGAGTAAAAAAAACGGCTAGTTGGTCGAGCGGTAACGCGTTCGTCTCTGGAGCGGGAGGTCTGGGGTTTAAATCTCGGGCCGGTCAAATCGGACACAGTGTTGTCAACGGCTCGCTACCGCTGTGGCATTTCTTCAAAAAGAGCTGCGTGCCGGGGCGCAGTGACGCGGATATGGATCCCACAAACTCGTTACACGCTTCGGCGTAATACAGCGAGTATAATGAAAGATTTGATTTGAAAAAGAAAAAGGATTTGTTTGGGGTTAAGTTTGGAAGTGGAATTTGAGTTTGGGATAGATTAGATTTAAGCCAAAATTGATAATAAGTATAGCAATTCTTCTGAAATAAAACCTTTCAAAAAAAAGGATTTTATTTCGGCTTAAAAGTTCGCAGACTTGTATCACAGAATCTTGCAAACTTGCTCTAGGCCTCTAACATTGTACCAACGTAGCTGACGCTCGATGTTAAAAAAGTAGTGTTGAAATTTCGGTTGTTAAAAGCATCAAGAATCAGAGTGAAATTTTCTGTTTTGACACTTCGACACCGATGTATAGTAGTTGTCAAGTGCTCAACTTAATGTAATCTAATTTTCGTCAGAAATTGCTTGAGAGAAGTTTTTGAGACAGTGAAATTGTATTTCAGAACAGAACAATTTCGGAAATAAGCAAACCCCGTATTGTAGTAAACTAGCAATTGCATTTTGGGTCGCCAATTTTAGAAGATTAAGCTTTAGATCTAGTCTACGCTAGGCGTAAAATTGTGAGCTTACGAACATATTTTGTTTAAAACGACAATTCGGTACGCCCGGCGCTCCGCCTTATCAGCGTACAAGCTGCCAGTTGGTTAGATCAAAGAATGATACGCTCGTACGCTCACGATTGTACGCCCAGTGTAAACCGGGCCTTTGGCTGCTTCCAAAGATATTTTATTCTGATAAAGCTGGGTGAAAAAATTTTGACCATTGCCTAGGCCCAAGAGCTCTGCGGTTTTAATCTGCTGGTTATAGTCAGTGTAATTCTGGACCGGCTTTGAAGATAGATTTAGTCGCTTGGGGAAGGAGGACATACTAGCACCGGAAGTAAAGGATTGCATACTTTTGCGACTTGATATAACTAGAACGCAAAATTTCTCTCTTTTTTATTCTTTATATAGTCCAAGTATCAATATTTGAGAAAAAATGTTTGAGTTATATTATATAAATAAAAATACTTGAAAAAAAACTTATTTTGAGTTATAATTCAAGAGTAGCCTTAAACAGGGTGTTGGAGCAGGGCAAATTTTGAAGGTGCTCCAGCTCCTGCTCTGGAGCTCTTTGCTATCCTGTCATTGCTCCAGCTCAGGGGCGTATTTAGGGGGGGGCCATTGGACCATGGCCCCCCCTTTGGGTCGCCAGGATTGCAAAATTGCATAGAAAAGTGAGCAAAATTGAGGCATGCCCCCCCCCCCCACTGCTAGTTGGGCATCGGGCTTTGGGCTCGAAATCACCTGATTTTGGGCGAAAAATGGGACGAAAGTTGAGTGAAGACCTTTTTTTGCTCTTCACCGATTTTGGGCGAAAAATGGGACGAAATTGGAGTGTGACGATTTCAAATTCTGATCTATGTTCCTCTCAAAGTTTCTGAAGTTTCTGCCCCCCCCCCCCCCCCCCCCTTTCAAAATCCTGCGTACACTACTGCTCCAGCTCCGGAGCTGATTAAAAAGAGCTGCTCCGCTCCAGCTCCGGGATTATTCAGACTGGTACAGTGTTTTAGTTTTACGTTGTCATTACAGCCCACCCATATTTTTGTCAATTAAAATAAATTTCAAAAAAAAATTAGCTCAAAAACACAACGATCAAAACATAGGCGTAGCCAGGATTTTTGAGTTGGGGAACCACAAATCACATGCAATGACGTCAAGAGAAATTTTCGAAAGAGGAACTTTTTGTGGGACAAAGATATCGTAGAATGGATGATGACCAGTAGCCGTAGTATGATTTACCAAAGTTATCGGTCAAAATGTCTCAATTGGGAGATGTGTTGAGTAAACTATTGTAACTCAAGCATATCAAAGATGGGGGTCTAGGCGATTTTTTGGAAAAACAAGCTATTTTAATGCCACTCGATCACATTCTGCATGTGTTTAGAGCCATTTGAAAGAACCAGATTTACACATTTGAAAGCCAATTCAAAAAATTAAATTGTTCAATCCTCCATTTACTTACAACTTAAGTCCAAAACACGTTTAAAATCTTGCACTTTGGGATTAAATTTTGTACGTGATTTGGCCCAGGTAGAAGGAAGTAAAGTACATTGCATCTTGCAATATTTTAGCAGTAAATAATAAAATAATCCACTCGACGATATTTCTTCGAGATTTTTGTTTTCTCATGCCATGAAAATAAACAGTTGTATAAGTACATATACAGCCAGGGGGCCTAGGCTGCCTAAATTCAAATTCAATAATTTGTTAAAGGAAGGCTCTATTTCACCGGAAATTTTTATCTAGTTTTTTATTAATTCTGAGTAAAATGTAACACAAACTCAAATGCTTACTCTAAAACTATTCCCAAATCGAACCCTAACCCAAACCCTAACCTAAACCCTAATCTTAACCCCTAAAAAAGCAAATGAAAAAAGCGCGGATGAATATTTCTCATTCTCGTTTTACTCTCTTTAAGTTGAAAATTTTCGGTGAAATAGTCACTACCTTTGTTAAATGAGCATTTCTCTCAGCTAATTTTTTTTTTAAGTGTATTGTCGCGTAAAAACTGGCAAGATAGAGGTGAATTGGTATTGAAAAATATTACAATAGATGGTTACGCTTACTTACCATGTTATTGACCGGACCGAGCCGGATACATTGCTCAGAGCCCGAGGCACTTTAGAGATTTTTGCAAAATCTTCCTGCCAAATATCAGTGAAGGCCAAAAAAAAGTCTTACCATTTGAGCACGGGGCCCCCGGCACTGTGCCATATGGTAAATCCTCCCCTGGTTATTGCATTGCATTCATAAAAAAGTTAGATGAGGGCTTGAGTAAGCAACCTTTCGGACAAAACCCTATCTTTCACCCGCGTTACATGCATAATTTGGTTGAAAAAAATTGAATTGAGAGGGCCCGGGCCCCTTGGTCGTCAATATTATTGTTAATTACTGTTGTACGTCGGTATGTTGTACACTGAAAATGCTCAAGGAAACTGACACTGAAGAAACAGTTAGGCTTTTTTATCACATTTTTATCATTGGTGGCATTTCAATTGGGGGGTGGGGGGCCGGGCCCCTGGCTTCGCCTATGAACCAAAATGCGCGCACAGTCTAATGGCATGAAATGGTACAAGAGTTTTAAATGCGGCAATGTTAAGCATAAAGGGATAGGTTTTTTTTACAGATAACCCATCCATTTTGGATAAAAAAATCTTTTGATCGCAATAGCTTTTGTCTTTTGATGAGAGAACAACAATCAATCTTATTAGATGCAACGCAAATGGTTACATTTAGAATAGTTAGTTTTTGTTTTATCTAACAAAAGCTCCTTTTAAACTTTTTACAAGGCCATTTTATAACTTTGCATTTTGTAGTTACACTCAAATTAAAAACTTTGATGAAGAAAAGCTATAGGCAACTAAGAAGATCTGGAGCTGGGAACTATCCTACAGTAACGTAGCTCCGGATCTAGCTCAACCTGAATTTGAATATGAACTCCAGCGCCTGCAAAAATGGCCTGCTTCGGAGCTCCGGCTCCAGCACCCTGGTCTTAAATGTAGCCATTTTTATTCGCTAAATGCACATGAATTCAGTAAAATATATGTCAATGTAAATTGCATTACTATTTGACGTTGACACCTAAAGTATTAGCATTTATTCGAAAAAAGTGGCAAACTACCTACCAGCTTATGGTGGCTGCTTGACTAAAAGAAGTCCTTTTGCCCTTTTGTATAATTGCTATTTTTGTTTGCATCAATGTATAAATACGTGTTTTGTATTAGTAATGCGGTGTGTTCGAGTGGGACTCAATAAGTGTTGAGTTGAGTGATACAAGGAATCAGGCCCGCGCCACGGGGGGCATTCTGGGGCTGTGCCCCCAAATCACTGCTTCTGCTCCCCCCCAAACGAGAATTGTGCCCCCCCAGGTGAAGATTGTGCCCCAAAGAAATTAACTGGCTAGGTGCTGCTGGAGTGCAGATCGAGGCCTGAGACTCCCAAAATACTGGGTATCACCCCAGAATTCGAGATCAAGAGCTGCTTTTTCGTAAATTTTGCAATAAAGACTGTTTGTTTTTTGTGGTTTCACCCCTGAAGAGTTCGTGGTGAATTGCGCATTTTTTGGGATAAAGACGTTTTATATTTTGGTCTTCACCTCAGATTTCGAGGAAATTCGTGCATTTTTTGGAATAAAGACCAGAATTTGTGAAAATTCGCGTATTTTTTGAGATGAAGACCTTCATTTTTGTCTTTACCCCAGATTTTGTCAAATTTCGCCATGAACATCTTTGTTTTTTGGTCCACACATCGAATTCGAAGTATTGAAGCTGTTTTGTGCCCCCCAAAATTTGTTTATGCCCCCCAGTCACGCTATCCTGACGCCGGCCTGTAAGGAATTACCTAACGCTATTGCAATATTGCAAAAACCTTTGCATCGCTTTGTATTGCTTACCAAATATAATTTATCCGCAAGGTGTCAGAAAAGAGCAGAATGTTAGTGAAAGCGATACAAGAAAAACGAAGTTGCTCTGAAATCGATATCGAAAAACAATGGTACAGGTGTACGCTCTGCAGTAAGTATACCTAGTGGTAGATTTAAAGCACAGTTTATGTCAACTCAGTAACTATAAATCCTTATTTCGGCAAAATGATTTAAGGGTGTGCTGGCAAAAATATTTTTATATATTCATGGTTTTAAGATTACTTAATGCCGGAATAAAGTTGTGTTTGATTCTTTGTCACCAAGCATTTCAAAACAATACTATGTCGTTGCGATTAACGTTGCGTCGTTGCAATGCTACGTCGTTGCGATTAACGAATTTAGGTAAAAATTTATAAACTCAAGCATTGAAATTGCGACAACGTATAACGAAAAAAGGATGATAATAATACTTAATAAACAACAATAAGAAACGAAGAAAAAGTCTTTTATTTAGAATTACGTTACTTGCGGTGGATTGATTTATTCTTTTGAATAAGGAGCAAACATTATAATGGATTTTATTCCAATTGATTAATTAACCTTATATTTCTAAGTCACATAGCTTCGACTTAAATTAGTTTTAAAGGTATAGCTGCTTTCTTGGTTTGAAGCCTAGAATGTTTGGAATGATTTCATCTAAAACAACCTAGGGATTTAGGGTTATTTTTTCTTTACACTTCAGTTATTTTCTTGATTCTCTCAACTGATTTGGTTATATAGCGTTGATGGCGCAATCAAGTGACACAAAAATTAAATTAAAAAAAAATGTTGTTATCTCGCTGAAACTTGGGCGACACTGAACTAAAGAAAAAAATTTTTTGACTTTGAAACTAAGTAAATTTTAAAGAAGAACGGTAAACGATAAGAAAAACGAAACAAAAAATGGTAGAAAAAGCTCACATTTTATGAAGATTGATTTTTAGATTTATTCTGTTTGACTACACTAAGGTGAAAAAACTAAAATACCTTTTTAAATCGTCTGTTTCGATTTTCACTATAAAGATCAAGTTTATTTGCATCTGTGATAAAGCAAATTGAAAACCTAATCTTCCAAATCACAAGGCCGGAATTCACAAGTCTTGCCGAGTTTACTTTTTCATAGCCCGGCAATTGCAATATGTTTTTACGATGCCGCTTGCTGAGGTTCGTCATTGCAATGAATGAATGTTGCTTACGTTTCGTAGAATAATCGACGATGTAGCGCAGCGCGAGAAAAAAGATCTTGCCGCCCCTTTTTTTTTCAGTGATCGTTTGTCGCGGCGTTTATATCTCGATACAGGCGGTTGGCACTTAGTCCAATCGAATGTCTGCGGGGCGAAGTGTATAAATAAGTTCAGCGCAGATGCGAGTGCAATCATCATGTAGTTTATTAGATACCGATTATAATGATCGATTTTATTATCAAAATCTGGGAGTAACAGAAGAGAAAAATGATGCGAATCTTGCGTAAAATTTAATCCTAACCGATAAGGTAACACTAATTCTAAGTATACAAGTAAGCGCTCACTGTTAGTGTTAGCCAATTTGCAATTCCTCTACGAAGCTTAAGCCGTCCTAATTTTACCACAAAATCTAGTGTTATTTATTCATTTTATTTATCTATAATTTAGTTTAGATTTTATCGCAAATCAAAAAAATAAGTCAGCTTTTGAAGCAAAGCACTTTACGCGTCTAGCAAACTAGGCTTACAATATTTAAAATATTGAAAAATTTCCAAGTAAGCCTATTTCAATAATTTGGTAGTTTGGTTATGGTAAGTGCAATAAATACAAATTAAAGTAGTTGACTAAGTTTCCGATTTCTGTATTTCAGGTTTGCCACTAAGGTTAGTTACTGAAAGTTGCCATCATGAGTTTGGAAAACCTAACGAATATGAATCGATTCAACAATTCCAATGCTTATTTTCCTCCATTTCAACCAACGTTTGGAGAATACACGAGCCTACCTTGTTGCTCTTACGGTGGAGACTCCCCCAGTAGCGAAGATAGCTTTGGGTGCTTCAGCACGGATCCCCTTACGCCCCCACTTTCGCCCAACGTAGAACTTCCTGCGATAGACACATTTACTAGCTCGTTTTTAACAAATCCCTCAACCTCAGCCGTGGACGAGCTCCTCAGCAATAATTTCGCTCACGATTTTCCACCTGTTCTACCTGATTTAAAGGAGACATGCAGCGAGGTCTTCGAGGAAGAATCCACTAACATCCATGACTCGGCTAGAAAAATCTTCAGCCAGTCCTTCAGCAAAGACTGTATGTGGAACGGAAATAACCTTCGAACTCGCCGCCATAGTCGTAGTGCCTCTCCCGATTCGCCATCTTGTTGTAGTCCCGTGAGCGGATGCGTCAATCCTCGGTACGTGTTCAGTCACTTTAGTGGACACAAAAAGTCATCTAGTCCAAGACGTTTGCAAGCGATTAAAAGGCCACAAAAATCAAACGATTCAGGTACTGTAATTTTTTTATCTATTTTCGATTCGTTTTAAATAATGCAGTTTTACATTTATTTAAAAACATTTCCCTTTTATCCTTTCCAAATTCTGAACTAAGTAGAACAAAGGCAAAGAATTGAATTTTTCGTCGAATGAGGTTTGTATTTTTAAGCGGAAGAGTTACTTTAATCCGGAAAACTTGTCTGAGATTGAATTTCCTGCTGAAATAGCAGTTCTGCATTACCACTATTACTGAAAGAAAATAAATTGGTTGCGTAACGTATTCTTTTTAAAATTATTTGTAACCACCCAGGAGAGTTTAGGTTATGGCTGATATTAAATTTCGTCATAAAACGCTCATAAATGGAACATAAGTCAAAACTTTGCTTGTTACAAATTCCCTAAAAATGTTCAAATCTTGAAAACTAGAAACAATAAATTTGAGATTTTAGATTTAAATTTTAGTTCAAATAACTTTTTTTGATTTTCGTGAAAATAAACTGCTAGAAAGGTCTGCTATTCTCTTTTGCACTTCGAAAAATTCCAGAGTATTTGCTTGAAGTGGATTTTATCAAAACTCGGTCAAAACAACAGTGGGACTGTTGTTCTTATTTCTAATCAAACTGATGGAAGTGATAAGAAAAAGCCATTTGTGAATGGAATTTGCTAAAAAGAAACTTGTTAATGTAGGTTACAGAACTTGTTTTTTGTAAACTTCCTTACACAAATAAAAGCAAATGACTGCTTTCAATAAAGTATTTTTAAAGTTAAAGCCGGTAGCGTATCAGCATTTTTCAACCATTTCACAGAAATAAGCTGGAAATATTTGAAAACCTACGCATATTTTTGTATGAATTCGGCATGATGTCAAGTTTTATCTTTCCAGCATTTTGAAAATATAAATTTAACCTGTAAAGATATTCCGAAACGTATTGTTCGCCAACGTGCAATTGGGAGAGAAAATTTTTGCAGTCGTTAAAAAAACTCCTTTGCCTCATGTTGATTCTGTTGAAGCAGAACTTTTGTGTGGCTACGCAAAACTAGCTCTCTAAGACTCAAGATTTGAAAACTGAAGTATTGATGTTAAAAGAAACGAAGTGACTTGGCGCACGGAGGAAAAATTCCGGTAACGTTACTCGTTTTGGGAGTTTTTATTTTGATTATTACAGTTATGGGTCTGGGTTTAGGTTAGGGTTAGGCTTAGGATTAGGGATAAGGGTTAGGGTTAGTTTTTTTAGGCTTTATTACGAAATGTCTGCGCGCATGGAGCGTGCGCCAAGCCTTTTCCAAAAAAAATTAACGTCAGTCACAGATTTTCAACTACTTCATTAATATGTGAATTTTAATTGATTAAATTTAATTGGTTTGAATCAGAATTTTTTCCACGTTGAAGCAATTTAGATCGGCCATGTTTTTCCTACGGCCTACACCCGTCAAACTTTGTCGGCACCAGAGATGTAAACGGGCCGACAGTACTGGAGTTGTTGATCTGTGCTTTGTGCGCAGCGAACGATCTTCACGCGATTGATTCATAAAACCACAAACTTTTTTATTTTGCATTTTCTCTATTTTAGTGCAAGGCAAATTCGCAACAATATCGATAAAATGCATTTCATTTACAAAGCATAGCAAACACTGAAGACCTATTTTGTCAAAACGTTTAGACCAAAATATAAATCAGATTGTGCCAATTTTAGACAACATTTGATTTTTCTTTCAGTTTTGCTATTTTGGTCAAAGGATGGATGTATAATCCCATTACAATCATAAGCACTTGATCGTAAACGGATTCAGCATTAAACAGTAAATCTCACGTTTAAAGTAGTGAGAAGGTGTAATTAAATGGAAAAATCATGGGTGGGATTAAGATTAAAAAATTATTCACACAATTGTCAAAAAAAGCCCAAATACACCTTAACTTGTTGACCTCGGAAACTGTAGCTCGTAATCGTTGCACATAGTACAGTATATGACGCTCCAACATCAATGCAAGAGCGCTATGGTACAATAGTCGGTGCGAGTACTGGTATGCTGTTACGTGTATTTAGTTTTTCCGGATCAGGGCGAATTTTGCATGGAGATTTAGCGCGAATCCTGCTTTGCATTTTGTCGTCTACCTTATTTCGGTTTTGTTTGTAAAGATGAAGGTTTGAACTCGAAACTTACTCTAAACGAATGTCGCATTCAAAATTTAATACGGAAATCCACGGATACACAAATTCGTTAAATGACTTGAATAACTCGATTTCGCCAAAGCAATGCAATAACAAAAATATGTCCAGTTTTAAGCAGCGCTGCTATAATATCAAAAAAGTAGAGTTTGATTTGTGCCTCATAAGTGCTGCCTCCCAGCCGAAATTTTATTTTTGTAGCTGTAAATTTGGCCAGTGGCCATTTGTAAACCGTCGCATTTAAAGTTTAGATTTTTATCGCTTTTGAACCTCCGTTAGCCTGTTGTGGTAAATAATTATACGGATTATAAACTACCAAGGTTGCCAGAAAATTGCTGATTTTGTGAGTTTTAATTCATGGCGTACCACTGAGTATTTCCTATAATCTATATCGGTGTTTTCATATCCTCAGCAACTGCAAAAAGGCTTCCCAAAATATTATTCAAAGATGCTGCTGAATTTTTCGAATAGTTGTCAAGCAATTATGCACATTTTTCAAGATGTTCAAAATATTATGCAAATTTTTCAAGATTGTTTTTCAAGCAAATACCCTTAAAATATATTTTATTTGGTTAATCGAATTTTCGAATTTTATTTTTGTTTTCATTGTTCTTGTTTTTGATTTAGCCTAAAGAACTGCGACTGTTCATGCTATTTTTTTCCAAATAGCAAAACTTCAAATTTCGTGAAAAGTTTCGTCTATATAGCTCTTACAGCAATATTTTTACTTTTCAATAATTCTGAAATTTTGGATTGCTGTTTTTTGTGCTAATGTTTTTATAACAAGGGCACGCAACAACAGTTTTTCAAGACCTAGGGTTAAGATCTAACGTTGCACAATAGTCAATCAATGATCCGTAACACAGGCCGGTAATTATTTTCGCGAGCATGCTGTTAATCACCTAGGGGGTAAGGGGTGATATTTATTTGTAGGGCGTTATGGCAGATTTCCTAAGTATCTTCAAATTGACTTTAACTTAGTTTTTAACATTTGCAATCAATTTTTGTTCTTGTAAGGCGAGAATACTTTCTCCAAATAACTTTCGGATGAACTCCTACAGTTAAAAGGGCGAACCGTTTCGCTTGAAAAGCATTAAACACACTGTTTTTTTGCCTCCTAACGATGGTATAAAAGCATTGTTATTTTTGCTGCAAAATATTTCTAATAACCCCGATCAATCACAAAATCTTATTGTAGTGAAGTCAAACACTGCTTTGCTAATGCTTTATCAACGTTATTCTCATTATATAGGCTCTCCATTAAAATATTTTAACCTTGACAATGACCCCTACTTTGGTTACTGGGTCAGGAAAAAGATGTCAGCGGTATTTATTTTGTCACCCACTTCAATCGTCACTATTTAAATGGGTTAAAAATGCAACTAATTGACCCGTTTTTAAGTCTCTTAAATGTTTTTTTTTTTTAACTTTTGGCTGTATTTTTCAAGTATGCAAAAACTGAAAAGGGATAAACAGAAATGGATGTACTTTTTATTTTCTGCAGAAGGGTACTTTTAATCGGAAAAGTTAAAAAAAAAACAACTTAATTTTTAAGCCAGGCGATTATTTTAATTTTACACTTGTAAATAAAAAGGCAAGAAATAAATAAATAAATATACACTTAAAAATAAATATGATAAACTTGAACGGAAGCAGAGAAAAAGGAGTTTGAATCAATATTGATTGTGGCTTTGTGATAACTTATCGACTTGGTGGAAATATAATTGTTCTATTTGCTCAGCAGGCCCGCATTGAGCGACTTCAGTGCACAAACTTTCAAATTGTTCAGCAATGAAACTAAATGAATTTTGCTGCTTACACAAGTGGAAATATGGTAAAATGACGAAATCGACTAATAAAGCGTTAAATTAAAGCTTAAAATCATATTGAAGTTGCAGTAACTTGTATCCGGCATAAGAAGGGGGAGAGAGGAGGGCGAGGAAATACTTAGCTGCGTTGTGTGATTCATGGCCACCAGCATTGCATGATAGCTTGTATTGCTGCTGGGACACTTCGGGCAATTGCTAGGATAAAATTTCAGGAATGACTAAAAACGTAAATGAAAAATACCAAGGATGAATATTCTGCATTTTTGTTTTATTTTCTTTAAGCACAAATTTTTTAGCAAAATAGTCACTCCTAAAATTTTATCCTAGCAATTAATTGTGCGTAGTGTTCCAGCAGCAATACAAGCTATCATGCAATGCTGTTAGCCATGAATTGCAAAACGTTGCTAAACATTTCAGGCAAAGATTAGGGTTTGAGTTGGTTGGGTTAGAATCAGTTATGGGGTTAGTTTTAAAATAGGGATTTCAGTTTGAGTGCGATTGAGTCAGAATTAATAAAAATTTTGGGCGTTATAGTCTTTTTGTAACATTTTTACTACAATAAATTCAAAAATGCTTACCGGTATTGCAATTTCATGATATTTCCAAATCAAAGATTTTATTGATTGTCCCGCGGCAGGGTCTGCATTCCACACCAACAACATGAAAAAAAGTCGTCCAAAAGATGAGCTCTAAAACAGCATGTTTCGAAAAAAATACATTTTTTTTAATTGGGTATCCAGCTCTTCATGGGATAGCGCTACTGAAGACTAACGTTGCTTAATGAGTTAAGTTTTCAAAAAGTAAATAAAAGGCTGGATGTTTTAGTTCAAGTTTTGAGTAACTATTTCTGTTCGAGTCAAGTCATGTTCATTGGCCATATTATCTTGATAAATTTTGAGCGATTCGTGCAGATGTCACATTTTAGATTTTATTTTGAATTTTTCGCTTATTTTAGATCTCACTGCCGATGAACAACTTTAATTGGTTGAGCAAAATAAAATTAAAATTTTAAGTTAATTTTTGTCCCATGTTTCACCGCCCCCTTTAGCTCTGCAAACGCCCGCTTGTTTGCAAAGCATACGCTTAACAACCAACTTCAAGCTTAACTTCGACGCTTCTTTAATTTTTCTTTGTTATGTGAGAACTTTAAGACGGCCAGATGTGCTATGAAATCTTGCATGAACTAGAAAAAAGCCATTCATCAAGGCATTGGCATATGTGCCTCCTTGGTGTTGAATTCAATGTTAGAAAATTACACTAGCATCCTATACCAACTAGGCCACATCCTAGAGGTGGCGTTTTTGCATTGTGAAAAGTTCCTCGTCGTCAGGAAGCTTTGCGACAGGGGGATTCTTATTACAACACGAAAGCAGCGTGTGGAGACCAGGATTAGGAAGTCATCTGTGCCTTGCTACTTGCAGCCTCGGCTAGTGTTGCATTTAGCTAACTTACGTACATAGTTTTCTGTAGTTGAGGACACTAGGCATTGTTCAAATTCAAAGTGGTAATGCACAATTGCTGTGTTTTTGGGCTATTGCCAACATTTCGCCAACCCATAGTACCTGGCTTCGTCAGGGCGTTGGCAATAGCCTAAAAAACTCACTAATTCAGCAAAACCATTTGAATTTACATGCGTAGTTTTCTTTGTGTGGGAGTTCTTACTTTTGTGAAATGCTAAAATTCTATAATAATCAACATTACTTTGACTGCTTGGCCCATGGCGCACTAGTTCTAAAAGGAGGAAATATGGCGATGACTGGATCAATTTTATAAGCCAACAAGCTAATGTAGTCACACTCACAAAAAACTTAAAAGACATTTACAATTCACCTATAGTCGTGAGATTTAGTGGAAACAATTGATGAAAAAGTTTAAAGATCTTCTGACATGGCAATCGACTTTTTTCTAGTGTGCGTTCGCATACCAAATAGTGTGGTGCTTTACATATTTTGCGAGCAATTAAATGTGTGAAAGAGCTTTTCAAAATTTAGTTTTGTTGCTTAGTCTGGCCCAATATTAAACTCTGCTTAAATTGTTTATCATCTTTGTTCTGTCGAGTTTGATCAAGTGCTGTTTTTCAGCATGTAAATGTGGCAGCCAGACGCTAAGGACTTCTGAGATCAGAGCAAACTTAGGTCAATGAGTTTTCCATTCGCTTTTTTCTTGCAACATTCTCCCTTCTTTGCTATGGAATTTATTCAGCCTCTTTAAACTCACAGAGGCTCATCACAGCTGTTGTTTTCAAATCGGATCAAAGTTATACGATGACTTCTCACCGCAATTGAAGTGTAAAACAGCATCTTTTCTTTTCAATAATGAAGAAACCGGACACGGCGTTAACAGGATTGAGTTCTATGGATATCACAGCTCGCAAAGTAATAGTTGTTAACTCAAAGCATAGAAAAACGAAATCTTTGTTAATTTTTAAAGCGAAAAAGGTAAACGAGTCAGAATTATTTCACATTGAACAAAATAAACATATTACCAACTTACCCCACTATAGAGTATTAACGTAGTAAACTTTTCATTAATTTCCACTTAAAACATTTACGTGAGATTTGCCAAATTGATTGACTAACTGCTCCCAATTAATGATTGCGTATTGTCTCCTTTAGGTTGATTGCTGCAATTCGTTTAACAAGAGGGGAAAAGAGCGTATGATATTAAAATTTAACTGATGCTGTTGCATGCGGTTTAAAAAATTTTGACTTAAATTCTGGACCAGCAGTTTCTGTATTATTGTGGATGGAGTAAGTCTGCTTTAACTCGAAGTTGCTGCCTCGTTGCTCACCGCTATTCCACAGTTAGTATATTGATTAATTCAACGTATTGTTTTGGTCTTTCTGGTCCAATTTACTGTTTATCTTTATTGAGTACTTATTTGGCATTGGTACTTAACAACTTTTGCCGGTGTACTGCCACTGCTTCCTATTTTTGCAGCAAAGAAAAGTAATTGAGCAATAGATCACAATCATCACAAACTTCACAACCATCACAATATTAAAGTTTTAATTCTCACAAAAAAGGAGGAAACCCGAAATGTCCTTCGATAACGGCCCGGCCTACCTACTATGAAGACCACACTATAACCTTTGCTGGAAGAGCATTCTTAAACTATTTCTGATTCATTGAAAATGTCAGTTGTGTTTTATTAGTTCCAAGAAGCTTTGCATATTACCGTTACTCGGGAGTCATTTTGGCGATACAGTTAAAACAAAAAGATTCATGATTTATTTAATTACTGCGTAACAAGCAACTGATATGGCTTAGTGGTTAGGACGATTCGTCCCAGAATTTCGAACTTTTGAATCATCACAATGAAGCCCCAGAAGATCTTTGTTTATTCATAAACGGAGTTAAAACAGCGCAAAACATCCGCGTTCGAGTTGATTCAAGTGATGCGTCATGAGGTCTTATGAGTGCGACGCTACTCGCCTAGTTGACATACTCGCTTGCACACTCTTCAATTGCGGTTTTCTGGTATTTACTTTATTTTACCGGCACTTAAATGACACCGGTGTTGATTAGCTTTCAAGTAGACGAAACAATTCTGTATGCATTGTATCGTTTGAGCTTCTGGAAACACATTGTGACCAATATCGTTGTGTGGGAAATTAGAGGATAACCTTACGTTAAACCTTAATTCATGAAACCGCGTTGCTTAATACTAGCTTGTTATTCGTAGCATTTTATGCTGCAGATCTTGTTATACCAAAGTACCGAGGCAATATGTGACTGAACTGTGGTTTCGTGGCAGCATAAATTTGACGATCTACCTTAGAATCTTAGATCATGACTGTAATAGTAGATGTCAAAAAAAAGCTGACCCATTTTCAGTACTTATTTACTTATTGGTGATTCTTCGAGCTAATGCTAAAAGCCAGCGGCTCCTTGAGGAAAAAGATGAGCAAAAACTATACCTAGTTTTTTTTAACCAGCATTGTTAAATTTTGGCCGAGCTTTAGAAGCCCACCTAAAAGTCATTTTTGCTAGTAACATTTTTAAAGTGTTTCAAGTCATGATTCTCCAAATGCAGATACCAGTACTTTAAAGAATTAAATTACCATGTCATTTCAATAGTTCAAAAACTCATCTTCGTTTAAACTCCTGTTATTTTGGGGTGGCCTGCCTGCATCGTTTACACCTGTGCCAACTCTTCGGTGTGGAGTCGAGAGCTTTTTTGTTGCTTGTATAACAGGACTATCGAGATTTTTTTTGCAACGTTTTATGAATTTTGAATTTTTTGTTTATTCAGCCTTACTCTTAACAGCCCACACAAGTTCTGACTGTAACAGAGTAGTGATTGTTAGTAGTCCTCTTCCTGACATTCAATAAACTCATGACATCTTCAACAATATTTTTGTGATATTTGCCGATATTTTGTATCCTCAACCACTCCTCAACTAGGGTTTGTTAATTTTTTTTACTGATGACGAAATGAGGAAATTCCGACTCGATAACTTCTATATTTTTCAAAAGATTCTTAATATTTTGAGAGGCTGTAAGTAGGCTGGTTGTGTATCTGGGGCTCTTGACTGGTTGTGTTTTTTATGGTGCGTCAAACTGTGATTTTTACAACTTTTAAGTTTGTATTCGCACTGTTGACAATTCTATGATTGCTGTTGTTTTTACAAACAGACCAAAATTTTTAATTGTTGATTTTAATCGCTTAATTTGTTTCAAAACATTTTGCTGTCAAACTTGGTCTCGTTGTTTTTGAGTAATCTGTAGCGGTGGTCTTTGCGACCCTGTGTGACCTCGAAAGTGTGGCCCATTTAGTGTGACTAACGTTGCGTCGTCAGTGGGATAAAAGGCTTTAGTGTTGAGCTTCATTCACGGTCAATCAAAAACAATCTCATCAAATTTTTTAATACTGCGTTACTTGATAGAGGAGTTTAATGAGAAAGCGATACCATATCTTCTAATTGCTTCGCCCAGCTTTTTCAAATTATCTTTTAAATCTCCGGACCATTTAGCGCGCTCCAGTTCCGATGGGCTTTAATTTAAGCTGGCAGATTTTGCTGCGATTATCTCGACCTAATTTGGGTCGAGATTAGCGCCGTGCAGAGGTTTCATTACAGATGTCAGGAGAAATTCTGTTATCAAATGCATTTGTCAGACGCTTCCACTTGTAGATGGTATTTTTGCGCTGATCCAAATAACTAGTCACTGGCTCCGGTGGGCACATAGTATTGTAGCCCGAATTACTTTCGTTTGTCCATTATTATGGTGTTTAATTCGCTTTCTGAATGACTGGTTTTAGAACACAATCTATCATCGAAAGATTGGCGTGCATTTTGTTGTATCATGTGTCTAGAAACTAACAACACTTAGTCCAAATGCATGAGAGCTCTGGTAAAATGTTGATGAGATGATCAGCTGTAATTCCACACCCAGAGACTTCCTCTTTTATTTACCTTTTCAGCTAGAGAGTTGCGGTTTTATGTATTTCATGAATGGCATTTTGCAAATTGGCGCTTTTCTCACGCTGTGTGCGCGTGATTTCACGATGAGATCATGATTGTTGTGGTGAAAGTTTTGTGTAGAACCAACCATGGGGAACCAACAAAAGTTTTTTAACCTACTGAGTCTTAATGTTTTCGGTCAGCAATTAATGCTGCTGCAAGAAAATTGAGACAATTACACTGCATTAATTAAAGCAGCAAAGAGTTTCTGAATTACTGCTTTTTGTGTCTAAATTCCTTTACGCCATTTGAACGTATCAACAATAGTTGTCTGCTGTATCGCAAAGAATTTCGTACTGGTAATCAAAATTTTAAATGCTGGTAAAATAAAATTTTTGCTTTTGTTTATCTGTTTGTATGGTGCTTTTCTTAAGTTTGTTTAGAACTGCCCATCGTACAAATTGTCCACCTGTCTGTCATTATTTAGAAGGTCATTTGGACGAAATCAAAACAGGATTATTTGCTGACAGTGCTACGATAAATGACTGCTTGCAGCTCCACTGATGGAAGACAAAAATGAGTGGGGTTAAGCGCATATTAGATGCTTTGCCAGTTGCTATGCATTGTCAATATTGCAGTACCAGTCAGTGTGACAAAATTTTTGTTGACCAGATGGGCATGAGTTCTAATTAATCTGGAATGGTAGCGTATGACTAGTTACATTCTAACGCTTACTTCCATGCTAATCTTTACCAGAAATCAATTTCAAAAACCGAATCCTGAAAATGCAGAACGAGCACTGTGCGAATGACTACAGTATTTCATATTTCCGTTTTTTTTTTTTTAATCGCGGTTCATTGCGGAGTAGTATTTTAGCCTCACCGTAAATGTTTCCATAGAATTATATTATGCTTGGCGTCTACATGCTCATTGCTTTTGCCAAGTACAACCCTGAAAGGTTGATTTTGAAATGTGCAAACGAAAAGTCAATTTTTATTTTTGCTAGCGAAATCAATACCACTTTTGAAGATTTCATGTACGTATTTTTAGCTTAGCAATCCCAAATTAGTTGTTCCAGATCCCATTTGCAGTACGCAATGCATTTCATTACACTATAGGCATTCAGGCTAATATAATCATTGCCGTGTGATCTTGTTAAGGGCGATACAATTTGAATGGCTGCGGATAAGACGAACAATGTGAACAGATAAGCTATGAGGTCATGTCCCTCCAGTTCCCACCAGTTAGATGCAGTATAAGCCTGTCCAATCCCGTCAGATTAAACATGAAAATATCCAAAACTTATCGGAATTCCGATTGCTGATGTTAGCATTGTAAATGTTATGTGGTTAGTTGTTTGCATTCCAAGCAAAGTTTAGAGCTCTGTTGTGCAACAAGTCAGTACTTAAGAACTTAAAAAAAAGTTTTTACGTCATCACCAATGTACCTTATCCAGTATTGCCAGATCAAAGTTTCAAAAACATTAAATTGGTTTCAAAAAGTCTAAATAATGAGTTACTGAAAAACTTTCCAAGGGTTCTATTTTGCAGTTGGCGCCACTTTTTTCATGAGACATTCCTAAAATAGGGTTTCGTAGTTTTAAAAACCCAAATTTTTGAAAAACGTATCGAGATTTTGAAAACTATTCTTAGTTGGCAGCGTAGTTTTTCAATTATTATTATCTCTAGTCATTATCCCCGAAGGTTAAGTTAATGCCTCTTAACCGACTTATCGATGTAGGTCAATGGCCGATTTAAGCAGCGATGCAATGAGGTTGATTGATAAAAACGAAATTCCGAAAATTAATTTCTTATTCGCAATCGCGGGATTTAGTACAGATCCAAAACACTTTTTTCCTATCGATTACAGTTTGTTTCTTGCAGAGCATCATCGCATTTAGCTGCGATATTCTTGACGTTGATGCTAAAGCATAAAAAGCACAAAATTTCATTCACATTTGCATCAAAACCATACTGTTAACATCAAAAACAATTGCGACTTAAGAGAAAAAATTAATAGTTTAATGGTTACGCGATTGCTTGTTTGTGCCACCTCAAAAAATTTACTTTTATGTGTTTTGAGGACGATTTTGTTAACCTACAGAGAGCTGTTTAAGGGACCATTAAAAAAAATTGAAAGAACTGCAGAATTAGCAGCAGGTTGTTTACCACCCTAAGACATTTGGTCACTACAAAGCTTTATGCAGGATAAAATCACTTTTAAAATACCTGAAAATGCGTTTCAGCCAGAAATCTTTTCCAGCTGACTTGCTAGTTATCTGTTTTGCATACTATTACTAACACAGCATTTCCTTTGAAATGCATTAGTAACAATCTACCACCTGCTTCTTGCACTCGTTTGCCAGGCGCTATCTCTGCACCCGCAGGGCAATCTCGCGAAAGAATACATTACTCTGAAGGGCTTTAAATAAGCGATAAAGGTATCATCAAAGTCTACCTTTAAATTGACTAATACATAGGTTTATTTATAAGCTTAATAGCAATACACTACAATGCTTTCAGCGCGTTTATGGCCCATTTTATGCCTTTTAGTTATTCACTTGGCCTCTGATCGGTAGCAGGCGTAAAAAGATAAACCAAAACTATCCATTGCTGCCAAATGGTTACTTGCCTCTTCAAGCTCACTTCACTGGTGTTTCCAATATTCAGCTCCAATAAGGCATTTATAGGTCCACTAAGCCAAGCGAAAGGATTTAGTTGAGATTTGAATGGGTGATCTCTTGCGACAAAGAGTTAACATTGTACCAACTGGGAGATTTATTATAAACTAAGATTGCGCAAAATTCGAAGTTTATTGCTAGAAGCATGGAAAAATACGCTTTTGTATGATCAGTTTTATGACAGTTACTGCAACCAAAATACTGAATTTTAAAAAATCGTAAGGCTCTAATTTAATGCGGCTGTTTTTTTTTCAGAAGAAGAAGTTGATGTCGTAACAGTGCCAACTGCATCGAAAAAAATTTCGACAACCACCAAGCATCCAACCACTTTGGGAGTGATCTGCGACAACAGCAAGGTTCTCAACACACTCTTGCAAAAGAAAAACGGGACACAGTCGCAACTCACTCTGGTCGCAACTAGATCAAACCGGTTAGAGTCGACTACAACCAGCCAGCAGATTCGTGGACGAAGCAATTTGATAACCAAATCTTCGCCAGCAATGTCGATGGTAATTAGTGGTGGCGGCGGAACCAAAACCCTCAATCTTCAACTGAAGTGCGTCCCAGTTATAAACTCAAATTCGACGCAACACGGAGTCAAACGGAAAATGAACATAAGCGGCGATCAGGCGGGTAACACAGTCGTCCACCTGATGAGGCTAACTCCCACTTCACCTACAAATTCACTTGTCTCGGAAACTGCTGAGGAAGAGGAGAGAAATACAGGAGGAAAAAGACGGTTTCTCTCCTTGGACGGAATTTCCATGGTTTCGAACACTGGCATAAAACAGGCGCGAAATGAAATGGCTTCAGGAGCCAAGAATGAACCTATCGCTTCTGAAGTTTCGTCGTTTCCCATGCAAACAGTGAAGCAGGAAAATGCTCCTTCCGCCATCGTGACGGATCGCAAAAAGCCGACTAGAAAATACACGAAAAAAGCGATGGTTACTCCCTATGAAACACCTACCAGCAGCCCTGGAAGCTCAAATGGAGACTCGCCTGTGACATCACCGGCAAGAAGAAAGATCAGTGGAGGTCGTTGCAGTGGTTCTGAAGAAGATTCGATTCGCGCTGCCCACAACGTGCTGGAACGGCAGAGGAGGCAGGGCTTGCGAAATCTCTACGGGGCATTGCGTGAACTTGTTCCGGAACTAGTTGATTTCAAGAAGGCTTCAAAACTCTGCATCCTCACCAAAGCAAAAGAGCATATCAACGAGTTGAAACACACTTCTGACCAGTTCAAAGCTCTCAAGCGTTCTGAAATGGAGAAGCAACAGGTATTGAAGGATCACCTACGAGAAATGGCAGCTGAGATTGCTACTGTAGGCTCGACTCCGGTTAGGAACTCTTTTTATAGAGAAGTAGAATACCCTGCCAGCAATTATGCTGTATTTGTTAATTAATTTGTTTTTTTTAATTAAAGTACGATTCGTTAAGTTGCCTACTTGGGTGCTTTATTATTTTTTTTCGTTTACAATTATGTTATTTTGGTTTTTACTCGGGTGTATCATGATAAGTGTTTTCCTGTTTTCTTTGTCCATCTCATCGCTTTTCAGACTGTATGTTGAGAAACATGAACAACCTCGCCGCTTTTGAACCGACTGAGATTTGTTCTAACCGAATTCAATTGCTGGGGTTCTGACAGCCCACTCTGTTTGATTACTTTCTACTTTTTGTTTGGTAGAGTTGTTACAGTTTTGAATTTGCTTCGCTGTAGCACTTAAGTCTTGTCTCTGGTTAGTAAATTGAAAATCTTTAGAAAGTAAGTCCAAAAGCTGTTTAAATTGATAAATGTCATCTAATTTTTTCACCAAAAAATAATTGCGGTTAGTAGAGCAAAGCACTTTTAGTGCAATATTATGGTACGGCCAGGCGCGTAGCCAGAAATCTGCAATGGGGTGGGGCTTTTGCGGGGTTCTGGGGACTCCGCCCGAAAATTTTGTATTTTTTTCCGCAAAAATAAATTTTAGGCCTATTTTGAGAAAAATTATTACTATTAAAACGTGGCATAGAAATTAGCAGTGCAAAAATATGAATATACTAGCATAAATGAGCTATGTGGGAGGTAGCTATTGCTAGAGTGTCAGTTTTCTTTATTTACAAGCCGGTAAATCATAAAATCGTATTCCGGTTGTTCAATAAAACTAGCGAGGAGTAATTTAGTTCGTCAATATTTTATAAAAAAAGATATAATTAGGGGGCTAATCGAAATTTGAAGTTTGAGAGGTATGATTGGTAATTAGCTAGTACTGAAAAGCCCCTTTTTTCCTATTCCTGAGTTTATGTATATATATTTATGTTTTGAAGAAACCTACGTTAAGATTTTTCAATGAGCGATCATATTTGATTTCCAATTTTTGGCGATTGTCAAAGTTTTCTGATTTATGAGTTCTATTTTTGACAAATTAGCCCCCCCCTAAATATTAAAATAAGCTTGAAATCATTGTTTGAATCTATTCCAGTGCAAAACACAGTCTCAGAAGTGCAAAAACCTGGTATTTTCCTTATTATGCATTTTGGTCGGTAGGTCAATGGGGGAATATAGTCCCCAGCCCTCACCCCCTGGCTACGCTTCTGAGTATGACAATAATCTTTGTAAAGAAGGAACACAGAGCCTTCTATCATAACTTTTGCCTGACTTGAAAATACTTGGTGCTCTGTACAATATTTTAATGCAAATTAATGCTTTTGATTTTTTAGTTTATGTCTCAAAAATTAGGCCGCATTTTAAGACCGAGATGAACCTTAAGCCAATTTTAAGGTAATAAATATTCTAAATTGAATTTTCTGCTGAGAATTGAACGCTGGACTAACTGACTTTCTAGTTGATATGTACTGCAAGGGAAAAGAAATAATTGACCATTTTACTTAATGAAACTGTTCAGTCGACTCGCTTAATCTCCATTAGTGCTGAAAATTTGCAAGTTGAACTCAAAAAAGACGCTTTTCGCTGCAATGAATTTAATTTCGTTAGTCAGATTAGGCTACTTCCTTCACAAAGTTTGTCTATAAGCTTTAACTCGTTTTGAAATATTTGTACGACTTTGCAAATCATTTTTTTCGATCCACCAGCATACCGAATATGACGTCATCGTAACGGAGCAAACTATTTTTGAACTTCTAGCTGCTTTGAACAAGCTATAGTTTTTTTGTTTTTTTTTTTGTACTATACAAAAGACGCTGCCTCATTCCTGACAGGATTGTATGAACAAATTTTTATCACTGCCAAATGTACATACAGATCATGATTGTGCGAATACTTTTGCGGATTTGCCTCGTGTTGCCATTGATTTAGTGAAAATTATCGGCCTGACTACCCACTGCCCAGGTTTTTACCAAAGTAGTCTTTCGTTGCTATATTATAGTAGCTTAGCTTACTAAACTTTAGCTGCTTTACGTAATTCATTTTAATCACATAGAAAAGTTGCTTGTATAAAGTAGCCTAGCCGTTTTGTGCGATATGTTTTTGTGATGCAATGATTCCCAATCCAAACGTCACTACGTCTTCAATCTTCTGCAGTATGCCAAATCGCCTGGAGCCATTTTCATACTAGAGCTAGTTACCGTGCAAAATTTATCTCGCTGTTTTTAGTGTGTTTTTTTTTTGCTATGAAATAGCGTTTTGGTTCGTTTTCAATGCCAAAATTTGTCTTAGTATGGAGATCTTAAAGAGTCAAATTTTGTCTCATTTAACTTCTTCCTATTGAAGTTACGCTGAAACCCCTCTTGAAACAAATTTTAACTTGCTGCATATTTTGAATTGCAGTATGCCGGTACGTCTCTTTGTTTTCAAAAACTTAGTTTGTGACTTTAAAGTGAGACGAGAATGGAAAGGGAACCTTGCACTTATTCACTTTCCGATTTTAAGAACTCGACTACGTCCAGCAAATGTGTTACGAGTGTGTCACACAGTATTTGTCTTTCACTGTAAATGCGTTTGCTATTTTCGTAAAGTTTATAATTGTACAGTAGTCGATGA
Source organism: Trididemnum nubilum (assembly GCA_963965965.1). Classification (NCBI taxonomy): domain Eukaryota; kingdom Metazoa; phylum Chordata; class Ascidiacea; order Aplousobranchia; family Didemnidae; genus Trididemnum; species Trididemnum nubilum. Next base: position 30,227,159 of record OZ014480.1, on the reverse strand, counting down.
TGAAGACGAAAAGAAAGTTGCAGTTGTGCAGGTCTGGTTACTTTTATTAGTTGATGGAAGTGAATCTGTCGATAAACGTGCTCCAAGCATTTTTGCAACTCTTGGGAATTTCCCTTGACGTTCATTCACAAAATTGCTCGTACAGCATGAAAACTTATCTTCAATCCTCTTTGCATAGTTGTGTAATGTGTACAGATATTATTGAGTTGAATTGCTGTATTGCTAGTTAACTTTTTGCGTGCTTTTTGCCAATTTTTCTTTTCCACTTTTTTGTAAATTTTGTTTTTATATCCAATACTGCTTGATGCTGCTATAATGTAATGGGGCGTACTGGCCTACTACGGCCAAGCATGCTCCAGTTGTGTGGACATGTTTGTTTCAAAGACTGTGTGTTTGTGTGGGTTTTGTATATACTCTATTTAATTAGAACTTGCTTTCTTTTGCTCTTTAGCGTGGCGAATTAGTCATCCAATCAGTGGTCAAGTGAATAGAATGTCTGCTTCTGAAACGGTAGACTCTGGTTCGGTTCCTGGTCGGGTCAAATAAAGACTATGAAAGTGGTCTTCGCAGCTTCCGTGCTTTACGTTCAGAATTGGAAGGGACGGTGTAAAGCTTCCAGCGTGTGTGGTAGACGGGTGGCAGCTTGAGTCGAGGACCGAAAGGTCCCTTTGCTGTCTCCATACCAAGGCAACTTAGTAAATAGAATGCAATCACAATCATGCGTGACTTGAGGCGTTTTTTTTTTTTTCTGTAGACCATTCATCAGGCGTAGGTCTGTGCAGACAACCTAAGAAATCTACTGGTAAAGAGTGGACCATCAAAACGGGCGAAGAATTTTCTTTACTTTAGCTTGAAATCGAGTTGCTCTTGCTGAGATTTAATGGGAGTGAATTGCGGAGATGAAAAAGAGTTCAGCTTGATTTACAGAGCCTTGATCGGCGTCCCGGTCTGGTACTTAAGCTATTTCGCCACTGCTTGTTGGGTATAGGATTTCGTTAAAATGTTTCCTTGTTCGTTGAACATTTTGGTTATGCGTTTAAAAAACCTCTTCTTGTCCAAGCTTAACACAAACTGTCATACTAAGGCAGTCGAAGTATGTCTTAAAAAGTTTCAAATGAATTTATAAATATTGTGTTATGTGCAGATTTTTAAGTGTAAGGTGCTTGGTCTGGCAAAACTTACGAATAGAAAATTTAAGAAACAAGAGATTTGGGTTGTTTGAAACTCTAGCATCTTGCTTTTTTCTGTAAATCAGAGAGAGCAAGGTGTAAGGTAAAAAACCATCAAACCCCGCAATGTCAAGAAACGTTAGTCAATTACCGCACAAGCTTGTCATGTTTTAAGAGAAAAGTTGCAGGCAGACATTGCTCATTGATGTTCATTGGCCGCCGTAGTGACCCTTTGGTCAAGATCTTGGCAAATCACTGGAGTAAAATTCGAGCTCTCGTTTAGAGTAAGTATCGGCGATCTTACCACTGAAAAATAAATCCAAATACCTCCTCCTTAACTTTCCCATTTAATTTTGATAGAAACACTGATGTCTTAAGATCTATTATTTGTGTGATATTTTTGCAATGTGGCTTGCCAGACTAAGCGTTTTTTAATGTGAACTTTTAACGGTGCTCTAACTAGAACCAATTTTATGCTTTTGCCTCATCACTGCAATGAATTTCAGGCAATAAAGGGGACAAACAGAGGATTCAAATTTGTGATTTTAGTCGTAGTTGGTAGCACTCAGAGCAGTTAGCCGAAATACTGTAGTTGATGAAAGGAAAAAAAAAAATTGTCGAGTGTTCATCAAGTTAAGGATTGACAAGAATTAGAAAAAGCTCGGGTCTAAAATTTAAAAAATCTAAACGAACAAGAAATTTGTTCACAATTTAGAAGAAAAAAAGTCATTACGTACCGTATCGCGGAATGCAACTTCATGCATAATAATGAATTGAAGAAGTACAAACCAGATAGGTGGATTCGCATGGTTTTGTTGTGGTTTTCAAGGTACAATGAAATTAACGCACGCTTGTTTGCTTTGCCTCATAGCTAAGCGCACAGATACAAATTTTTATTTTAAAATGCAAATTAACGTGAGAATAAGACCTTTAAAACACCATCACGTAACCGACTTTAAAATATGTTATAAGCTCAGTTTAATCAAATTTAGTTACTAAATCGTAAACATAAAACACTCTTATTTATGCAATATCGTAGAAAACCTAGAATACATTGACTGTTAAAAGTTATCTCAAATATTTACGGTAATTCAGGAGCGCGGAAAATCGGTGAAGCAGCACAGTTAGCCTAAGACAAGGTACGTCAACAAAGTGAATAAAAACATTCGAAGTTATTTTTGTGGTTGTACCGCAGTAGGTTGTCCTAGTTCAGTATTATTGTGCGTGATGGTAAGATGCTGGAAAAACACTTGGAAGTTAACTTCCCAAGCTATGGCGCTTTTGCCTATCCAGGTGGAACACGAAATGTCAGGAAAGAAAATAAGGCAAACACTATTTGCGTACACTCTCCAGTTTTTTGAACAATGAACGAACTCTCCTTGAGAATCAAAAGGTCTGGATTCAATTTCCAAGCAAGTCAGAAATTGGAGATAGTATTGCCAAATGGAGATAGTATCGCTGCAAGTTTTCTCTCCCTAAGAAGCTGCGTGTTACTACAATAATTTAAACGCTAGACAAAAGCGGACAGTTTCTACCCATTTGCTGTAAACCCAAGCACTTTTAATCATCACACCAGTAAGTTGAAGTCATGATGCATCATTGTCAAGATGCATGGGAAAATAAGATTGAAAAAGTTGTTGAAAAATAAACAAGTAAATAAAAACAGGGTCAAGCACTTAGTTAAAACACTTGCGTGTCGCGTTTTGTGAGTGTTGAGAGGTTTGAAGGGCGATTAAGTCGGAATTGGGACATCGTTTGTTGCACTTAGAATTCTTGCTTAAAAATTAAGTATCTTTAGACGCTCTGCTTTGAACCAAAACAAATACAGTATTTCATTACGTCATAACTTGAGTTGAAGATCTATTTCAACACACTGTAATTTATTGTTTGCACACAACAATTCGATAATGTTTCAAATGCTGCTATGCTATGTTGGAAAATTGCATAAATTTTTACTCGAATAGATAATCTAGAATAAGTAGAATTGAACAAGGTTTTCTTTTGATTTTAATAAATAAAAGACAACAGGCGTCATCGCAATCTTTTCGAAAAAAAAAAAGGGAAAATCCGCAAAGTTTCACCATTTGTCAGGATGTTCAGGAGCGAGTGTCAAAAGCATAAAATTTGAAAACTTAGAAATTACGTGCTAAATAATTTCTACTTTCTGATTTGTGAACTTAGAAATTACATGCTAAGTTTTTAATTTCTACTTTCTGATTTGTAGAATTCTGTTTTACTTTGGTTTGCACCACGAATGAATTCGATACCTATTGAAAGAGTCTGTCTCTACGGTTTTGAATTTTAATTTTCAATGTCAGATGAACTCTTAGCTCCAATCCCTGCGGTATCGTACAAATTTTGGAGTTAGTTAAATAAAATTTCAACTCAGTCATTGTTTACAAACTAATAAGTAAGTGAATGCAGAATTCGATCACTCAACTCACATTTTTTGAGTCCAACTCTAAATACAGCACATGAATAAATATTAAAAAACACATTTAATCATTCGTTAATGAGCACAAAATTAGTAAGTTTTGCAAGAAAAGACCAGTGACTGCGAAAAGACCGCTTTAAGTCTTCGAGTCAGCAACCAGTCAATGTTGGAAGACAATTTGTCGGTTTATTCGAAGAATAGCTAACATATTTTAGATGTCACTAACAATTTGTTATATAACTTACAGTACATTGACATACTCTACTGAACTCATATGCAATTGTTCATTTAGAGGGCCTAATTAGTGCTACGTAGCTAGTGATCAGTTTTTAAAATATCATTCTGCTATGCTGCCTATTTTTTATAAATTGCAGTTTCTTTTTTTAATTTATTTGTTTTAAAAGCAAAATATAATCAGTTCATTGAATCGTACCGTACAGTTCTCGTAGAACACAATTAATAATACTCATGCAAAAACATAATATGTAAATACAAAGACACAGAAAATCATAGGCCTAGAATTTTAAAACAAAATTGAAAAGACTCACCATTTAAATTACGAAAGCAATCGAACTAACATCAAAATTTACAGCAAACATTACTAGAACCAGACAAAAATTTTCAGTTGCCAAATTTTGTAGAAAAATGCTGGAAATGGAAATGAAAGAACTTGAAAAATAAAAATAAAAAAGAATTTTTTTGACAGATTTAAAATCACCTTAGCTCAATTCATTTTCCATCCTCCGTGGCTTATAGGCTATTAGGTTGGCGACCCGTACTTTAAGAACCACCAGCTCTAATCCGTATGGTATCGAGCAATTTTTGTAAATGATTCGTAAAATCTCAATCATTGTTTATAAACTTATAAGCCTGTGAATGCGTATTCTATTACTCAGCTCAACATCTTTTGGATCCAATTCCGAACACAGAGCATGAATAAATACTGCAAGATACACAATCATTCGTTCATGTTCACAATATTCTCAATGATACACGAAAGAAAAAATAAATAGGGGGCTGCGAAAAGACCGCTAAGTCTTCGAATCAAGCAACCACTCTGTTGGTAGTCAATTTGCCAGTTTATTCCAATAAAAAGCTAGTAGCGTTAGCTGTCATTAACAACTTGTTATAGAATTTACATCGAAATACTCGACCGAATTTAAATGTAAATTATTGCACATTTCGTGATTTGCAGCCAACGAAGAAATGGCATGGTGTTAGGTAATTATTCATCAATTTTTAATCTTTTGCTATGTTGCCTATTTTTCATTTGCAGTTCATTTTTTTATCTAGTAAAAAATAATGATATTAGCAGTCAGTACCGTGAATCGCAAAGTAGCCTACAGCTCTCGTAGAACACTGCTAAAAACATGCACAATGGCACTTACAAACGCGCAAAAAATCATGCGCCTAGAGCGCTAGAATCTTGTAGAAAAACGAAGCAAGTTTTAGCAGCCATCTTGTCAGTGTAGTGGTAAGTATTCCCGCCTGAAACGCGGGAGGTGGGGGTTCGATACCCCGACGGAGAGTATTTGTTTCTTTTGGGTTCATTTTTAATCACAAAAGCTCCAGTGTTTTAAGCTTTGGTCAAAATTTTTATAGATAAATAAATAAGCCCAGTGTACTTGCGGTACAGTAGATTTGGAATTGGAATTGAAATCAATTTCGTAATTGCGATAAGTTTGCCAATCATCAAATACACTAATAAGAACAATTTTGTAAATACACGAGGCTCATTTTTGCTCGAAACTTAGAAACAAAGTAAGAACAATGTCAGCCTTAGCATGAAATAGAAACTAGAGTATGACATCGCAAGCGATATAATCCAGGTACTTTGCGAAAGTCTCTATCTCTACTGAACTAAAAAACTTCATAATTGCATTAAATTTGTTTATGGTTGTTGATAGTCAGATTTGAAATACATGGCTCTTGAATTTTATAATGTTTCATTCACTTGATCAGGTTTGTGGTTAACGGCTTTCAAAATCTAATTGTCTAGAAATAAAGTTATCAAAATTTTACAATCAAAACTTTACAACTCTGTTTGGTTCTCGGTTCAAGTTTTAAGGAATTTGTTGAATTGTCACTTGGCAGCGCAGCGCAATTGTTAAAATTGCGGTTACCAACAAAACCCTTGTTAAAACAATCATTTCGACAGTAACTTACATTATCTTGACCAGAAATTTGACACACTGTCCTAAATACCAAATCTACACCCTCAACTAGCCCACAGCAATATTTTTTTAGGAACAATTTCATATAAGCTCGTATATGAACAGTTCTCCTGATTTTTCTCAAACTTCAAGAACTAAATCAAAACAATGCCTGCCTTAGCAATTAGCATAGAAAAAAAGACGTACACAAACAAAATTTAGAAACAAACAATCAAATTCTTATAAATTTATCCGTGATATTGCAGAGTCTAACTTTAGGATGACTTCACATTAAAAACTTACATTAATTTACTCAACTCTATGCTTTCAAGAACCCTAGGTGTAATCTTTAAAATCAAACAACCATTCACCAAAAATTATCTATTTCTTTTGCACATTATGCTCTTTTCAGTTCATTTTAACAGCTTGGAGGTTATGCGCTCTCGAAGTTTAAAAGTCTCAGAAAGTTATCAAAATAATCAAGTAACGTCAATCAAAAAGCTATTAGGAGTCCCTAACAGTTTTTCACTTCATTATGAAATAACAAAGAGCGATCTTTAAAATTCCAGCAACTATATTACATCAGTCAAACTTAACACAACGCTATCCACTGCTAGAAATATGCACGCATTTTGCAGCTATTCCTATTCTGAAAACCCTGTTTAGTAGTGCGACCCAACGGCCAACATATTGGATACTGTACAGTATATTGTATTACATCCATTGTTCAGCACGAAATCTTTCTTAATAAAATTATTCAAAAACTTTGAAGAGGCGATTGGAAGATTTTTTCAACGTCATAGGTGAGAGTTTAGTTAAAAAACTCCGCCATCCAGCTTAAATCAAACAAAGCCATTAAGCTCAAGTACTTTAACGTCCTAAATGTTGGAGTAATCCCATATAAGTTTGACTCTTCTGCTTTTCTGTGATACCAATACTTAGTGTGAAAACAACATGGCATTGCCAAGTTTAGCATGCTTTATGTTTTTCTTATATTAGCCTACAGCTACCGGTACTCTTAAAATTTGATATGTCTAGCTGGAGTACTTCGTAATAAAAATTTTAAAAAATTAAGGAACCCATTTGGCATGGTCTCCTCAATGTGGCCAACTAAATTTTGTTATCTTTAATCTTTGATTCATATTAAGCTATCCAATTGATTTAATTTGTTTAGCTTTTGCAGTTAATGGGGGCAGGAGTCAACGTAATTGGAGGACCCCTACAATACGAGATCCTCAAATTTTTTTATAATATATTTCTACCTACAGTATCTTGAAAATTTCATTTGTCTAGCTTGAGTGGTTAAATATTTTAAAAGATCCGTTTGAGAAGGACTCCTTGCGGTACCTGATATTAGTCATATTTTATTTAGCAATTCTGATTTTATCTTTTGTATTTTACCTATTCTGAAACTTTCATGTGTCTAGTTTGAACGGTTAAAAGGTTTTAATTTTGAAGGACCCCGATTTTGTGCCCCAAATTTTGTCAAATTTGATATTTCCGTCTTATTTGCTTGCCTATATCCTGAAATTGTGATGTGTCTAGTTTACACAATTAAAAGCTTGAATTTTGGCGTCCTCCTCTGAGGGGGATCCACCACTATGGTGACCCTAAATTTTGTCATATTTTATATTTTTTTCATATTTGCCAGCCCTGAAAATTTCATGTGTCTAGCATGTGTGGTTAAAAAGTTTGAATTTAGGCGGCCCCATTTAAAGATGACTCCCTCTATTTTGGTAGCCCTAATTAAATTGTTTCAAAGTTTATCTTTCTTTTATTTTTACTTACATTAAAAATTTCATGTGGCCACCTTGAAAGGTTAAAAAGTTTGAATTTTGGAGTGCCTTTTTTGGGGGGGAAATCCCCCATTTTGGAAACCCCAATTTTTGTCAGATTTAGTTTATTTTTGTTATCTACCCATTCCGAAAATTTGATCTATCCAGCTCTAACGGTTTGAAAGTTTAAAACGTTGACGGCCCCGTTTGAGGGGGACCCTCCATTTTGATACCTCCCAATTTTGTCAAATTTTGTCTTTTCTTCATATTTAGAATTTGAAAATATGAAGAAACGATAAAATTTGGCAAAAATTTCATGTGCCAACTTTAAAAATTCCATGTGTCTAGCGTTAGTGATTAAAAACTTTGAATTTTATCGGCCCCGTTTCGGGGGAACTCCATTTTGGTACACCTAAATTTGTCAAATTTTCTCTTTCCTTTATAGTTACTGACTATAAAAAGTTCTTCTATCTAGCCTAAAAGGTTAAAAAGTTTGAATTTTGGAGAGCCCATTAGGGGGGAAACCCCCATCATGGCACCTCCAATGTTTGTTAGGTTTGATTTATTTTTAATATCTACCCATTCCGAAAATTTGATCCATCTAGCTAAAACAGTTTAAAAGTTCAAATTTTGTAGGACCTGATTGAGGGGGATCCTCCCAACCCAGCACCCCCTATTTCCGTCCCACACTACTCCTCCTTGATACCTTCAATCGCTCAAACTTTGATTACAGTGCGTTTAGCGGTTTGAAAGTAGATAGCCGGGGAAGTAAAATAAAAATAAAAGTGAGAAAAAAAATGCAAAACAAGAAAAATAGTATTCAAATTGGGGTAAACGAACACAACCAAAAGAAAGGTGGTTGATGGTGTTCGCAAAAACCACCAGCCATTTTTATTAATGTCGTTATTTACCGTGATATATCAGTTCAAACTAGTCAATTTTTGACCATTTTCGGCCTGTAAAATTTTGGTCACGTGACCGGGCTCCCCAAAACTCGGTTTGCTTAAAGCATTTATGAGAACCCATATTGTGTCCAACTTTCAGCTTTGCACGTCTAGTGGTTTTAGAATTATAGGTGAATTAATAACTTTTCAAGTCAAAAATCGCGTTTGCTTGTGTTTTTTTGTGTCTCAATTCACGATCACGTGACCTAGAATCCCCAAAATTGGAACGCATGACGCTTTCATTTTTCGTATGTTGAATTCAAACTTCGACTTTCTAGGTTTAACCGTTTGCAAGTTATAAGCAAATTCATTCCTCATCTGCCAAAATTCGCGAACAAAAACAAAGGTACTACGCGCTCGCGCGAAGTCCCAATTAAGAACACGAGCTAGTACAAGGCATTTGTGGCCTCTGGCCTATGATTCGTAAGCAATCGGCAAAGTTTTCTAGGTCTTTTGTATTTAGCCGTAGTTGATTTGTTTAACAGTTATCACAATAAGTTAATAACAAATGGCTACTTTTATCTGAGCAAGAATAAATTTCTGTCACGTTGTTTTCCAATAAAAGTTTATTTTCGAATAATGTTAAGAACAAAGTAAGAATGAATGCGGTTGGAATCATCCATTACTTCAAAATTTAAAAACGTCGAGCCTCAACCCAAAATTTATTGGTTCTAATAAAAAAAAGTATAAACATTGTCGAAACACAATTTTTTATTAAAATTAAACCATAAGTTTGTAATACTGTGCTGCGGACAGATCCAGTTTCTTACCGGTTCTTTTGATAACGCATCTTCTTGTTAAATGATGTTTCAAGTTTGTATTTGATGATTGACAAACTTGTTACTCTAGTAAATAGCTTGAAAATAAAACATGCATCTTTTTTGGCATTGAAACAATAAAATTAGTGTTTAGTTAGACTGAAAAATACTGTACAGTATTAACACTATTTTACACAAGCCGTTTGACAAACGCATTTTGCGCGTGGTAGGGGGAGGAGGCAAAATGCATCCTTATCTAACTCCTAAACCAAAAGTTGTGGTATCACCAAATTTAGCATTCGGATTGATGTTCACGAAGCTTTTTGGGAAAAATTAGTTTTAAGTTGATGGCGTCAGGGCCGTATTTTTGAAAAATCACGTCATAGCGGTACAAATTTTGTGCATTGGTTTGTTTTTTATACTGAGTCATTAAATGCTTAGGTCAAAGTAATTGCTTGTCTTATGACGTCTTATGACGTTAGTTAAATTAAATATTGGCAAAAATTGCTCAGATTTTGAGGAGTGACTTAAAAATAAAACTCAAAATTGGGAAACTTTTCCTTACCTCAGCAACTTCAAATTTTCAGGAGTTATTTTAGAATAAATTTGACTCAAAGTCAAGTTGGTTTCAAGAAAAAATCTTAATTCTGAAGGGATTTATCACGAAAAAAACGAGAAGGGGGCAAAAATGCTCCTTGGGTTTAAAATAGGGTTAACCGTTCCAGTCACATCATGCAGGCCTTGATCAATTCCAATTTAGGTAAATTCCCTCATTTTCGTCCAATTAAAAGTTGGGGTAATCAAATAGGTTTAAAGGAATTAAATAGAGTCGATTTAATTCTTTTAACACCAATTTTGACAAAAAAAGGGTTCTCCGAAATCGATTTAATCACGCCATTCAAGTGATGTGAATGGAACGGTTAATAATATTCAGTCTATCTTGGTGGTTTTCAACCTGTGGTACGCAAAGGCTTTTTAGGTGGTAAGAGTCTCTTCTATTATTTTTATATAAAAGCCTGGATTCGCAGCTTTCTAGTACAGTCAACTCCTGTTAATCGGACACATTGTTTCAGTGAATAATGCCCGATTAGCGAGGTTGTCTGATCAACGAGTCAGCCTAGTTAGTGGTTGGTAATGTCTGTACGTCAATCGCGCAGCATCGATTATACTCTTCCGTGGCCCTAGTTAGCGCAAGTAACTTAATACACACAACGCAATTGCAAACTATACGTCACAAAAGTTGTTTTATCTAGTGTTTTATCTATTGTGCTATGAAAGTTATGCAATATTTGTAATTATTTCCTTTTATTTGGTAGTGCACTTTTAGGCAACCACTGCGGTCTAATTGTTATGTCCGATTAACCGGGAATTTTTTGATGCATTTTGTACACTTTTGTTCCTAGAATTTCGCTGTCATAGTCGGATAGCGAGGTTGTCCGATTACACTGGTCAACAAAAAAAATTTTTTTTCGAGTTGCCAAAAAAGTTTGATCGATTTTGGGGTATATCTGGTGCGCCGAAACCGAAAATGAGCTTATTTTTACCAGATTGGCTCCAGTTTTTGATATACAGCAATGATCCTCTCATACGATTTTTCAATTTGTACAATAATAATGTCAATTTTATGATAATGTTTGCCCCTGCAAAAAATAAATGAGCTAGCTTGAAAGATGCTCTAAAGCACATGAGCGTTAGCAATAGTTTACGCTTATCAAAAAAAAGAGTGATGTACCACAAACTCAAAATTTTAGTTTGTTTTTATTCTATGGGCATTCACGATGTGTTAGATTACGATTTGATTAATAGCATTGTTACGACGGAATTGTCTAGGAATGATTGGTGATGTCAGAAACAGTAACAATACGAAAGGAATTGTAACTTAGTCTAGCTAGTTGAGTTGCTGTGAAGCAGTAACATGAGTTCAAAAAGGAGGAAGTGTTGTAATGATCCTAATGTCTTTTGCTACATATGTGGTGATTACACTGTTAAAGAACAAAGAAAGCCCATCACTGATTTCGTCAAGAGAGCATATTATGCATACTTCGGCATCAAACTCGGAGATCAGGACAAATCCTGGGCTCCGCATATTGTCTGTAAAACTTGCATAGAGATTTTGCGAATGTGGACCAACGGAAAGAACAAAAATATGAAATTTGGCATACCTATGGTTTGGAGAGAACCGAAAACTCATTCTAATGATTGTTATTTTTGCACAGTTAATATGAAGGGCTTTAATCGTTTCAAAAAAAACAATTGGTTTTATCCAGACTTGGAATTTGCCAGAAGACCAGTGCTTCACTGCGATGAGATTTCGGTGCCTACATTCACTCATTTAATACATTCACTCATCCGGTGCCTACTTGAATCTGATCAATTTGAAGACTGGATGAAATGCCTGGATAGTGGAACCAGCAACAGTAGCGGTAGTGAATTTGAAGGTTCTTCTTCTATTCAAACGCAATTTAACCAATCGGAACTGAGTGATTTAGTTCGAGATCTTGGTTTGTCTAAAGAACTGTCGGAAGTGCTTGCCTCTCGTCTTAATGAGAAAAACTGCTTAAGTCCCAGAACCAAGATTACATTTTATCGTAACAGGGAACAAAAGTTGTTACAATATTTTACCAAAGAGAAAAATCTTGTTTATTGTAATGACATCCAAGGATTGCTTGTTGAAATGGGGATACCAAACTGCAACCCAAAGGATTGGCGTCTGTTTTTAGACAGCTCAAAGGTTAGTTTAAAATGTGTGTTATTGCACAATGGAAATAAGCTTCAATACCAATTGGCCACTCTACAACACTAAAGGAACAATATAAAAGCATTAAAATAGTATTGCACAAACTAGCTTATGAAGAACATCACTGGCTCATCTGTGTTGACTTAAAGATGGTCAATTTCTTGCTTGGTCAGCAAGCTGGCTACACAAAGTATCCGTGTTTTCATTGTCTTTGGGACAGCAGAGCCAGAGATGAGCGTTGGAGTAGAAGAGATTGGCCTCCTAGAAGCACCATAAGCATTGGAACATCAAATATCATCAATGAACCACTTGTTTCCAGAGAAAACATTTTTCTTCCACCTCTCCACATTAAGTTGGGATTAATGAAGCAGTATGTAAAAGCGCTGAACAAAGATGGAGATTGTTTTAAATACATGTGCAGAAAGTTTCCTGGTTTGAGCAATGAAAAACTTAAACAGGGTGTTTTTGATGGACCGCAAATTCGTCAACTAATAAAGGACTCCGAATTTGTCGACTCTATGACCGAACAAGAGAGTACTGCATGGAAATCGTTTGTGTTGGTTGTGAAGAATTTTCTTGGTAACCATAAAGCAGAAAATTTTGAAGCACTTGTTGAAACCATGTTGATAAACTTCCATGACTTAGGCACCAACATGAGTATCAAAGTCCACTATTTATTTTCTCATTTAGACCGATTTCCTAAAAATCTGGGAGACCTTAGCGAGGAGCAAGAAGAAAGATTCCACCAGGACTTTAAAACCATGGAGGAAAGATATCAAGGTCGGTGGGATGACCACATGATGGCGGACTATTGCTGGAGCATTATGCGTGATTGCTCTACTACTCAGCATAAACGAAAATCATATAAACGTCGACTGTGTGTGGAGTGATAACAGCGTAGCACAGAGATGCACATATGTGACTGTGTATACGATAATTAAACTATAATGTGTGGTTTAGGTTTATAGCATGCACAAAAGTATATAAAAGTTTTTATCAGTAGTTAGTGCTTATGCTGCTAGTCTTTGTGATTTAGGCCTAACTATTGCCGTTATAGTGGTATTCGTACTAGTAGGAGTTTCTTAACACATAGTGTACAACAGTACATGTTGCTATTACCTTCAAAATTTCGGTATTTGTTGTTTTATTGTTGATTTATGCTATTTTTAACTTGAATAAGAGCAATAACAACATAATTTAAAGCGTTAGTATTGCTATTTAAGTCACGTAATAGCATTTATTTACACAGAGCATGATTATAGGACAAATATTAGAAAACATTCTCGTAAATTAAGCAAAACAACTACTTTTAAAATAATGTTGAAGATATCTTGAAAACTAGAGCCAATTCCAAAAAACTAATGCCATTTTCGAAATCTACGGCCCCAATATACCCTAAAATCGATGAAACATCTCTGGCAACAAATTATGTGTTGGGCGGTGTTATCGAGCTAAAACACAGTAAAATGCAGGAATTCCTTCCCTTGACAATTTGTGTCCGATGACGAGGGTGTCCGATTAAAGCGGGTCCGATTGACGGGAATTGACTATATTTTATCTTTCGGCGTTTGTTTATAAATAAATCAAGTTCCCGAAAGCTTACGATTCTTATTGTTTGCGATCTTATGCGATTATTGCGATCTTCATGCACGTTAAGCAGCAAAAATTTTGCGTAACAAACAAAACTATGACTTTTGCAAGAAGCAAATTATTTAAAAAGTGTGATCAACTTTAGTTTAATTTTTTAATCAACCCTGCATCACGCACAAGCGAAAGCGTGATCGGCATACGTAAAATATGGTTTCATCTTAGTTGATCGCTATGGCCAAGTTCTTCCGCAGTGTGCGAGTTGCATGAAAACACTCGGCGATACTATAAAGTGCAGGCGCCGGCTCGAATGCCGTCTTGAACAAACCACGTTGACAAAGCGAACCAAGATTAGAGCTACTTCTAGCGACTGGGCGGGAACGCCAAACAGCAAAGCATGGACAACTTGCTAAATCTAGCGGAAGGGAGCAGATCTTATGAAGTGGCTACCTATTGACAAAAAATATGCAAGCCCATACAATAGCAAAGTTCAGGAGTGCTTTCCCCCTATTTGAAGTTTGTGCTTAACGAAACTATAACGCACAGCATCGCGATAAAGTGATTGCAGGACTAAAAGTTCCAGGTTTGGATTTGTCAAGTAACTTCGAATTTGTAGAATCTGATGTCACTGATCACCAGCAATCAAAAGATGTTGAACAAGAAATGGTACGCTTTGACAATTCGGGGTGCCCAAGTGGTGCGACGTCGTAAAAAGGTTGAGAACCTCTGGTTCCTACCTTTTGCCTTAAAATTCAAGTGAAAATAAAATGTTACTGTGTTCTAATGTACTTTAATTATACTCCTGTAACATGTACGTCAATTATTTTACCCGATGACACATTCGATTTTGACCAAAAATGCAAAAAACTGTACAAAAAATAGTTGTTTCAAATTAAAGATTTCAAAAAAGAGCCAGGATATTACAAAAAAGTTTTTACAAAATTACTTTAACCAACAACATTCCCAATTTTTTTTTAGAAGTGCACGAAAAATTAAAGGGAAAAATTTAAAAGAAGAGTCTAAAACTTATTGTAATTTAATAATTTTCAGTCATTTTATTTTAACGTTTTCAACTTGAGATCATAAAAAATGAATCAAGGAAAAAAAAGTGTTGTAATAAGAAAACTTTCGGAAGTTTGTGATAGAAAATTTAAAATATTACTATTTATTGTTCACAAAACCAGTAACACAAGCCTGAACGCAAAACATCTCCCCGTCGGGGAATCGAAACCCGGTCTCCCGCGTGACAGGCGGGGATACTTACCACTATACTAACGAGGACACGCTACTGGCGCCAAGCGTTTTTCTAATTGAGCTGAATGCAAGTTAATGAATTTTGCTGCTTTAGTTCTTAGCTGGAAATAAATGCAATAAAATGAACAGAAACCCCCAATGTTAACTATATTATAACATCGCAAGCGATGTCCGGGGACTTCGCGAAAGTATTTAAGAACTTCACAATATTGCGTTAAGCGTGTTTATGGTTGTTGATAGTCAGGTCTGATATACATCGCTTTCGAATTTCATAATGTTCTATTAACTTGATCAGGCTTGTGTGGTTAAAGGCTTTCAAAATCTAAATGTCCAGAAAAGATACCTATAAAATATCAATCAAAATTTTACAACTCTGGTAAGTTCTCGTTTCAACTTTTTAGGAGTTTGTTGAATTTTCACTTAGCAGCGCAATTCTTAAAATTGCGGTTTCACACAAAATCCTCGTTAAAAGAAATATTTTGACAGTAACCTTTTGCTTTGATTAAACAACAAACACAAAGGTTTTTGATCTGAAAATGCCAATATGATTTTTGGATTTTGTAACTTACATTATCTTGACCAGAAATTTGACACCCTATCCTAAATATCAAATCTACACCCTCAACTAGCCCACACCAATATTTTTTTTAGGAACAATTTCATATAAGCACATTATGAACAGTTCTACTGATTTTTCTCAAACTTCAAGAACTAAATCAAAACAATGCCTGCCTTAGCAAATAGCGTGGAAAAAAATACGTACACAAACAAAATTTAGAAACAAACAATCAAATTCTCAAAATTTATCCGTGATATTGCAGAGTCTAACTTTAGGATGACTTCACATTAAAAACTTACATTAATTTACTCAACTCTATACTTTCCAGAACCCTAGGTTTAATGTTTAAAGTCACACACTTATTCACCAAAAATTATCTATTTTTTTTGCCCATGACGGTCTTTTCAGTTCATTTTAACAGCTTGGAGGTTATTCGCGCTCGAAGTTTAAAGGTCTCAGAAAGTTATCAAAATAATCAAATAACGTCAATCAAAAAACTATTAGGAGTTCCTGACAGTTTTTCACTTTATTATGAAATAAAATGGAGCGATCTTTAAAATTCAGGCGACTTTTGAGCAAAATATATTATTGCATCAGCCAAACTTAACACTATAACAACAGCCAGAAATATGAACGTATTTTGCAGCTATTCCTATTCTGAGAACGCCATTTAGCAGTGCGACCCAACGGCCAACATATTGGGCATTGTTCAGCATATTATTTTGCATTCATTGTTCAGCACGAAATCTTTCTTAATAAAATTGTTCAAAAACTTTGAAGAGGGGAGTAGAAGATTTTTTCAACGTCACAAGTGACAGTTTAGTAAAAAAACGTGGCCATCCAGCTTAAATCAAACAAAGCCATTAAGCTCACGTATTTCAACGTCTTGAATGTTGGAGAAATACTATTAGTTTAATTCTTCTGCTTTTCTGTGATACCAATTCATTGTGAGAATTCATCGTACAGTTTGAAGGCCCATTTAAGGGCTAATTGTCCATTATGGCATTGCCAAGTTTGGCATGTTGTATCTTTTTCTTGTATCTGCCAACCGGTACTTTGGAAACGTGATGTCTAGCTGGAGTACTTCGAAATAACGATTAGGCATGGTCTCCTCAATGTGGCCAGCCAGTTTTTTTTAAATCTTTAACATTGATTTAATTCGTTTAGCTTTTGTAGTTAATGGAAGGAGTGTCAATGTAATTGGAGGACCCCTATTGTATGACATCCTCAAATTTTTCACATTACATTTTCACGTATTTTGAAAATTTTGTTTGTCTAGCTTGATTGGTTAGATATTTTAAAGGAGCAGTTGGAGGAAGATTGGGTTAAAATTTTGAAGCAGTTGGAGGAAGAATCATATTTAATTTACCTATTCTGATTTAATCTTTTGTATTTACCTATTTTGAAAGTTTCATGTGTCAAGCTTGAATGGTTGAAAAGTTTGAGTTTTGAAGGACCCTCTATTATGGTGCCCCACATTTTGTCAAATTTGATTTTTTTTTTACATTTGCTTGCCTATGAAATTTTGATGTGTCAAGCTTACACAATTAAAAAGTTTGAATTGTTGCGTCTTCGTTTGAAGGGGACACCAAGTTTGGCGTCTTTTGTGGAACCCCTAGATTTTGTCAAATTTTGTCTTTCCTTCACATTTACCTATTCCGAAAATTTCATCACTCTAGCGTAATTGGTTAAAGTTTTAATCTTAGCGTCCTTGTTTGGATACCCCCTTGTGGTATCCCCAAATTTTGTCAAATTTTATCATTAACTTATATTAACGTATCTTAAACATTTCATGCATCTAGCTTCAAAGGTTTAAAAGTTTGAAGATTTGAGGGCCCGTTTGAGGGGGAAACCCCTGCATTGGCAACCACAATTTTGGTCGATTTTGTTTATTTTTAATATCTACCCATTCCGAAAATTTGATCTATCTAGCTGCAATGGTTTAAAAATTCACAATTTTGAAGGACCTGATTGAGGGAGATCCCCCAACCTGGAACCCTCAATTTTTGTCGCACACTACTCCTCCCTGATGTCTTCAATTTTTATTTTATTTAATCGCTCAAACTTTGAACACAGTGTGCGTTTAGCGGTTTGAAAGCAGATCGCCGCAGAAGAAAAAGAAAAATAAAAAAAAGGAAGAAAAAAGATGCAAAACAAGAAAAATAGTTTCAAGTTGGGGTAAACGAACATAGCCAAAAAAAGGTGGTTGATGGTGTGCTCAAACACCACAAACCATTTTTCATCAATAGTGGTATTGACCTTGATATATCGGTTCAAACTCGTCAACTTTTTGCCCGTTTTCGGCCTGTAAAATTATGGTCACGCAACCGGGCGCCCCCAAACTCGGTTTGCATAAAGCATTCATACGCAACCACATTGTGTCCAAATTTCAGCTTTGCACGTCAAGTGGTTTTTGAGTTATAAGCAGAGGCGGAGTGAAGGACACAAGGCTCGAGGCCAAGGCCAAGGACCCAAAAAAATCCGAGGCCAAGGCCAACGACAGCCTTTCCGAGGACAGGCCCTCTTGAGGCCAAGGCCAGGAATGCTCGAAGCCAAAGGCAAGGACCAAGGACACAGGCGTAAGTGTTCTACGAAAAAAAAGGTCTTCAAAAATTTTTTTCAGGCGATCTCCAATTCATAGGCGTACCCAGAATTTTTGATTGGGGGAGGCCTAAACCACAAATCACATGCAATGACGTCATCAAAATTTTTCCAAAGAGGAAGTTTTTGAGGGACAAAGATATCGCAAGGATGGAAGATCTGAAATCGTTGCCTGTTGGCACTTAAACCAGGATTTTGCAAATGCGAAGGGCTGAAACTAATGGTTGAAAAATGCAAATATCTAACTTTGGAAACGTGCTGAGAAAGCTAGTGTAACTTAAAGGTATCACAGACGGGGGTCTGGGAATGGGGCCTGGACGGGGCCCCCAGGCGCCGGAGGCTTTGGGGGTCTGGGGGCAAAGCCCCCAGCCGTTGGGCGATTTTTTGTGATTTTTTGGAAAAAAAAGCTTTTTTAATGCCATTGAATCGCATTTCGCAAGTGTTCAGAGCCATTTGAAAGCACAAGATTTTTGACATATGGAAGCCAATTGAAAAAATTAAATTGTTTGATGATCCTTTCAATTGCAATTTAAGTCCAAAACACGTTTAACATCTTGCATTTTTAAGTTAAATTTTACCTGTAAGTGATTTGGTCCAGATAGGGGAAAGTAAGGTGCATTGGCTCTTGCAACATTTAGCAGCAAATAATAATCCACTCAAAGATTTTCCTTAGAGATTTTTGTTTTGTCATAAAAATAACCAGTTATAGGAGTACATGTTCGGCCAAATGGCCCAAGCCCCCTCAATTGAAATTCAATGATTTGTTCAATCAGCATTTTCATGGCTAATTTTTTTTAAAAGTATTTTGTGCGTTAAAAACTGGCGAGGTTGGAGGTGACTTACTGAATTATTATTGAAAAATGGTACAATAGATGGTTACGTCTACTAACCATGTTATTGCCGGGCTGGATTTACATCGCGCTAGGCCCCTGGCACTTTCGGGATTTTTGTAACATCTTTCTGCCGAATATAGGTGACAACCAAAAAAAGTCTTATGATTTCAGCTCGGGGCCCTTAGCTGGTACTGCGTCATAGTATGGTGAATCTGGCCCTGATTAATGCATTACGTTCGTAAAAAGGCTAGATGTGGGTCTGAGATAGCAACTTTTAGAACGAAAACTCTCCATTTCCTCCGGGTTATAGGTTTAAACTGGCTGGCAAAAATTGAATTGAGGGGTGTCCAGCGCCCCTGGTCTTAAATATTGTTGTTAGTTACTGTTGCAAGCGAAAAATGCTAAAAAGAAACTGAAACTGAAGAAACAATAGGCTTTTTTGTCACAATTTTGTCATTGGTGAAATTTCAGTTGGGGGAAGGGGTGCCGGATCCCCTGGCCTTCTTCCCCCTTGGCTCGCCTATGCTCCTGGTGAGGAAAACAAAACAGATGTTCACAAATTTTCCGCGAGGTTTCTAGCGTTTTCCAACGAAGCTTCAACAATTCAAAATATAGTGCTGTCCTCGAGCCGAGGACAGGGCAATTTTCGAGGACTTGAAGCTTCGAGGCCAAGGCCAAGGACTTGACTTTCGAGGACGTCCTCGAGGACTCCACCTCTAGTTACAAGCGAATTAATAAATTTTCAAACCAAAAATTGCGTTTTTTATGTTTTTTTGTTTTGAGTCTCAATCCACGATCACGTGACTTAGGATCCCTAAAATTGGTACACATGACGCTGTAGCGATAGCCAGGGCATGGTATTGAATGGAATGGAAGACGATTTTTCCATATTCATACTGGCAATTTTCTTCCATTCCATTTCCATTCCATACCAAAAATCTTCCATTCCATACTAAAATTTTCTTCCATATTCCATCCCATACTTCCACACCAAAGAAATTTTAGACTGGAAGCAATGCAATGTACTGTATATTTTGTTGCTTTGCACCTTTGGAATGTTGTAAGCAACCATTCGTGAAGGTGTGCCAACAATACTAAGATGCCACGTCCGGTATCTGGTATGCATATTGCACATGGTTTAATGCATAGGCGTAGCCTGGATTTTGAATTCGGGGGAGGGCTAAACCACAAATCATACAATGACGTCATCAGAAGTTTTTGAAAAGAGGGACTTTTTATGGGACAAAAAATGAAAGATCAAAAGCTGGCGTTTGATTTGGCTCGTAACCTGGATTTGCTATAGAGGAAGGACTAGAACCGAAAGTTAAAAACTTTTCTATCGTTTCAAAATTGTGAGACGTGGTGAGCAAATTATTGCAACTCAAACATGTCACAGAGGGGGCATGGGGGCGGAGCTTCCGGTCGCTGGGCGATTTTTTGTAAGTTTTTGGAAAAAAAAATGGCTATTTTAATGCGATTCGGATCACATTTCGCACGTTTTCAGAGCCATTTAAAAGAACAAAATTTTTGATGTTTGAAAGCCAATTGAAAAAATCACTTCCTTTACTTCAGGTCAAGTCCAAAACACGTTTAAAATCTTGCATTTTGGGGTTAAATTTTGTGACTTGGCCCAAGTCAGGGAAATCAAGGTATATTGCTTTCTGTAACATTTTTAGCTAAATAATGCACTCGAAGATTTGCCTTAGAAGATTTTTGTTTTGTCATGAAAATAACCAGTTTTAATAATATAAGTACGACCAGGGGCCCAGGCACCCTCGATTCAAATTCAATAATTTGTTCAATAAGCATTTCCCCTTACTAGGTTTTTTCAAAAGCATTTTGTTGTGTGAAAACTGACGAGATGGAGGTGAATTGTTATTTGAAGTTGGTAATTTAAAGTTATTTGAAATTGGTACATTAAATGCCATAATTGGTTACTAATCATGTTATTGTAATATAAAAGTTAGCTGGGGGCCTAAAACGTATTATTGCATAAACAAGTTAGATGAGTGCCTGAGATTGCACTCTTTAGAACAAAAACACTGAATTTCTCCCGGCTTGTACATTTAAATTGGTTGGTAAAAATTTAAATTGAGAGGGCATGAGCCCCCTGGTTGTCAATATAAGTTATTGCTAATTGCCGCTGTAGGCAAGGGCGTACGCAGGGGGGGGGTTGGGGGTTCAAACCCCCCCATTGGTCTGTCGACTAAAATGCACGATAAAGAAAAAATCACATTTTTAGCACTTCTGATCCTGCTTTTTTTTGCAATGACACGGACTCCAACATGATTTAAAGCAACTTTTGAAGCATTTAGAGTTTCTTAGGGGGGGTTTATTTGTCAAAGGTATAACTTATAGTTTAGTAACAACTTTAAAAAAATTGCCAAAATTAGCATATTTCACCGCTAAAAATGCTTAACATTTTCTTCATCAAAATATGGAGATGGGATTTCAGTATTAGTTAATTATCAATCCATTCAAATCTTGTTCCATTCTCCCCCACCCCCACCTTTTGCCCAACTGTCTCACTCTATAAACTACAGAATATAAATGCTTGTGAGTTTTTTCAAATTATAATTTTATGATTTAATGGCTTGTAAATTAGAGGACTGAAATGTTACCATTAGCCACCGCCCACATAGCTAACTTATGCGCAAAGGCGTACACCGGGGGGTGGAGGTTTAAACCATCCTCCTTATTGATTCGACGTGTATCATTCAAAATATCGTCTTATTGCGCAAAACAAACAAGCTCTTTCTTTTTTCATATTAATGCGAAATATTTAATTATAGTAAATATCTTGCGACTAAGTGTAATACTGAAAATCTGGAATGTCGTGTTACGAGTCAGAGTTCAGTAGCGTAGGCGGGGGGGGGGGGGGGGGGGGGGTTATAGACCCCACATTGGCTTGTCAACCAAAATGCTGAATAAAGAAAATAACACGTTTTTAGCACTTCTGAGACTGGTTTTTGCTCTGGAATGAATTAAAAAGTGATTTAAAACATTTTTGAAGAATAAATTTTGGGGGGGGCTAATTTGTCAAAAATAAAACCCACAAATCAATAAAAACTCTGAAAATGGCCAAAAACAAGCAATTAAATTTGATCGCTATTGTAAAAATGCTAAACATAAGTTTCATCAGCAAACATATTATAAACTTAGGAATAGGGGGGGGGGGAGTATTCAATATTACTTAATTACCATTCACTTGCCTCAAAAATTTTTTTCCTTAGTCCCTTCCCAATTATTTTTCTCTATAAAATATATACGAAATAGATTACTCCGTGTGAGTTTTCTTGAACTATAAGATTTTATGATTTACCAGCATGTAAACAAGAAAGCTAAAATTTTACCATTATCCACCTTCCACATAGCCCATTTATACAAACAGTTTAATCAGGTTTGCACTACCAATTTCTATGCCACGTTTTAAAAGCATTATTTTTTATCAATAAAGCCCTAAAATTAAGTTATTTTTGCAAAAAAATACAAAATTTTCAAGCGCTGGGGGCTCCGCCCCCAGACCCCCAAAACAGCCTCCCCAGTTGAGAATTTCTTGCTACGCGCCTGCCACACTTTGCAATGTTTATAATTATACGGGGGTGAGGAGCTTTTGTTTTGAACAATTTTTTCTTCATCGTTCAGTTGCAAACCTTATGATGTTAACTGTAGATGTATGCTTAATTGTTTTTTGGTTGAAAAATTTTATTTGCATTACGCAGTGTGTGACTTTGATTCCATTTTGTTACATTGCACTAAGTTATTTATTCGCCAAAGTATAGATCGCGAACAAATTTTTGACGTCTTTTTTGAAACCCCCCCCATTGAAAAATCCTGCGTACGCCACTGGCTGTAGGCATGTACTGTTGCACTCCAAAAATGCGAAAAGAAACTGAATAAATAGGCTTTGTGTCATCATTTTTATTATTGGTAGCTTTTCAATTGGGGGGGGAGGCAGAAGACCCGGTCTTTCTGGCTATACCTATGGTTTGGGTTTAATGATTACCGTACAAGTTTGCCCTCACATCAACTAGAACATTTATCGTAATAGAAATACCAAACTTTCACACCAAAAAGAATTACTACCAGCTTAAAAACTAAAAATAAATATAAAATTAAGCTGAAACGGGGATGAAATAGCAAATACGAGTTTTTGTGACGATGTAAAACAAAATTTACGACTGGACAAATCGTCAGCCTCAAAATAAAAAAAAAACAAGTCAAATCTTTCAAGGTCGTCAACTGTAACATCAATGCTGCAATTAAATTGCAATTTACTTACAATGATGCAATAAGTACACTGTTTGTGCAATGTACACAACCAAAGTACTGCGATTTGTCGAAAAGTAATATGCGTAGGTATTGAAGTTGAATACTTCTGTGACAATATTATTGTCACTACCCGACATCGGTATGTATTTTTCTGTAAATGCTATCCACGAAATCTAGTATGGAATTGGTATGGAAGTATGGAAGATTGTCTTCCATTCCATTCTTGAAATCTTCCATTCCATTCCATTCTGAAAAAAAATTCTGATTCTGATAGTATGGAATTGGTATGGAAGTATGGAAGATTGTCTTCCATTCCATTCTCGAAATCTTCCATTCCATTCCATTCTGGCATCTTCCATATTCCATACCGAAATTTCCGTTCCATTCCATTCCATTTTCCATTCCATACCATGCCCTGGCGATAGCACTCTTTGCTGCTCCCATAAATTGCATCATTCTTTCTAAATTACTGCACACCAATGAAATTTGCCCATTCTTTTTATCACTGTGACGCTCTTGACGTAACAATGATATACAATGGCGGTTGGTATATAAACCTGGAGCGAGCCGGCTACCTGCTCAGACTCACACAGTAAGAGAGATAAAATTAGTATCGGTATGTTATCGTTAATAAATAAGCGGTTTAAACTACTCGATCTGCTCGACCTTTCGCTAAAATATGTAGAACCGCTAAAACGCTTTCATTTCTTCGTATGTTGAATTCAACTTTCTAGGTTTAACCGTTTGCTAGTTATCAGCAAATCAATCCTAGTCTGCAAGTCCCAATTATTTTGTGGGAATCGATCCCTGTTCTACCGCGTGACAGGTACCACTATACAAACGAGGTGGTGCTGTTTGGTGCTAGCGTTTTTCTAATTTAACTGTAAGCGAATTATTGAATTTGCTGCGTGAGTTCTTTGCTGGAGATAAATGCAAAAAGTAAAAAACTTGCAATACAGTATTAATTATCTTGCAAACTCAAAAAAATCTCCCCGTCGGGGAATCGAACCCCGGTCTCCCGCGTGACAGGCGGGGATACTTACCACTATATTAACGAGGACACGATGGCGGTAGCGCACGTTTATGTATTTAAACTGAAAGCGCGTTTTTCACTTCGTATACTCGCAACTACCTTCAAGTAATATATTATTGTTCACTTCGGTACCCACTCTCTAGCCAGCATAGACGTTGCCAGGATTTCGAAAAGGGGGGCTTTTTTGAAAGAGTGAGACAACTGTAAGCGACCTTGACCCGAATTTTCATCGCTCTTAAATAAGATTCAAACGGTTTATCCGAAATTGATACGGATTTTTCGGCCGAAATCGGAAATTCACACGGTTCTTCCGGCCGACTCACGGCAACTCCTTCACAACTTCGGCACCCAAATCCCTTCGGGGGGAGGGGGCTGTTTTCATATTTTGAGCAAAAATCGGCCTCGAAAGCACCAAAAACGTGCGATTTTGCATACTTTTCAGACCAATGGGGGGGCTCGAGCCCCCCACCCCCCCTGGCTACGCTATACTGGGCGTAGCCAGGATTTCTGATTGGGGGGAGGCCCAAACCACAAATCACATGCAATGACGTCATCAGAAATTTTCAAAGGAGGAATTTTTGTGGGGGCAAAGATATCGTAGATTGGAAGATCAGAAGCCTTGGCCTGTATGTTGGCAGTTAACCAGAATTTTGCCGAAGGAGGGGGCTTAAACCAAAAGCTTAAGAAGGCGAATGTCTAAATCTGTAAATTGGGAGACGTGTTGAGTAAACTATTATAAGTCAAACGTATCACAGGCGGGGGGTCTTGGGGCGAACCCCCTCAGCCGCTGGACGAATTTTGCAATTTTTTGGAAAAAAAAGCTATTTTAATGCCATTGGATCACATTTTGCACGTGTTCAGAACCATTTGAAGGAACTAGATCTTCAACATTTGAAAGCCAATCGAAAAAATTAAGTTGTTCAATCCTCCTTTTAACTGCTATCTAAGTCCAAATCATGTTTAGAATTTTACAGTTTGGCGTTAAATTTTGTAGCTTAAGTGATTCGGCGGCCCAGGTAGGGTAGTAAGATAGGCTACATTGCTTCCTGCAATATTTAAGCAATAAATAGTAATCCAATCGAAAATTTTCTATAGGAGATGTTTGTTTTGTCATGAAAATAACCAGTTATAGGAGTGCATGTACTTCTAGGGGGCCCAGGCCCCCTCAACTCAAAATCGATTATTTGTTCAATGAGCATTTTTCATAGCTAATTTTTTATTCAAAAGTATTTTGTCGCGTAAAAACTGGTGGAGTGGAGGTAAATTGTAATTGAAAAATGGTACAATAGATGGTTACGCCTGCAAACCATGATTATTACCCTGTCCGGATTTACATTGCGCGGGGCCCCTGGCACTTCAAGGATTTGCGTAACATTTTCCTGCAACATATAAGTGAAGACAAAAAAAAATCGTACATCTGAGTGCGGGGCCCTTGGCACTGTGCCATATGGTAAATCCGGCCCTGGTTATTGCATTATGTTCACAAAAAAAGTAGATGAGAGTCTGAGGTAGCAGCTTTTAGAACAAAAACCCTTAATTTCACCCAGGTTATGCATTTAAATTGAGTGGCAAAAATTTAATTGAGAGGGCCCGGTCCCCCTGGTCGTCAATATTATTGCTAATTACAGTTGTACTCGTGTACTGATGTACGCGAAGACGCTAAAAGAAACTGAAACTGAAAAAAACAATAGGCATTTTTTTCACATTTTTATCATTAGTGGCATTTCAATTGGGTGATTGGGGTGGGCCACCTGCCCCCCTGGCAATGTCTATACGAGCCAGTAGCCACTACCACCATCATTCCTATTCATTTTTTTACCCATTGAACACAAGTATCATTATAACAGCCGAAGTAGTCTGTGAAAACCAACAGACAGTCGAAAAAAATTCTATCAAAATTTTTGTTATTCTATTTTTCCAATAAATTCTATCAAATTTTTTGGTCATCAGTTGAGGAATCAGATTCCACGAACAATCAAATCTTATTCACTCGATAAGATTCAAAAAAGAACATCAAAACATTTTGCTAAACGGATACAAATAGAGAAAATTTATTTACTTAATTTTTTTTATGTAGTGATAAATACAAAATGCTAAAGCTCTGAAATGGAAGGCGTATTTGAGGGGTAGTTCTGAGTTGCTGCAAGTTTGTTTACAGTTGCAATCACAATAAAATTTTGATTTTGCGCGTCTTCAATTTTTATTTTTTGAACTGCTTTTTTTTAGAACAGCTGCGTAACATTTAATACCAGACTCAGAAAAGCATCAATTTTGGTTTTAAATTTCATCTTTTGTTTACAAGCTAATTTGAATTATTTTAATTTTGGAAAATGCCAATTTTATTTTTATCGTATTTTTTGAAAGCAGAATCCAAAATTGGAGAACAAGGCTAGATAATTTTTATGGCCCATCTTTTTTCATTTTGTATAACGATTTTCGTGCTGTGCAATCAAATGGTTTTAGTTCTGTATATATCCGTGTTTTGGTTTATTTTTCATTCAAGCAATAGTTTTTAAGTGTAACGGTCGCATATTTTGTTTCACCTGATTTTACACACAGGGAGGCAAACATGCCCATTTCTGATAAAGCGGATACAACCGTGGAAAAAAGTAGTTGCGCTTGCGACAGGTAAGTGGGAATGGAAAAGCTCAGAGGTATTTTTAAAAGTATCCAAGCTAAGTCATAGTTATGGTGCCACAAAAACGGTTTAGGACGTCATTTAAGTTAAATTTGAGCAAAAAATGCCAAAATATGAGCGAGGTATAGCCAGTAGTGTAATAAAGGGGGTGGGTAATATCTCCTTCAAGAAAAAATGTTTTTACTTCAAGTAAACTTGACTATAGTCAAATTCATTTATAAATCATTCCTGAAAATTTGAAGTTTTTAAGACAAGTAGATGAAGTTCCCCAATTTTGAAGTTTGCCAAAAGTAACTTTCTGAAATTTGAACATTTTTTGGAATATACAGTATAACTAAGGTGACGTAATAAAGCATTGTGTGACGTAAACAACTTGACTTAGGCATTTTAACAAACCTAGGCCTATGTACAAAATTTGAACCGCTTATGACGTCATGGAAAATGGAAGGTTATTTTTCGAAAATATAGCTCTGACACCACAATGATGACGCCAACAACTTAAAATCAGTCAGTTTATACCCCCTGTGTAAAATGCGTAAATGCGCTGGTCTACTAGCCCGTCGAAAATAGGGTTAAAAGTCATTTGGATTGCGATGTGGATAAAGTTGCTTTGATGAGCTATATTCTTCGCTTTATGCCGCAGCATTAGTATAGTAGACTGCGTAGTGCATTTTAAATTTAACTAGAATGTGACATCGCAAGCGATGACCGGAAACTTCGCGAAAGTATATCCAACTCCACTGAACAGAGAACTGTACTCTGCTTGAAAATAGCACTACAATTGCATTAAGCGTGTTTAAGGTGGTTGACTCTTAGATTGATAATACATCGCTTTCGAATTTTGACATGTTCCACTAACTTGAACAGGTTTGTGATTAACGGCTTTAAAGTTTAAATGTCTAGAAAAAGTATACATAAATGCCAATCAAAGTTTTACCACTCGGCTCAGTTCTCGTTTTCAGAAGTTTGTTGCAATTTTTACGTTACAGCGCAGCATAAATCAAATCTTTCATCATACTCGCTGGATTACGCCAAAGCGTGTAACCAGTTTGCCGGGCCCATTTCCGCGTCATTGCGCGTAAGGGCAACACAGCTTCTTTCGAAGAAATGTCGCAGCGGTGGCGAGCCGTTGGCAACACTGCATCTGATTTGAACGGCCCAAGATTTGAACCTCAGACCTCCCACTCCAAAGACGAACTCGTAACCGCTCGACAGCGCAGCACGATTGTAAAAATTGCAGCGACTTCCATGCAGTGTGTACATTGTGCAGTATAAACAATAATAACTAGATCAATTCTGTTTATAAACAAAACCCTCGTTAAAACACATATTTCGACATCAATCTTTTGCTCGGATCATATAACTACAAAAAAGACATTTTCACTATTGCAACAAAACTTTTTTGGTATAAAAATGCCAGCATGATTTCCGAATTTTGTAACTTATCTTGATCAGAAATTAGACACCGTAATCTAAATATCAAATCTACACTCACTCCCACAATTAACTCACAGCAGTATTTTTTTTAAAGAATTTACAATCTCGTATATGAACAGTTTTGCTGATTTTTCTCAAAATTTAATAATTAAATAAAAACAATGCCTGCCTCAGCATGGAAAAAAATAAGTACACAAGCAAAATTTAACCTATTCTGAAAGTTTTATGTTCTAGCTTGAATGGTTAAAAAGTTTGAATGTTGAAGGACTCCCTATTTTAGTGCCCCAAATTTTGTCAAATTTTATTTCTGTTAGATATTTTTGAAGGTATCTAAAAAATATATAAAAATATATTGTCAAAATTATATTTGATTTTTGAAGAATAGTTTTGAAGGTATATAAAAGATATAGTCAATTGTCAAATTTATATTTTGAAGGACCCCCCATTTTAGTGCCTCAAATTTAGTCAAATTTTATTTTTCCTTCATCTTTGCTTGCTTATCCTGAAATTTTGATGTGTTTACCTCAAACAATTAAAAAGTTTGATTTTTGGCACCCTAGTTTGAGGTGTACTCCCATTGTGGTAGTTTCAAATTTTGTCAAATTTCGTCTTTCCTTCATATTTACCTATCGTAAAATTTCGTCCCTCAGTCTAGCGTAAGTGGTTAAAGTTTGGATCTTGGCGCCCTTGTTTGAGAGGGATCCCTTCATTTTGGTACCCACAAATTTTGTCAAATTTTATCTTTTCTTTATATTTACTTACCTTAAAAATTTCATGAGCCTAGCTCAAAAGTTTGAATTATGGAGGGGCAGTTTGGGCAAACTCCCATCATGGTACCCCCAATGTTTGCTGGGTTTAGTTTATTTTTAATATCTACCCATTTCGAAAATTTGATCCATCTAGCTGTAACGGTTTACATGTTCAAATTTTGGAGAACGCAATTGAGGGGGATCCCCAACCTTGCACCCCCCATTTCTGTCGCACTCTACTCCTACCTGATATCTTCAATCGCTCAACGTTTGAATACAGTGCGTTTAGCGGTTTAAAAGTAGATAGCCGGGGAAGAAAAATAAAAATAAAAGTAAGAAAAAAGATGCAAAACAAGAAAAATAATATTCAAGTTGGGGTAAACGAACATACCCAAAAAAATGGTGGTTGATAGTGTGCTCAAAAACCACAAACCATTTTCATCAGTACGGGTATTTACCAAGATATATCGGTTCAAACTCGTCAACTGTTTGCCCGTTTTCGGCCTGTAAAATTTTGGTCACGGTACCGGGCGCCCCCAAACTCGGTTTGCGTTAAGCATTCATAAGCAACCATATTGTGTCCAAATTTCAGCTTTGCACGTCAAGTGGTTTTGGAATTATTGGCAAATTAACAAGTTTTCAAGCCAAAAATCGCGTTTATTTATGTTTTTTTGTGTCTCAATTCACGATCACGTGACCTAGGATCCCCAAAATTGGCACCCATTACGCTTTTATTTTTTCTTACGTTGAGTCCAAATTTCATCTTTCTAGGTTTAACCGTTTGCAAGTTATAAGCAAATCAATCCTAATCTGCCAAAAATCAAAAACAAAAGTAGATGTACTACGCGATCGCGCGAAGCCCCAACGATGAAAGTCTCGACGGATCGCGATGCTTTTGTTAATTCAGTTTTTAACGTGACGATTCGTTACTCCTGCGTACAATTGGTACTGCTGGCTGGTAATGCATTAATTATTTGTGCTAGCCCTTGATGCCAGATTACAAAACCAGATTCAAGCCAAAGCAGCTATAGAGGCAAATGATTTCGCAATTTTCGCGTGAATAATTTTTAGTGGTCAATTACAAAGAGAGTAAGCTACTTCACTAGTCATAATGGTCACTGCGAGGTCACTAAAAAGTCAAGTTGTTCCAAATATTTTAATAGTCAAAGCCGATTGCCTGATAAGTCAAAATGCAGCAATTGTGAAACTATAAAGAGTCTAAGAAGAGGCTAAATTGTCGTGTAACTTCAATGTAAAAGATGCTCTCAAACGCGGTTAAAAGTTTCAATTAAAGGTTGACATTGAATTAAAGACTCCAATTTAATTTGCATTTGGTAAGGAAAATCTGCAATGGTGCGATTTTATATATAAATCCATGATTGTTTGTTGCCTTAAAAATACTTCAATTGTTTTCAAATTCACATTTATCTGCACTTTGCAGTAATTTTGATTGATTGAATGTTTCGTATTTACATCTGCAGCTCTTTTTTATTTTAAAAAATCCGCACCGAATTGCCGGAGAATTAAGTTGTTCAACTTGTCACGCATTCCTTTCGAATGTTTGATTTCTGTCAAATTTGCTTTCTTTTAAAGCCGCCGAAGTCTTTTTAGAGCCGCCGTCCATGTTTTCTTTGAAGCCGCCAAAACGTTTGCGCCATTCATAATTGCCGTATCCGACTTTTCCAAAAGCGGTAACACTATAACCGAGGTGAGATTTGAACCCAAATTAAGAGATGCGGCGCGGCTTAGTCCTCTCGCCAATGCTGATACGTGCCGACTAAAAACCAGCAGTAACTCACTAAAAATGGAGAAGAAAAAATAAGTAAAGGAAGGCTTTAACTTCACAAAAAATTTCTGCCTAGTTTTTTCGATAATTCTGACTTTAATGTAACCCAAACTCAAATCCTTGCTCTAAAACTAACCCCAAATTCAACCCCAACGAAAACTCCTGTCTCAAACCCTGATCTTAACCCTTAAAAAACAACACTGAAAAATGCGCAAAACGATTTTCGTTAATTTCGTTGTACTTTCTTTAACTTAAAATTTTTTGATGAAATAGTCACTACCATTAATTACCATTGCATTACAGTGTTACAACTCCAAGATTAACAAACGTGCAATGCACAAAAGCTCTCAATCGCTTCTGTCCTTGGAGAATTGGAATTTGCATCGTAATACATACTAAACCAGGGGTCGGCAACCTACGGCCCGCCAAGACATTTTACCCGGCCCGCAACCATTTATTGTCGTCCGGCCTGCGACCTTTTTTCTTTTTTCTATGATAAATATGCAGCAATAAACCGCCAAATTGATTCTCATCTCCTGGCGGAAACCTTTTTTTTTTGGTCTTCGCCACCGATTCGTCAAAAGAAAGGCCTGAATTTCTAGCAAAGACCTTTCTCTTTTGGTCCGCTGGATTGGTGGCGGTCCGCTGGAATGGTGGCGGCCCGCGGGAACATTGCTAAGACTGAATGTGGCTCACTGGTTCAAAAGGTTGCCGACCCCTGTACTAAACAGTAAAATACTAAATTCGTCCAGGCTATTGATTAGCATAGAGCTTCCCCAGTTCCCCTAGCCGGCATTTTATGGGCGATTTTGGTCGCTCAATTTCTGCATTTTATGCAACCTTTTCTAATCAACAGATGAAATGGAAAAGTCTGCTGCTGGGGGGCGCTCATTTTCTGCATTTTATGCAAGCTGTTTTAATCAAAAGGATGTGATTTTTCCTACGTTGTGACCAAAACGAAGACGACCAGAATAAATATGGATGTCCAACTTAAAGGCACATACGTTGTCTCTTTTCAGGATTCTTTGCGCAATTCTTCTGGTTTTCTCGTTTTCATTGACACATAATTATGATACGCGGTAAATATGAAGTTATACGATTACTTCTTTAATCTTATTTCACTAAGTTGCCTCGGCCTGGAGACAGTGAAGGGGCCTTTCGATCTACTCAAGCTGCTACCAGCCCTCCACTCTACAACACACGGTGACGGCTTTACACCTGTCTCTTTCAAGGCTGACGTCAAGCAAAAAAGTTGTGAATACCGATGTTTTAGTCCTTGGTTTTACCCGACCGAGAATCGAACTTGTAGTTAAGTAATTATCAAATAATAAATACAATAACAAGGTCAATTATATAATACAAATTGTTATCAACCTTTACGGTTTAATTAGCAATTGAAGGAATTATGTTTTTGAATAACGATATCTGAAACCATTTTGTAATGCTTGATGGTTTGTGCTACTTACTGACTAAGAATTTGCCCTTAAAAAAGACTGAAAATAACATAGGTGACATTTAACACTTACTAGCAAGTGTCAAAAAGCATTTCCCCGTACCTGAAAGTATATCCAATCACATCATCACCTCAGCAAATGAATAAAGCTGCCAACAGGGTGGTCAACATCTTTACACAACCGGTCTTTCTGCACCTTTGATCTGTAAACTCCAGCAGCACGTCAAGGATGGACGAAAATGTTAAAGATTTAGGAGAATCTTACGTCTAATGTTGCATTACGCTAAGTTAACTGACCCACGGTATCAAAGCGCGTAACCTGAAAGTTCAAGTCGCTAAACATCATTTCTGCTTCGAAATGATACATTAGCTGTTTATGCAACAAAAATTTTTTGTTGAAATATTGGGTCAAAAAGCAGCTGAGTTGTTACTTTAAGCTATAATTGGGTTCATTTTTTTACGTAAGCCATTTGACTGAACAGTAAAAATCCGAGTCAGAAAATAAAAACAATAAAAATTGATACCTGAAATTTAAACTTAATGATTTTAAAATTTAAATTTGTCAAAGTTCTTGAACGGTATCACATTCAACCCTGCCTTAAACCGTCTTGCCACTTTTGCCTGTAGCTCAGTGCTTCTTAACAGGGTTGTTAAAGGGATTTGCCGTAAAATGGCAACAATGCAAAACACCCAAAGCCTACTTACTATGCAAATTTGTATTTGGGAAAAGTCAAACTTTTTCTAGATAAGAAAATGCTAACTCAATCAAATTCAACAACAACTTTCAAACCTCAAACTCAATTTCAAGAATTTTAAAATTTCAAACTTTATGTTCAAGTTTATGAAAATTTTTGAGCTGAGTCAAAATAAAAGCTTAAACGTATTGATTAACATTACAGTAGTAAGAATCGTAGGTTAAACAGACCAAGGCAAAATGTTTTTCGAGCGTCCTCTCCAAGATACATCTATGCAGTCAACAATCATTCTGTAACAGCCCACTACTGTAGATAACGCACAACTAAGGGTCAATTGAAGTCAGTGTCACGGTCAGCAAAGTTCACGAACATTATCAATATCAACAACAACCAGGGCATTCCAAACAAACACTTCCTGTCTGACATAGCAACCTGTAGCACACTGAGAACTTGAATTAAAGTCCTGTCTTGTACTTAATTCCAATAGAGTAAAATAAGTGATAGGGCTTCGCAAAGTTGTTAGTCAATCCATGCTTTTTGGGTCGGGTTTAGACCGGGCTTAGGCTTAAGGCTGACATGATTTCGGGCTTAATTTGGCCTGATACGTGCTTTGTGCTTTAAGTGCTGCAAAAGCCTAATCAAAATAACTTTGCAACCCGCTATGAAGACATTGTGTTTGGTTCAATACGATTATTTGTACACAATTCGGATTATTGCATCACAATTCACCGATTAGTTTTATTTTAACCATATACGGGCAATTAGTCATACGCACTTTTTTGACCTACAACATTTTTAAAAGTTTCGAGCTTCTTTTGGGGGCCTATTATTGGACTTTAAAAAGATACAGCTCAAAATCGGCTTTATTGAAGAAATGAAAACTACTATTAGAAGTAATAAAATGGTGCCCAAACTTTGCTCCACTATTCCCCTTATCCGCGAAAACAGATTTAATCCGTTGAACTTCGAACCATTAGCAACCCTGTGTTTCGAACTTTCGTGACATCAGAAAAGAATGGCTTCGCAAAATTTCTCGTAAAATAAGAACGAGATGTTCGATATTCTCCAAGAAATTTTGCTAAGTCATCCTTTTCTGATGTCACAAAAGTTCGAAACGCAGGGTTGCCAATGGTACGGAGTTAAACGGTTTAAATATTTTTTTTTTTTTTTTTTGAGCTAGAGGAACAGTGCAACAAATGTTTGGGACTCCTCTTTATAATTAGTACCTCAAGTAGTTTTGATTTTTGCAACAAAACCGATTTCGAGCAGTATCTCTTTAAATCTTTTTTTCGGGTTCGGGATTGTATTTTTGAGTTCGATCCTGAATTTCTACTATTCTATGCACTGTCGTAGATTATATAGAAGGTGCCTCGATCGTGCATCAACCAAGATATTGTCTGTTCATCCAACGATCGTATTCCTTCCGATTCATTCGGTGTCGGTTTTTTTGGGCAGTGGTTCATGAGATGGTCCATAGTTTTTCTCCACCACAGGATAATAACGCGGAATTGCGAAAACCCCACTGAGACATAACCTCATTGCGTTAATCAATATGCCAGTGCGTAGGCGACAAGCTAACCCATGGTTTTCTACGCAAATCAGAGCCAGCAGAGGAGAGGTGGAAGGGGTAACATCAAATTTTTGGGGTTAGGGACCAGTTTTGCATATCTCATTTGTCCAGATATTGTTGACATTACAGGAGGTATGGCGAACAGCTTTTGGGTGAAACGGACGACGGAAAACTAGACGTCTTTAGGTCCTGAGCTAGTCGGCCCGTTTAGAACTTGGAGCTTCAACAGTTTTGATTGACATACACTGTCCCAAGTTGATTTTAGGTCAATGGCAAATGTGAACTATTTTTTACAAAAACCTGAAAGTTTGTTATACTAACATTAAAGTCAATAGCTCAAGTATAGCGATTTAATAGTCACTCCGGCAACATTCAAAGGAATGCAGTCCCCAACCAAGAAATCTAGCTCACTTCTTGTTGAAAAGTAACAGCAGTTTGAGATAAAAGTTTTGACATTGTGGAAGATAGGACTATAGTGCCATTTTTAGAGACACCCTAAAATCAGAGATGGGCAGCGCAAGTCATAAAAGTTGCGCCGCAAGCGCACGCGCAAGTACTCTGAAAATCTTGCGCCGCAAGCGTTTCCGCAAGCCCCAAAAAATTATTGCACGGCAAGCACAACCGCAAGCGCAAAGTGTAACGTTTTGAAAAGTATAATTCCAATTGAACCACTGCTCAAACTGCGCTAGGCTGCAGTACAAAACCAATATTCGAAACAAATTATGCACGCTACCAAATTAGTAAACAAAAGATTGTTGATTTCTTTTAAAAAACACTAGGATTTGAAAATGTGCATCGCTTAACTTTTTTGGGCGAAAAACGTCTTTATACCTAATGAAAAATACTCTCAACACCCGCACTTAAAGGAACTGGGGAGTTAAAAAATTCCACTAATAAAGTTATCATGTGGAGATAGGCGAACGACGTCGTAGTTCGGAGTCACTGTTTTTTTCTAATCGCTCGTCACGGAAATCCTTTACAAGCTTCGACACATATTTTGTGCTTCTGGAGCAATTAGCATCACTCTCAAACGAATGAAGCACGCTAAAAGAATTGTCATGTGTTTTGTCAAAAGAAGTTGAACCATCCAAGATTTACTTATAAGAGCTATACCACAATATACTGAGGCTATACTAATGCTGTCGCTCTTGTTTACAATATGTTTCAAGTTTTCCCCGACTAGCAAACAAGTTGTAATTAATAGTTTTTGTTGTTTCTTGTTTTTGAATTACGGTATAAAGCAAGTAAAAGATTTTTTAGAAACGAGTAGCATACTTCTAAAAAGACAATTACAAAAATAATTTTTCCTGTTTAAATTTGATTTTACAACCATTTATTAAATTACTAAAGTGGAAATTTTTGCTTTTGAAAAATCGGCAAAAAATATTTTATAGAGAGAAACATTTTAGCAAAAGAAGACCCCTGCTGTAAATCCAATAAAAGTTTTGCAAGCAATACACGAATGAAATTTCCCATGACGAGGTTTTATGAACCTACTACCTCGTCATAGGCGTAGCCAAAAGGGGGGCATAAAGCCCGCCCCCTCCTAATTGAAATGCCTCCAATGACAAACATACTAACAACAAACATTATGTTTTTTCAGTTTCTCTTAGCATTTTCGCGTATACAACAGCATATAAATACAACAGACTAATAGTACAGTAATATTCACGACCAGGAGGCCTGGGCCCCTTCAAATCAAATTTATGCCATCCAATTAAAGTGTATAACCCGGGAGAAATGCAAGATTTTTGTTTTAAAACTTACAACGTTAGGCTCTCATCTAATCATTTTGTGAACCTAATGCAATACCATGAGTACTTAGCAGGGCCTGCGAGATAGGGTTCAGGGGGTACATTGTACCCGGGCCCGGGCCTAGGGGGCCCGGGCTCAAGGGGTCCGGAGGAGTTCAGGTTTCCGCGTTAAGTTTTGGTATCGCACCATAACACCGTAATCAAACTTGCCTACAACAAAAATATCAGTCAGCCTATTCAGTACTGGTAATTGGTCGTTATTTTTGCTACACAGCTTTTAGGGCATCCACCAGTAGCCGATTTGCTTAAAAAAAGAGGAAAATGTATCAAAAACCATACACTTGCACCAAAATTAACGTTTTGCTACATTTCTCTGACTTGAGAACCCTAATTCTACGGTATAACAATGTACGAGGGCCCACATTTTTCGAGATCCAAAGCATTTCAACCTCAGAGAGCGGAGTCAAAGTTGCCATACTATACTCACTTTATCTGTATGAGTTTAATAGGTATTCTGGTTTGTAAAGTCTATGATTGCAGATGACTTCTTAAAACTTTTATCAGTAAAATATTTGGATTTGCAGCATTAAAGTCCTTATATTGTATAATATTGTGTTAACGTCATCATCCCCCACTTTATATACATTCTTTCATGTGTAGCACGTTTTCTGCTAGTTAATTTAAGCAAGCATGGTGCTGAGATGTTGATCAAATGCTGTATTTTACCCTCGAGAAACATAAAAAGTACTAAAGCTTCCGGGGCTCAGCCCCGGACTCCGCTGGGGGAGCTCACAGCGCTCCCCCAAACCCCTTAGCTTGATTTAAACCAATTTTATGTTTAGTTGTGTTTTTCATAGGTCCTAACTGTACGCAAATATCGTTATCCCCTTACTTTTAAATGAAGATCTACATCCATCCGACAAAAAATGATTTAACGGCATGGCCTCCGAGAAGGCTTGGGCGCCCCAATAGGATTTGGGGGCCCAGTAACGACCTTCGTACCCCCTAGAAAATTTTCTTTCTGAGGCCCTGCTACGTAATAACCATCTATTGCGCCAATTTCAAATCACAATCCTCCTCGCTAGTTTTTATGCGACAAAATACCTTTGACAAAAAAAAAAAAAAATTAGCAAGGCAAAATGCTTATTGAACAAATTATTGAATTTAAATTGAGGGGTCCTGGGCCCTGAAGTCGAACATGTACTACTAAATCTGGTTATTTTCATGACAAAGCAAAAACCTCCATAGCAAATACTCGAGTGATTATTTACTGCTAAAAATATTGCAAGAGGCAATGAACCTTGCTTCTTACACCTGGTCAAGTCACTCACAAAATTTTACCCGCAAATTCAAAACTTTAAACGTGGTTTGGACTTGATCTGTAACTAAAGGAAAAACTCACCAGTTTGAGTTTTTCAATTGGCTTTCGAATCTTAAAAATTTAGTAATTTCAAATGGCTCTAAAAACGTGCGAAATACGATCTAAATGGTATTGAAATAGCTATTTTTCCCCCCAAATTACAAAAATCGCCCAGCGGCCGGCCTCCACACTCCAATCTGTGATGCGTTTGGGTTAAACAAATTTGCTAACCACGTCTCCTAACATAGACAATTATGGAATTTTTTTTAACTTTTGGCTCAAGTCCTTTCCCTTTAGCAAAATCCAGGTTACATTCCAACCCAGTCCCCGACTTCTGATCATCCATTTCACGATATCTTTTTTCCGTTAAAAAGTCCTTCTTTTCGAAAATTTTGATAACGTCATTGCGTGTGATTTGCGGTTTGGCTTTCCCCTCCAATCAAAAATTCTGGCTACGCCTATGTACCTCGTAAATGTTTTTTTCTTAACTTTAATCACATTTGAGTGAAAAACAATCGTTCCTAATCTACAGTATTTAAACTGCGCTTGCGCGATTGCGCTCAAAATTGCTAAAATACTCGCGGCGCAAGCGTCAGCGCAACCGTTTAAAAATAATTGCAGCGCAAGCGCTACCACAAGCAAAATAGTTGCTCCGCAAGTGCCCACCTCTGCCTAAAATGAAGACAAGCATTTTTCAATCAACTTATTTGAAGACACAAGAAAAACATACTGTAATAATTATCGGACCAAAAAAGATTAATTTTTTTCTTTTCTTTTATCATACTTGTTGTATAACGCCGAAGCGTGTGACCAGTTTGCGGGGCCCAGCAGCCCCACGTCATTGCACGCGGGCTACACAGTTACTTTCGAAGAAATGTCGCAGCGGTGGCCAGCCATTGGCAATACTTTATCTGATTGGACCAGCCCGAAACTTGAACCTCAGACCTACCGCTCCAGACGCGAACGTGGTATCGTGATTGTTCTTTTCGTTTAGAAAAAGAATACACTTACGTTGCGTTTCTGAAAAGTTAACCTAAATAGAAATAAATTCTTAATAAAAATTTGAATAGAAGTTGTGTTACTATAAAGAAATTTGTTTATACACCTCAAATAGAAGAACAAGAAAATAGGAAACCATAAAGACATATAGCTGTTTGGTTTTGAAAATAGTACCGGTACCTACTGTTTGATAAAATAGCAGATTTTAAAGATACAAAACAGTTTTATGATTGGCGGTTTCTTTTATCAGTTTAATATTCTACATCTAATTGTTCTTTGGCGAAAAAGGACAAATCGTAAAGCATTCTGCCAATGTTAAATCACTAGTTTGGTAATTGGGAAATACCCAGAGGCGTAACTTAAGGTTTGAGCCTGGGGAGCAAGCTTCTTGGGGTCTAAATTTGACTGATTTCAGGTGAAGATTCAGAAAAAGGTCATCACCAGATATTCGGTATTTTTTTGCCGATTTTGGAAGATCCAAAAAAGGTTTTCGCCAAAAATGCGATGTTTTTTTCGTCGAATTTAGGTGATGACTAAAAAAAACGTCTTCACTAAAATTCTGCATCTGGGGACCCATTTTGGAGGGGGACAAACGTCCCCGTCCCCTCCTTCCGTTACGCCGGTGGGTATACTTGTAAGCAGGGCCTCAGAGAGAAATTTTTCCAGGGGGTACGAAGGTCGATGCCGGGCCCCCAAATCTCTCCGGACGCCAAAGTTTGTTCCAAAAATTGTGAACCAAAAAACCAAAAAAAAGGTCTCCACAGATTTTTTTCCCAAAATTAGAAGACCAAAAAAAAAGTCTTTACAGAATTTTAGTTCGATTATTTCCCCAAAATTAGGTGAAGACCAAAAAAAAAAAGGTCTTCACAGAATTTTAGTCCGATTTTTTGCCTTGATCTGGTGAAGACCAGACCAAAAAAACTTAACGCGGGAACCTAAACTCTTCCGGGCCCCCCTAGGCCCGGGCTCGGGTACGATGTACCCCCTGAATCCCCCTCTCGTAGGCCCTGCTTGTAAGTACTGTAATGTAATTGAGTTTGTTGCAAATTGTTTGACTAATCGTACAGTTTTTTCAAAAATAATTAAAAATGAAATAAGAAGACAAAATTATTGGTTGGTTACAGGTGCATTTACACAGGACGTTTCTCATAGAAATAAATACTGTATATTGTAAAATTATAATACAAACAAGTTACCATATTTTATTGCAACAAAAAGATGGAATGCGGAATCGATACTGCAAATTATTACGGCCCAGAGCATATGGGTACCTTGGGGTAACGGAATAACAGTCCGTGATTATGGAATGGCTATCCGAGCACACAACTATAGTATTGGGGTTGGAAAACTTGTTTACCAGTTACTGTTAGATAAAATCTAGAGCAGGGGTCGGCAACCTGCGGCCCGCGGGCCAAATCCGGCCCGCCGACAGATTTTATCCGGCCCGCGGCCTCTTTTCGAAATTGTGTATTTATCCGGCCAGTGAACTCTTTACGTAAATAAGACAAATAGTGTAGCAAACAGACGTTTGGTGATCACTATTTAATTGAGCTGAAACCACACTTTTAACCACTTGCATGACGCAATAGATTTGACCGGAAGCATTTCCGTGTTTTATTCTATTGAAGACCGGCGAAAAAACAAAAAAGAATTTTAGTCACGCATCAAGCATTTCGCACCTTGACCAACGAAAACACGGAGAGCGAGCGTTTTTGCACGAATTGCAGTTACATGCTTTCTAATGTATTTGCTTGCCACAGAGCAGTTTACTTTAATAATAGCTGAATTACTGTTTTGTTTTTAGTGAATAGCTAGAAAAAATAGTCTTTGTAATTTATTTTGGCAATCTCAAAATGTTGTCAAAACGTAGAAGAGTTGATGAGGAATTCAGAGCTTTTAAAGTAGAGTGGGAAAACAATTTCGTTTTTGTAAATCACCTTGGAAGACCTATTTGTTTGATTTTCTCGGAATCTATTCAGGCGCGTAGCCAGAAATTCGCAATGGGGGGGGGTTGATTTTGGGTCAGGGGGCGGAGACCCCAGCCGCCGGAGGCCAATGGGGGTCGGGGGCGAAGCAAGCTGGGGGTCTGGGGCAAAGTCCCCAGCCGCCAGAGGCACGGAGGTCTGAGGGCTTCGCCCCTAGCGCTCAAAAATTTTACATTTTTTTTGCAAAAATAGCTTAATTTTATGGCTATTTTAATCAAAAATAATGTTTTTAAAACGTGGCATAGAAATTGGCAGCGCAACATTATTCAACTGGTTGCATTATTGTGTGGGAGGTGGCTAATGATACCATTGTAGTTTTATTGTTTACATGCTGGTAAATCACAAAATCCTGTTATTCAATAAAACTCACACGGAGTAATCTATTTCGTTTATATTTTATAAAGAAAAGTAATTGAGGGAGGCTAATGGAAAGATATTTGAGAGAAGCGCTTGGTAATTACCTAATACTGAACAGCCCCCCTCCCCCCTTATTCCTGAGTTTGTAATCTTATATTTGTTGATAAAACCTATGTTTGGCATTTTTACATTAGCGATCAAATTTGTTTGCTTATTTTTGGGCATTTTTCAAAGTTTTTATTGATTTGTGACTTTTATATTTGACAAATTAGCCCCCCCCTGAATATATGTTTCAAAACATGCTTTGAATCACTTTTTAGTCCATTCCACGACAAAAAACAGTTTCAGAAGAACTAAAAACGTGGTATTTTTCTTATTCTGCATTTTGGTTGACCGGCCAATGGGGGGCTATAGCCCCTCCCCCCTGGCTACGCTACTGAATCTATTGCTCTCAATAAAGAGTGCTTTTTAATTTCTTTACGAGTTTGTTTCTATGTTTTTGACGTCCGTGACCTTAATAAACTTTCAGATCAACACTTTATTAAAGTTATGATAGTAGCAGTAAATAAATGTCCTCGTGCATTTTCATTTCTTCACGAGTTGTTAAGTAATGTGTTTGACTTTTTACCTTAGCTAAACTTTCATTAACAAACACAACATCAACAGTTTCGTTGACTTGACGTGACAACATAAACATTTTTGCGTATTTTTTCGTCCAGATTTAGTGGAAACCTTGTTTATGGCCCGCGGCCAATTATTGAGCTTGTTTTTGGCCCGGCAGCATCAAAAGGTTGCCGACCCCTGATCTAGAGTGTAGTAAATCGTAAACCAAGACACTTATCATTGATTTGCAATGGGTATCAAAGAATTTGTTTTTAATTCGGTTCAGTTTTCCTCCTATCAATGGTAAGCAATGTGCATGCTTTTGTATACACTAGAAGCCTGATTATGGCCAGGCAAAAAATGTCGAAGATTAGGGGTTCAAGTTTTCGTAGTAATTTTGCCTACCAGATATCCAAAAACGCCAATGTCATATTTGACCAGGAATTTTGATAGGACACATCTGTTTAAGAAAGTTAAAAAACAATTATTCTGCAATATTTTGCTTATGTTATGATGTAACTATAGCTACTAGTTTGAAATAGAAACTTGAAGCACGTTTAAATAAAATAACTATTAGTTTCGCTGCAAATAAAATACACTTTTTTTACACGAACAATTTTACAAGAATACATGCCTCATTTTTTTCTTTAAATTTAAGAACAATGCCAGCTTCGGCATGAAAAAAAATATTTCAAAACACTGACCAATACAATGCGAAGCTCTGTGGGCAAACAGCAGAACTTTCTTTGCCTTTTCTGTATTGCCAATTTGCCATTGTTGATATGAAGACTGAAGACTATTTGGGTAATCATGATCATTAACAAAAGACAATTTTTAATTAAGCAGGAATAAATTTGGGACACTTTATTATTCAATGAAATTTAAGAACAAATAAGGCAAAAAATTTCTGAAAATTTAAGAGCACCTAGTTTTAACCCAAAATTTACTGGTTCTTATTAAAAAATTGTACTATAGTGGTAAAAGTGACCCATATAGGTTTGCTTATTTTTTAATATTTTAACACATTTCTCTGATGGTCAGTTTATATGATGTTTGCCAATCTGGATTTTCTTTGATCTATGCCGCCATAATGTAGTTTTCGGAAGTGTTCTTATCGGCCAAATGCGTATGAAATTATTATTGAGTAAACACTAAATATTTACAGCCAAATGGCTTTATGAAACGCAGGCTATACTTGCTTGTATGGTGCACGCTTTATCATTTTCGACATGATCAAATGTAATTCCAGTTCTACAAGCAATCAAACAAAATAATGGAAGCAATTTATTGATGAATTTGATTATTCAGGGCAATGACCTGTTTTTGAGACTGAAATATCTTTGTTACGTCACTTCCTTTATGGTGAGGTCAGTATATAGCAAACAGAATGGTCATTTCTCGTTCGATATTGGCCAAAATGGTTGACTAGATTTATTTTCATGAAAGCATAAAAACAAAAACTATACTGCATAATGTTCAAATTCAAATTTGTTTTATAAATTTTGAAGTGCCTCTAAATTGACTAGATGAGAGGATGACCAATTGACCATCCATTATACTACGTTTATTACAAATGCAGCCATATATCCTAGAGAGAGCATTCTCTTTAAAATGTGAATAATGTTTGCCAAATCTTTAGTGTTCAGTCAAATCGAAAACAATCACTGGTAATCTTATTTAATAAGATTTTTGAAACTTTTATTTAGCTAGTGTATACGGTAAGATCATATAAAACCAAAAATGCAAGTGATACTTAGTATTTAGCTCAGGCCACCTCTCAAGATGATATTTAGAATGATCAGGGTCCACACTCTCTCAGTCTTTCCTTCTTTCTGAATTTAATTAGCGAAATTCTCTTGTCTGTGGTTTCAATTCTTGATTAAATAAATATTCAAGAACCATCAGCTACTAGTTATCAAGTCCCGTTTTCGAAGCAATCGAACCTCTCCTCTAACAACAATTAAGTTTCATTGTTATGCCATAAACCAGGAACTGCAAATTTAGGACTTACGTCTATTTTTGAAATTTCGTTAGTATAAATTGGTCCGAAACTTTTATTTTATTTTTAAATCTAAGATTATAGGTTATTTGTCATTTTAAAAAACTGTCAGTATAGGTTGAATCAGTGTTGTTTTTGATAGAAACATTTTAGGCAATCAAGTCTTTTTTTTTACTTTCAAGCATTTGGGTTGATCACTTAATGTGATACATTTGTGACTCTTTCTAATGAGCACAGTAGCGGTGGTCTTGTGGATATGAAATCACTTGACTCAACTGCTTTAAAGCAGCTAAAAGTGTGAAATAATTTTATAAGCTGTCGCGGTCTTTCATGTCTGGAGAAAAGCAGCAGCAGTGAAAATTTCTATTCATTAAATCTTCCATAAAATCGAACTATTTCCACATTGTTAGATTTACAATAATGACAAACTCGATCTAAAATTATGAAATAAGCATCAACTTAGCTGACGCGTAAATATTTGAAATCTGGTTAATTCTCAAATTTATGTATAGCTCTGGCCTTGCATGATTGATCAAACAACAACAAGAGAAAAGTGGCTTAGTTTTTCTCACGTTTTCCCACACTTAAGTCAGCTATTCATAAGCAGTCAAGATACTTTAGTTTTCATAGGAGTGAGCAACTGAATATCTGAATAGAGAAATACTTGAAATTAGGTTGCGGAGATTGCATTATGCAGAAAAATCGAAACCAAATCAGTTTACCCAAACAGCAACTAATCGATTGAGTCAACAACAATTAGCTCTTAAATTGGAAGGTGAAAAAATTATCAAATTTTTAAGACTATCATTTTAAGATGAAGCAAGTTTTTAGTTTAACGGTTTTGCTTTAATGCTGAGGATGCTGCTTACAGAGATCGGGGCTTATTTTTTTGAGTGCATTGTAATTGTGAAGGCGTATTCTTATCCATATACGAATATATTTCTGCTTCAAATTTTATATTCTTTTGTCTCTTCGATTTGTTGTTGTTTAGCTCAATTTTACTTCTTGTTGTTTAGTGTTTTACAGGTATATGCTGCTGTTTTGTCACCATTCGCTAAAGGTGAGCATCTTCATCCATGCTATAGTGGTGGAGTTATACTGCCACCTAGTGCCAGTTTGTTCATCCAAATAACTTTGCAAATAA
This sequence comes from Trididemnum nubilum, assembly GCA_963965965.1. Classification (NCBI taxonomy): domain Eukaryota; kingdom Metazoa; phylum Chordata; class Ascidiacea; order Aplousobranchia; family Didemnidae; genus Trididemnum; species Trididemnum nubilum. Next base: position 30,182,521 of record OZ014480.1, on the reverse strand, counting down.
CGGTGTGAAAAACTTTTCAAAGAGAAGTTTTATTAACAATAAATCAAAGAAAATAATCTTTCTAGAAAAAATATAGAGTATCGCTCAGAAAATTATTAGACTTGAAACGAAAAGGAATTGCATTGCTCAAAAATGATATGTAGTCTGCACAACATATCATATTGCACCAAACCTGATGCCCTTGTCGGAAAGAACAGTCTTTTGACCGTTTATTTAAGCTGTTCTATTAGTTTAATTCAGCTTCTTTTTCCATTTGCTTGAGTGTCTGCCTCCAAGTGACAGACATATAGACTCGAAAATTTATCTCCCTCCCAAAAACAAGCAAAAAAAATTGCAACGTGTTTTGCCTGTTTAACTTTGTGACGCATTTCACAAAAATATTTGATCATTTTCAAAACTATCAAAAATTACAATTTTTTTGGTCCAAAATTTTAACATTACGGAACGGACATCAGTCAAAATGACGATTTGGTTTTGGTAATGTCCAGTTCAAAGAAATGAAGACTTGCAATTGAAAAGGTATTTGGGCGGTTTTAACAATTATCTTCTAAATAAAAAAACACGAATTTAAAAAAGGCAGATAAGTCAATATGAAAATAAAACGTCTCTTGTATAGGTTGCGATGGTCTAAGGATTACACGCACAAAAATATTTCAAGCAATTCTCAAGAAAAGCGGCTTGTTATATGCCAAAAAATCAAAGAACCCGAGGCAGCTGATAAACTTTATTCTCTGACAAGCAATGATAGATCGCTTATTGATTCGTCGTATTCAAGCATTGAATCATATAGATCAACCTGTTTCTGGTATCACAATAGCTACTTTGGTCAGTAAGTCCATGCAAACTTAGACACTCAGCAATTTACAAATTTAATTAAACTTTTAATCACTTCAAATTTTCACTTGGTCTATAATGTTAGAAACTTTTTTGCGGTTTTTCGTGATTTCTCACGCAAAATTGAGGCTTTTTGTTAAGATTAAGTCAATTTTTATTCGGATTAATATAATCCCAACACAATTTGCTAAGGTTAGCAGAATGCGGTTTACCAGCAACTTTCGAGTCTATTTCATTTTCAGTGGCTATAATTAATTATCAACGAATAACAAAGAATGGATTTATTAGATTTATTAGCTTCATTCATTTGATGTTGTAGGGTAGTGGCAAGTTGGTTGATGGAAAAATTGATGGCAAAAATTGTGATTTTGCAGTTTAACTCTAACAAACAAGACAATACAAATTTATTTCATCGCTTAGTAACAGTGTGAAATAGAAATTAATTAGCATTCGTTTAAGAAGGCAACAAGAAAGTTGCGAAACACCTTACACTAAACCATTACCAAACAAACAAATGCTGCAAATCAAAATCATCAAACTTAATGAACAAAACATAAGCATTAACTTAATTTGTATTTTTATGGCATTGCTAGAGGGTTTTAGTCAGTATTTAACTTTAAAAAGTTTCTGTCGAATTCAATAGTGCAAAATATGCTGAAAAATAATATGTGTATTAATATTAGTACAATTTCATGCGGGCTATAAAAAAAAAAACACTGGCATTTTCCAGTCCACGTTAATTTTATTTTTTGTTGTTTGCTTGGTAAAAACGTTTGAGCAAGCCACGATGCACGACACACAATTTCTATCTTGTTCTTCGTAAAAAAGTTGATAACGTAGAAATTGACACGTTTTCACATGCATCAGTGATAATCGAACCCCAACTTAGAAAAATTTGGTGGCAGCGATGGGATTTTTTTTTCTGCAAGCAGAGTAACACACGTATGTGTGACACAACAGATAACATGTTACAAATGTGTGACATAACAGATAACATGTTGACGTCTCTCATTTTTGTTTATGAGATGAGTTTCTTGAAGTACTTGACCATCAAATATTTGTATAAGTTGGAGTTTATTTTAGCAACAAATGCTAGTTTTTTTATCACATAAGTTGAATGCGCTTCAAAAGTATCTCACAACCACAAACTTACATCTTCAAAATGTAAGAGCAAAAAATAAATGCACCTATGAACTTACTGTTTATTATGAAACAATGATACCTTAACAAAGAAGAATGCAGCAACGAAAGGACTTGGCAGTCGACACTTACAACAACGAAGTTTAAATGAAAACGCCAAACCTAATGCCATATTTACTGTACAGCAGAAACCTGGCCAAACCCTTGTTGCAAGAATGTATGCAACTGTGTATCTGCTCATTTATTGCCAATATAAATGTGAAAAGCATATTTTTGGGCGATGTATGAAAAAGGTTAGAAAGAAAGACAACTTAATTCACTGGAAAGGTTATTTTGCCAAAAATACCAATTTAATCCGTTCGTTTTTCAATTTTCTCAAATTCCAACTAAAGTTATGGACTTTGTTTCCAACTTTGCTTAAGTCCTTCGATTGCGGCTTGAAAAACAAATAATGTGGTTTTTCAGTGCTTGCAAAAATTTATCAAGCTACTATACAGTCATCAGTATGAATCAAAACTAAATTGTTAAAAACGTACTTAAAGCAAAAAAAAAAAAAAAAATCAAAATAAGTAGTTGAGCATATTACTTTCCACTGGTTGGTCATTATGACGTGTCAGTCAATTAACCCCAATCAAATAATTTTGTTGTTTGATAATTGAATTAAATTTTAGTTTAGTTAGTCAACAATGATCTTAATCAAACCTGCAAGAAAATACTGTGTTTTATTAGCTAGAATGGACGTAAAACAACCGATTTCATGCCAGCTTTTGTAGTATTCATTTCAGGTCTATCAACAGCAACAAAAACAATGGTTATAGATAGGGGGAATTGTTAAAAGTGCCCCTAATGCGTCCGTGAATTGAACCAGGTCAGATATAAGGCTTCCCGATGTAATTCTATCGCTTAACAGTAGTGTTAAATTGCCGACAAGTGATTGCTTTTTGTAGAAATGGGGCACAGAAAAGAAAATATAGACGACTTACACTTCAACAAGTAGAATATTTTCTCGGATTAGAAAGGAAGCCTTTTTCGTTCCAGAAAGCCTTTTAAATCTTTTCTCTTTTGTTCGTCGAAGAACTGGACAATTAGTCCAGAAGTTTTGGGCCAAACAATGTCAAAACAAAAGCCTATCTTTTTCTTATCAATTACGTAACATAGCAGACATATCTTTACCTACTCAGCGTCAACTTTCCAAGGGTAAAAACCTTTCTCTAATAAAAAGTGGTTTATTGTAAACACCTTTTACAAGATCCATTAGTCAGTTCTTTATTGAATAATATATTTCGTACAGTAATATGAGCCGATTTCGCCCGTGCCTAGGACTTAATTACAAGTTAAATGACAATCTTTAGATTGACTCTTTTACACAATCATTGAAAAATGACTGGAATAAAAACAAAATAAAAATAAAAAAATACATGAAAACAAAACGCACTAAAGCATCAAAAAAGTATTATAGATCAAAAAGAAAATGTTTTAATGAAAAAGCTTAGAATTTGCATATTGTTGCAAAAATGCTACAAGGTTTAGAAGCGAGCAGTTTGATTTCTACAAGTAATGTTAATTTCACAGATAAACTTGAAGCAATTATTTTTTGGGTTGTGCAAAATTTAAAAGTGCTTGATTTTACTTTGCATATACCTTCATAGAATTTACCCCATCACTTGTAAATTTGCGCGTACGGCGCAGTAAGCTACACACAGCTTTTGAAAAAATAAATTATGCAAAATACATAATTTCTACTTATGCTGCACATTATTTTTTAGATTTACAATTTTAACGGAAAGTTTTTGCTTAAACGAAAAATTAAAGTTGAATAAAAAATAAGAACAAAAAATATATGTCGAATTACAAAAATCAATAGTAAATTTAGGCTTCATGCCCCAGTTAATGAATTAGATGATTGTAATACTAACTAATTGTATGATAGTAATTTTGTCGGAGTGGCTATTTCACTGCACTATTTTTAAGTTAAAGAGAATGAAACAAGAATGAGGAATATTAATCAATGTTATTTTGTTTACTTTTTTAAGGGTTAAAATTAGGGTTCGGGTTAGGTTTGGGGTTTGTTTTAGAAAAAGGACTTGAGTTTAGGTAAGATTTGGGTCAGAAATTACTGAAAAAGTTACTAAAAAATTTCGATAAACGTTTTTTTCCTGATGTTGTTGCTATCCACCTGCGAAGAAACTTCAAAGTAACGGTAAGTTTCTATGATATCATTAATGCCCTATAGCATCCATCTTGATAATGGAACAAATCTATATACACATTCGCGTAAATTTCCTGAAAACGTTTTTTCTCCCATCCCACTATGAATGGTGATTATATAAACTGGGGTAATTGTGTGGACGAAAATGAGCGCTATGGGAGACTCAAAAAACGAAAATTCACTCCAATCTTTTTCAATTTGGCATGACTTTACTTTCTTTTGCTACAGATGATCTTCTGTTACTTTATATCCCTCCCACTTGTTTCATTTTCAGGTAGTTTGTGGAAAAGAAGCTTCAATGACTTTTTCAAGTTTCTAAAAAGCGTGAACTTAATTTGTTGAAAGTGACACAAATCAAAGCTAAAAGTAACTTGAAACGGTTTCAATCACCTTTATAGTTTGTTTAAAAGCTTTGTTAGGTATTTTTAATTATTACTGTCTTTTTGTTTTTTGTGTGTTTGTTTTTTTTTTGTCATATTTGGTCATGTTTTTCTCAAAAGTGTTTAGATTTTTTTGAATAGATTGGGACAAAATTATATGCTAAATGTAGCAATTTTCGATACCCGATTATGTTTTGCGCTTTTGAGTGCAACATTAAAACGAAAGCACTTCAAAAAATTGATTTTTTTAGATACTGCTTTGAGTGCAATCAAAATAGTGTTCACTTATGCAACAAAACTTATACGAGATACTGCTCGAGATCTATCTTTATCGAAGAAATGAGAACTATACTTGAAGAAATAAAGAGGTACCCTAAACTCTTTTCCACTATTCTCCTTTTTCGTGAAAACAGGTTTAATCTGTTTCACTCCGGACGATTGGCAATACTGCGCTTCGCACTTTTGTGACATCAAAAAAGAATGAAATTTCTTGCAGAATAAGGAACGCGATGTTCGATAATCGATAATCGAACATCGCGTTCCTTATTCTGCAAGAAATCGCCAATTTGCAAAGTTTCTTCGCAAAAAATTGTCAATGTGCAAAATTTCTTTTAGGATAAGCAATGCAATGTTCAATGATCTGCAAGAAACTTTGCAAAGTATCCTTTTTCTGATGTCACGAAATGTTGAAACGCATGGTTGCCAATGGTACGGTACTGGACCAAGCAGAATAAATCTATTTTCGGCGGAAAGGAGAATAGTGAATCAAGGTTTAGGGCACCTCTTTACTACCTCAAGTAGTTCTCATTTCTTCTATAAAATCGATTTCAAGCAGTATCTCTTTTTGTTATGAAAAGTGTTAATAAGTAGCTTGCATAATTGAGACAAAAGGAGAAAAGCCGCCCCAAGTAACTGACGATAGAACTAGGTAAATTTGAACTCAACAAGCAAATTTGATTGATCAAATTTGCTGAATGGGTTCAAATTACCGAGTTCCTTGGCCAGTTAGTTGGGAGATTTTTCTAGTAGTGTTTTATAGCATGTTAATGAGAATCCAAATTTCTGCCACCCTTCCCTTTAAATTATCTGATTACCTTTAAGAGCAGCCTAGTGCGATCCTCCAAAATTCAATAAATTTGAGAGTTTGGTACACCTTACAAAGTTTCATATTACGATTAAGGTTGGGTTTCCCAGTGACCCGCGCAACCAGAATTTTGCTAAGGGGGGGTGGTGCTTGAATAAAAAATCAAAACTTTTTCTTCAAAATCAAAGGAGGTATTGGGAGGATGCTGATTTTATTAAGACAATCTCATTTTTCGATCCAATTACATCCAGACGATGGCACTGAGTAAACCTTATGCTACTCTAACCGCTGCGCGATTTTGTGACTTTTCAGAAAAAACTGCTTGAAAACTTTAAGTTGTCCAGCCCCATCGGCCCCACTTACTTACAGGTCAAGTCCAAAATACGTTTAAACGCTTGTATTTTGGCTTAAAATTTTTAAATGACTTAGTTAAACAAAGGGGGGTGGGTTGAAGCCCCTTGGGCTGAAGGCTGCACCACCCCCTGGTTGCACCACAGCCCCAAAGTTTGTTTGTTCTAGTGAAACCACTAATCAGTTTGTATCAATCGTCGAGTCAAAAGCATCTCTTATGCTTCCAGGAACAAACTGTTGCACAATGGTTTAGTTTTGCATCCTGCTGCCATGAGCGAACATATCTATTCTTTCAATTTCTGCGAAAAGGAAGTCATAATTTATTGCTACGTTAGCGGAAAACCAAAGTCATCGGCAACTGCATTGGTAGCGGCATTCGATTTGCTCACATAATTTTCCAACTGAGCAATTACAATAAGCACTAAGTCAGCAGCATTGTAGGAAAAAAGACATTCTTTTACTTTTTATGCGTGAAATTGTAAAGAGCAATTCTTCGATTTTTTAAAAGCCAATTTCAAAACTTTTCAAAATCAGTTGCAAGCACACTGTTTCATGCTCAGCACTTTTTCCCTGTTTTTAAATGTTTAATAAGTTCACAATTTAAAATTGTTGATAGTCAATCTTCTGAAGCAGGGCTCGATGATATGCAAAAGTAAAATCAGAGCAAAACACAATTATAACATTCCTTAGAACAAAACAGACTGTTGTGGTTTTAACCTTTTACTGCGATTTTTATAGTTGTAAGGTTACCATTGGAAAATAAATGAAACCATGGAAAACTGTTTACAAAAGCGCTCTCTTGAAATTAATCAAGATGACTTTGATGCTTGCTTGCGTTGCGAATGATGAACCATAGGCCCGAATGCAAAGCGTATTACACCTACAGTTATACGAGTCTTTAAAAGTTTTAGAAAAATGCTACTTCTAGTCAAAATGGGAGATGTTAGTAACTACAATTGAAAATGTTGACGCTCTGGTATAGGCGGTTACTAGAACTTAATGTTCAACTATCTCTAGATAAGGCGGCGGGCGTGGGTTCTATTATTCCATTCTCGTAATTTTTGGCGACTAGAGGCAAATTAATGTAATGCCTCTTTATCTCATATTTTCATTGCAGCAAGTAAGGGTCTTCTTAATTCTATTTGATACGATAAGAGTCAACAAGTTATGAGCCATCTTTAAGTGCTTTTTAGACTTTTCAAGTTGGGTAATAGTTTTCTTTGCTTTTTTTTCCTTTCCGCCAATATATGACTATAAGCCAAAAAACAATACACAAGTCAGATATAGCGCAAAGTAGTTGACAAATTTATAAATCTTTGACAAATTAATTGTAGCTCTTTTTGTTAAAAGACATTTTTTTTTAATTGAAACGTTTCACTTTTATTATCATCCAGTTGCAGTGCATGACATCCATCTTATGTATTAATTTTTAATAAACTTATCACTTAAATGTTGTTTGATCCGGTGTTGAAATGTGCAAGTTCCTTTTTAAGCAAATTGCAATGAGTGCTAACACAAACAATCTATCAGCACAATCGAAGATTATTCGGTAATAATAAGAGCACGCAACATGTACGTTATTTCAAATCTTTCATAATCAGATTCATTTGGCAAGCTTAAACAACTGTAAATTTTCTATCATTAAGTTTCTTTGATCTTCTTTTCCTGTTGTTTTGTACAGACAATAAATTCTCAAAGGAATGTAAAGATGCTGAAATGCAAAAACAATTAATCTTTTTTAAAAACCTTGACATTGAAGTTGCTTTGAAGGTTCTGTCCTTTCCCTTACTTTGAAATCACTGTCTAAAACAATTGGATAATTCCGATGGTCCAAAAGTTAGTAGTTGTGACACTATATAAAAAAACATTGATTGTGACGTTGCAGTAAGAGTACGCTATAGAATATACAGCCGACAGTTTGAAATCAAATGTTATAATACTGTCTTTATTTGTAGCTCTGCCTGTACTCAAAATTATCAGAGCGGTAACCTCGAACCCCGTGCTTTACAGACCAATCATTAGTCTGGCTCAGAGTTTTCCAAAGGAGGCCATTTAGCCTCCTTGAAGGTCACGAAGAAAGGCCTGAAGAGGGTAGATTTGCGTACCGAAACCTTAGCTGCTCTGTGTCCAGTTAAAAAACGGATTAAGAACTTTTTACATTTTGGATTTTAACCCAAAATTAGACGAAATATGGCTCAGTTTTTGCCCTTGATACCTTAATTAATACAGATCTTGGTTCAAAGTATTTTGGGAACTTATTTTATCTAAGCAGGGGGGCACAAGCATTGGAAGACTTTGAAAGGGGACCTCGGTTCATGCTAGGCTGAAAATCACTGATCTATAGCTATAGAGGCTAGAAGCGCCTTCTATTGAAACTGTAACCTTGGGTTCCTTAGCCAGTCGGCTCAAACCGTGGCCATGATCAAACCATAGGACTTAAAAATCGGTATCCTCAACGATTTCATACCTTCTTCGCTTGCTCTCCAGCATTTAAAAGCAGAGAGTAGGTTTCCAGTTTCCTCACAGTGTAGTATTGAAAGGACAGGACGGTGGAGGCTTGACTTTTAAAAGGTTCCACCCCATTCTCCTGCCCAAGGTAATTTGGTTTGTAGATATGTAAACACAATAAATTTTAACGCTTAAAAACTTTGGAATAAATGCACATGAATGTTATGCTGTTTCTTCTTTTATTTCAATCAAAATTTTTTGACGAACGAGACAATTCGTTTTGGTTAATGGAAAACTAAGCAAATATCATAATAAAATACATCATTATGTCAAAGCTAGCATGTCCCTAAGGAAAATGCAAGAAATTCTCAAAACAATGAAGTGGTGTAAAAACGAAACCAGCTTTTCCGGTGATTAAACTGATCAAAAGAACTGCTTACGGATGAAAAACGGAAAAACGGTAGCAAACATCACACTTTATGACGTCAAAGTTGAATTAAATGGCTGCGAGAATGACCGCAATGGCATAGTTCCTCAAGGGTGGCGTAGTATGTCAAAGAGCAGTAGTTGACAGGTTTTTCCACCAACTTAAATGAACTCATCCCAAGAGAATTTAGAGCTTATGTTTGCCACAGCAAAAGCAAACAGAAAGAGATCAGAGACACCGACATCTCAGTACTATGCCGGCTTCTGATTATTATTTTCACTTTTTTTTTCTTTCATTGCGCAAACTATTTCTTTCAATGCTGCATAGATTAAATATACTTTTACAATCAAATTTCCGAACACAGTTTGCTCTGTCGCTGAAGATCTTTTGTCCATTTAAATGAAAATATTTTCTTTACTTTTAATCTTTTCCGAAAATGTGCAATTTTGGGCGTGTAATCCCTTACTGTAGGGTATTTTCTACGCAGTTAACAGTAATTTTTAATTAAATTCATTTCAATGGCCACTGACTCAGCAAATATTGATCATAGATGCTGAATTTAAAAAAAGGTATTATTTTGTTGAAATTCTTTCAAATTCAAGCTTTGTTGTGGACGATTTTAAGTTTTTCTTCGTTTTAATTTTTACCTATTTTTTTACTTCGAAAACTTCAGATTAAGCTGAGGAGCAAACAATTTTTTTTTGAAACAACGCACAATATTTGTGATAACATAATCTAAGTACATGTACTGCTAAAATCGGTAGCAGTTATGAGAATTGAAACCACAACTTTGAAGTAGGAGTTTAACGTTGCGTCATACCAAGTATTTTTGCCTAAAAAATGTAACTAAGTTGCAGAAATCATTTAACATATCACACTATACACAATTTTAGATAGAGCAAAAGTGAGGTGTCAATTGTGAGTTAGAGGTTCGATTTCTTCTATCATCGTTAGTTTTGTTTGAGTGGGTTTGCCACAAAATTCACTTATGTTGTATTGGTATCTTGTGGCAATGATAGCTAAATGATAAAACGACGAGTTTGTGGTCGAAATGTTGCTTGCTCCCAGTTCGATTCCTAAACTAGCTCTTCGCTGTTTTTAACAATTTGACAATTATACTTAGTAAAGACATTTTATGTATATTTGCAATTGGGCTAATCAATCAGCCGGTTGTGGTGGTCTAGCCTGAAGAAAGGATTGCAAACAGAACCCAAAAAAGAGTTCGCTGTGGTAAACTGGTTTGGCAAAGTGTTTGGTTTGTACAGGCATGAATAAATGAATGTTATGCTCTTGCTTTACGTTTATTTTGTGTTGTTTAAAAAAAAGTTGAGACATGTATCGCAAAACTCTTGGATTTTATACCAGACAGCATTCTTCAATGTCGATTGTTATTGAAAGTAACTTTTTATTCCTTAATTCATGCCTCCAGGAAGCATCTTTTGCACAGTAGCTTTCAGTTTGTTTGCAAAAATGAGAAAATCGTTCTGACTTTTGCAAGTAAGTTGTAGGTAACTGCTCAGAAAATTCTTCCTGAGCAATGAACATGAACTTTGGAGCGAAACGACAATCTATAACAAAATACTAACTTGAGGTTCGAGCTTTGTAATGCTGAGTTGTAAGTCGGGCCGGGCTTTTCGGGTCGGGTTCGGGCCTAAAGTTGACAAAATTTCGGGCTTAATTCGGGCCTGAGACGTACTTTTTGGATTAGGTGCACAGAAAATAATCAAAATAACTTGGCGACATTGCCAAATTTTTCAGATCCAACTTAACTTTCGTTTTTTTTCGGGCATGATTTAAGCTTCAAATTAATTTTCGGGTTCGTGCCGGATTCGGGCTTATATTTTCGGGTTCGGGCCGGGTTTGGGCCTGAACTAATCGGCCCGTTTACAACCCTGTTCTAATGAAACATTTATTGTTTTTCCATGTCCACTTTTCAGTTGGTTTCAGTTGTGGTTCGATTCGATGCCTGCTTATAGCTGAATCATACTTAACATGTAAAACCGCTAAAAGACTACTACCAATCAATACAATCCATGCATTTTAAGTTACGGTACTGCAAATGTGGAATAATACTGTAAAACAATGGTCAGCTCTAGCACCGTTGAGGCATTACTTTAAATACACAGAACAGTTTGGACCAGGTTCAATGATATTGGATTGTCAATGTCATCCATCAAAGTTCACATCTACAAAATTACCCCACGTTATTTCTTGAGAAGACAAAGTTCTGACACCTAAGTAGTTGAGCTTAAAAACAAAAATTAGGCTATCAAAATAAATCCATGAGCACAAAAAAATTGCACTTGAAACGAATGTAACTTGTTGCTACGAAGTACAGTATTGCTTGTTAGTTGGCGGTTTTCATTCATCAAAACAACATGTCAAAGCCATCCTGTAATCACGATGAATCGTTTGCTTCTAGACCCTGAGCGATTCATCAACGCCAGGCAAGCGGGAGATAGGATGACGATTAATTAGTAAAAAGTTTGATAAAAGTGAAATGTTTAGGTACCATAACGGAGCTATGTTGAAACAAGTGCAGACAACAAAAACTCACTGATTCGGTTGATTGCTCAACTAATTTCTGCTTGTATTATGTTTAGAAAAAGTAATATAATCCCTAATTCTTTCAATGACGTCAAAGGGTGACAGAGTTTCTACAATGAAGATTAGCTGCTCCATTTTAAGTAGGATTGGAGAGGTTCAATAACGGATTCTATCCCAGTTTGTTTGTAGTGCTTTAAAACTGTTTCAATATTGTTGCTTTTATTTGCCATTAACTTGTCATTTAATTTGACGAAAATTGATGATTGCAATGAAAGTGATTTTCAAGAAATTTCAGAATAACAAAATTTCAATTGCTAAAATTATTGCAGTTGGGTATATTTATTCAATACAATCTGCTATTACGAATACACGTACAATTTTTGTCCGCAATGGCCTATGCATAGTATTAATACAAGACGTTGTATAAGAACAGTATTCGCGTTGTACCACAAGCTGATAAAATCTACTGCAATAAAGGCAAAAGTTTGATTTTAAACGTTAATATTTAAATATTTTTGAAGAAACTATTAATCAAAAAAATGGTAAAAAACCTGCGTCAAAATAAATGTTCAAAACTTTAAAATTGTGTTACGGGCAGATTTTGAAATATGATAAGTTAAATAAACATCTTTAATAGTGTTTCCAGAATAAAGTGAAGAAGCTATTGTCACATTAAAAAGAGAAGTACGTTCAGAGCCAAAAGCAGGAAATTAAATTACGGTGTATGCATTCGGAACAAATACAAACACATAAATAAGTAGATTTGGCCGTCGCTTTTATATTCATATTGTCATTAAATCGTTATTCGTTTTGTGAAACAATGTCCCTTCTCCCAAGTGCTCTTGTCTTGAACCCCCTTAACTGAATTTGATTTACGCTCACCTAATTAGTGGTTTGAGCCCTCGCGGTTTAGGAATCTCTTGACTATGACCCTTGTCTTAACCTTTCTCAAAATTTCCAATACGTAAATATATATTTTACTTTACCTCTACACTATTTTATCATGGCATATACCCACACAAAACAATTCCAGCTAGTCTACTTCAGTAAACATTGGTTTCGAAAATGCGATGCTTAAAGAAGGATTCGTTGTTTGTTAAGTTTTGATCGTTTGAGAGGAAACAAGCACATGTTGGAGATCCTTCTTGTAAGTAGCTTCTTTGAAACAAACAGGAGGTTTGCTGACAAGAGAGTAAGTATCATTAAGAACGACGATAATGTATTCATAGAATGAATGATTCAATTACTTTATACAGGAGCTGAGTAAGATAATGCATACTCGAAAACTTTCAAAAACTCTTTTAATGATCACTTGCGCCACCTTTTGGATCTTTAAATTTTGCTGTCTTTTATTGCTTGTTTACGATTTAACGTCACTGGCCCATCGAACGTTTTTTTGCACAACATTATAAAATCAAAAGCCAGGTAAAAGGACATTTCAGTCTTCGAGTAAAGACTTTCATGACGGTCTACGGATATTCAAAAACGAAGCTAGAATTTGACCCGATCTTCTTCCACCTCAACTTAGTCAAACAAAGGAACTGATTACCAATTTATGCGGTTAGTGGCTGATTAAAAGTGCTGCTTTAGAGTCCAGTGTTTCTTACTTTATAAACCGATAAACCCTTCCATTATTCTGCACGGTTTCGTCGAACCAGAAATGGAAACCGGTCCGGTCGACCGGCACCGGTCCGGTCGACCGGCACCGGTCGGGTCAACCGGCCGGTCGGGTTGCCGGTCGGGTCGAGATTCTTCGACCGGCCGGTCAAGCCGGTTGAAAAACCGGTCGAATTCTCCTTTCTGGCTACTAAAAGACATCTAAGCACCAACCGAAATATACTTATATACTTACTTATATACTTACAACCGAAATATACTTACATCTAAGCACCAATCTGTTATTGCAAACAGTGAATAAAATGGATCTTGAAAAGTATGACTATTTTCTTTGCGGTGATTTCAATATCGATATTTTAAAACATGAGAGTAAAAAAAATATAGGTAATTACCTTAATGCATTATATTCTGAAGGATGCAACAATGTAATAAATAAACCTACCCGCATAACGGAATCTAGTGCAACGCTGCTTGATCACATGTATACTAACACAACTAACAGCATAACCAACAGGGGAATTCTGACTTATGAAATCTCAGATCATTTACCAACATTTTGTATTTTAGCCAAAAGGCCTTTATATTGTGCTCCTGACAAAAAAATGATAAGAGACCTAAAAAAGTTTAATAGAGATAACTTTCTAGATGACATAAGCAACTTATCACTCAAAACTAATGCGCTGATTTTCGGTAACAAAGACTACTGTTCTAATAAGGCCATGCCTCAATTCTTAGAAGGATTTTCTAAAATAGTAAATCAGCATGCACCTCTTCGACCTCAAACAAGAAAAGAAATTAAACTAAATGCAAAGCCGTGGCTCAGTAACGGAATACTAAAATCTATTCAAACAAAAAATGCATTATTTAAAAAATGTTATAAAAAAAATGATCCAGTTTTGATAGAAAACTACAAAAAATACTCCAACAAATTAACCTCCATCAAAAGAAAAGCTAAACAAAACTACTATGCTCACATGATACAGTTAAATAAAAATGATCTTTCAAAACAATGGCGATTAACCCTTAAAACACCAAGGGGGGTTCCTCAGGGACCCCAATGATCAATTTTTTGGTGTCCCGCTTTACTTGTAGTAGCGTACTTTTTGTTTTTTCTTGTATGTGTCAGAATCTTACTCAAGTTTAATATAAACCAATAAAATTAAAAAAAAAAAAATTAAACGGATAAAATACAAGGTTTTATTACGTGGGGTCTTCTAGGGACCCCCCTTAGTATGTTATGTTATAAATTTCAAATGTTGTTTTTCAGACTTTTAAAAGCAAATTTTAGGTCGTATATATTTGCAAGTGAAGTGTTTTTTGAAAAATGGCTCGCCATATAAATTCGCAAGAAGATATTGCCGAAATTTGGGATGAACTTGATATAAGTGACCCAGAAGATATATTGAGCGAATCTGATGACGAATTTATACCACAAGGAAATACATCTGAATCAGAAGACGATCTTGAAATAAACTCTGAAGAAAGTGACGTTGCCAGCGGTACAGAATCAGATGATGATTCTGGTGAGTGTGAAGAATATATTGCAAAATCAGGAAAAGTGTGGAAGATTTCTGTACCTCCAGTAACTCGCAGGCACAGTTGCAATATTGTCACTGGATCTCCTGGACCAACACGCATCACAGACAATGCTACAAGTATGCAAGATGTTTTTAATTTGTTTGTTGGTGACGAAACTGTAGAGGCCATATATACCTATACCAACCTTGAAGCTACAAATGTTATTCAAGAGGTCAATGCTAAAGGTCTTTCAAACCGAATAAGAACGTGGAAAAATGTAGATCCTGTGGAAATGAGAGCATTTTTTGGTGTGCTATTGATAGCTGGAGCTCTTCGGTGCCGAAAAGAAGCAATTTCTGAAATGTGGACTACTGAGGAATCCATTCGCCGAGTTGTTTTTACTGCTTCAATGCCGCGAGACCGATTTGTTCACATTCTTCAATTTATCAGATTGGATGACAAATCAACACGTGACCAAAGAAAGAAAAATGATAAACTTGCTGCTTTTCGTGAGATTTGGGATGGATTTGTGGAAAATTGCAAGAAGCTCTTTGAGCCATTTGAAGAAGTAACAGTAGATGAACAACTGGTCGCTTTTCGAGGAAAATGTCCAATGAGACAGTACATGAAATCTAAACCAGCTAAGTATGGAATCAAAGTTTGGGCTGCTGCTGATGTGAAGACGTCGTACTTGTACAATTTGCAAGTTTATACTGGAAGACTACCTGGAAATGCACCAGAGAAAAATCAAGGACGCCGAGTTGTTTGCGATATGATGAAACCATTGTTTGGAACTGGAAGAAGTGTTACCACAGATAATTTTTTTACGTCAGTCCCAACCGCAGAGTTGTTGCTTAAGAAAAAGATCACTATGACTGGAACATTGAGAGCAAAGAAGCCTGACATTCCAGCGGTTATGGAAATAGCAAAGGGACGAGATATTTTGTCATCAAAATTCATTTTTTCGGATGGACTAGCAGTTGTGAGTTATGTGCCGAAAAAAAATAAGACAGTTCGTGTTCTGTCTTCTCAATATCTTGACAACTCGGTGTCTAATGAAGATCATAAAAAGCCCAACATGATACTTGAATATAACCGAACCAAAGGAGGAGTGGACAATGCAGACAAGTTGGTCAGGGAATATACTTGCGCTAGACGAACCTCAAGATGGCCTTTCAGACTGTTTATGAATATGCTTGACATTGAAGCACTAAATTGTTATATCATTTGGATGTTCAAGAACCGAGACTGGAACAGTGGAAAACCGAATCGAAGGTATCACTTCTTGATGGCATTGGGAAAAGAACTGACAAAGCCCAATATCTTGCGCAGAGCAAGTAATCCGATTGGTTTCCAGATTCACGTCATCCAAGCTATTAAAAGCATGGGAGTTCCTACTGGACGCATTTCTAATTCTTGTACATCATCGGAGGCACGGCCTGCAGAGAGACGTAAAAGAGGCAGATGCTTCCAATGTCCCCGAAGCAACGATCGAAAATTCAGCGTTCTGTGTTCCAAATGCAAAAGGTTCGTTTGTGAACAGCACAGAGTTACCGAAACAACTGTGACATGTACCAGATACTGTGAAGCTGACATAGAATAATAAGCTGCTTGACAATGTCCGTCTGATTTTTGAAATGACAGTGATTTTTAGGAATATTCAAGTTACACTTGCTATGCTTTTCAAACTAAAAAAAAAAAATTTTTATTACCGCAAGGAAATTTGAGTTATTGTGACATAACGTCTGTCATTCCCTAATTGAGGGTAAGACTGTATTTATTCCGTAAAATAACGAAAAAATGTTGACCGGTTACTGTTGCCACCTTCACTTTTTTTTGGTGTACCGGTACATGCTTTTGAGTGGATATCTTTTTTCAAAAATAAAATAAATTGAAGACTTTCAAGTACTTTGGTCATGTTCAATGTTGATTGAGTCACAGTAATAGAGCTCACCAAAGTTTACAGGTCCAGTTCAAAATGAATTATCCTAATCAGCAAACCTTTTAACCATTAAAAACGTTGGGGTCTCTGAAGGACCCCACTCAGTGTGTTACGTTGGTAAGATAGGCTTAGGGTTTTAAGGGTTAATAAACCAAATTTTAGAAAGAAACAACAAACACAAGGCATCAATAACTAAACTAATAAATGAAAAAAATGAAAGTCTAACCAGTAATGTAGAAATTAGTAATAATTTAAACTCGTATTTCATAAACATTGGCCCAAAAATGGCATCCAAAATACCTGAAACTGAAGCACCAAACACTATTTCATCTTCACCAAATTCCTTTTTCTGTGAGCCTTGCACAGAAGGTGAAGTCTTTCGAGAAATGATGCATTTAAATGGAAAAAAATCAGTAGGAATCGAAAATATTCCCATCAAATTTATCAAAATGTCAACTGAATATACTTCATCTGTTTTAGCTAACATGTATAATAAATGTATGCAAGATGGTGTATTTCCCTCAAAATTAAAAATTGCTAAAGTAACCCCAATTTTTAAGAACGGGTGCAGATACACAGACTCAAACTATCGTCCCATCTCAGTTTTATCACCCTTCTCCAAAATATTTGAAAAAATTATTTACAATAGACTGAACAACTATTTTAGTAACCACAATATTTTAACAAATGAGCAATTTGGTTTCAGAGTTAAACATTCAACTAGTCGTGTAATTTGTGATGTTATAAACAAATTACAAAACTCTTGTGACAACAAAAAATTTACTTGTCTTATCTTGTTAGATTTATCGAAAGCATTTGATACCGTGAACCATAAAATCTTGCTAAGCAAACTTGAAAAATATGGAGTGAGAGGAAACTCTTTAAAATTAATTAATGACTATCTAACAAACAGAAAACAAGTCGTTCATGTTAATAACACCTATTCAGACCAGCAAAGCATAGTATGTGGAGTTCCACAAGGTTCTACCTTGGGACCATTATTGTTTTCAGTATATATTAATGATCTACCAAATGCTTCAAAATTTCAAACGCGACTGTTTGCTGATGATACAGCGCTGTTCCTAACTAATGATGATTTAAAAACCCTTAACAAAGATGTAAATTATGAACTACTTAACATAGAAGCATGGTTAAATGCCAACAAGTTATCCTTGAACTATTCAAAAACAAAGTATCTACTTATAAAGCCCAAGACTAAAACTTCTCAACTGTGCAAATTTGCTGTTACAATAAAAGGCATTGAACTAGAAAAATGCCAGTCAGCCAAATATCTAGGAATAATATTAGATGAAAACATGAATTGGAGCCTCATATTCAATTTTTAGTGAAAAAATTGTCTCAAGCAGTTGGTATTATTGCAAAAATGCGCCATTACCTTAACCAGAAAAATCTGATTAATTTGTATTATGTCTTCTTTTATTCACAAATACTGTATGGTATTCTTGGCTGGGGTTGTGCATCTCAAATTAGGAAAAGACCCATTCAAATCCTTCAGAACAAAGTATTAAAAATTATCAACAAAACTTCCTGGAAAGACAAAATAATGAACAACATTTTGTTTTACAAATATAAATTTTTGAAAATTGATGATATTTATAACTATGA
This sequence comes from Trididemnum nubilum, assembly GCA_963965965.1. Lineage (NCBI taxonomy): Eukaryota > Metazoa > Chordata > Ascidiacea > Aplousobranchia > Didemnidae > Trididemnum > Trididemnum nubilum. Next base: position 30,164,398 of record OZ014480.1, on the reverse strand, counting down.
AGTAGGAAAGTTTATGTATCTCAATGATATAAAAGCATTGCCTCAGATTTTTGAAAACTACTTTTTATCCCTTGATCTAGCTCACAATTACAACACTAGAAGTAAATCTAACAAAAATTATTTTCTAGACTTTGTGAGAACTAATTCTGGAAAAAATTCACTTAAATTTAAAGGGGTCCAACTTTGGAATAATATACCTTCAAAATTAAAATCATTTTCGTTTTTTCGCTTCAAAAAAGAATACAAGAAGTTATTGTGTGAGCAGTATAAGTAAATAAAAAAATTAAACCAATTGCTTCGTGCTATCTAGATTAAATTTGAGTTTGTTGCTATAAAAGGAAAGTTGAAACTGCTGAATTATCAGAAGGCTGGCTATTTCACAGCTATGACTTTGTACATGAAAGTGTATTGCATTGTCATTTTGAACTTGTATATATTGCTTAGCAAACTTGTTTATAGAGCTACTTTTTTGCAACAATTGGCTGCTACTTTTATTTTATTACATGGTGCCTTGTAATTCTTGCTTGCATTTCTCATTGCCATTTACTTTAGGTTCAAAAAAGGATATGTGTGGGTGTGCTACCTTAATTACTTTTTTTCTTTTTAAAAAAATTTATTCAATCATTAATTTATTTACACTGTCAATAACAACAAGATGACAATTCTATTGAGACATTTACTACAATAATTCTTGACAAGAGGGAGGCAATGAATTGATCTTTAGGTATCTGATTCTGCAGCCCCCATGTTCATCCAGAGAAAAACTTAATTTGTTAAGGTTACCTCTTATTCATAAAATCAAAAACAGGATAGTGCAATCATAATATGAAATGTAAATTTTCAACTATAATTTGGTGAAAGATATTTCTTGTGTTTGCTTTTGAAGAGTTTTGTTAAGGGATTTTAAATTTTTGGTGGGATGTTGTTCTCGGTTTTGACTTCTTGACCTTTAATGCATTGTTGAGATTGAGTGGTCGAATGTCGGGGACTGTATAAGTTATTACGTAGTGGGTCGAATGCTCTGGTAGCGCATAAGGAGATTTTTTTTGTTTAATTATTTTTTTTTTTGTTAGTGAGAAATTTGGGATGGAAGGTTATCAGTAAATTAAGTCTGTTCCTTTTAAAGTTTGAGGGTGTGCTCCCTGAATTAAATTTAATACTCTGTACGACTTGAATTTATATTTTAAGTTTACTGCCATAAAAAGAGAGTATGATTACTGTTGAATTATCAGTAGGCTCACTATTACATAGTTATGACTTACTGCATATAACAATGTTTTCATTGTCTTTTTTGAACTTGTATATGGCGTTTTTTTTGTTTTTTTTTTGCAGCAGTTGACTACTATGTTTATTACACGGTGCCTTGTTGTTGTTGTTTTTTTTTTTTTTTTTTGGCTTGTTTTTGCTTGCGCTTTTCTTATCACCATTTGCTTAAGAATTGAAGTCTGAAGTGGGAGTGTGGGTGAAGCTGAATTGATGAGCACTGCTCCTTCGCTTCATCCACAGTATGCATAGACTGTGGTTTCGCATTGTTCAGCTTTTACAGATGTCATTGTGTGCCTCTTTTTGTGCATACTGAAAGAATAAACTACTGACTGACTGACTGACTTATATATTTTCTCATAGCTAAAACTTTTGATTAAAAAACAGTTTTAACAAACCACATCTTTTGAAAGCACTTGTTGAATGATTTCAAGCTGTGACTAATATGCTGTGACCATTAAGACATGCACATCTAGAGGCGTATTTAGAGTGGGAGTAATGTGTCATGCCCCCTCTTTTGGGCTTCGGCACAAAGCAAACAAATACAAAATATAAGTTCAAATCGCGTAATCAGATTATAATAAAGCATGCATGTGAAAGAGGTTAGCGCTACATAACCGTAGCCGGATAGGGGGGGGGCAGGAGGCCCGCCTCCTGACTGAAATGCTACCAATGATAAAATGTCACAAAAAAGACTATTGTTTCTTCAGTTTCAGTTTCTTTCAGCATCTTCGCGTACAACAGTACACGCGTACAGCAGTAATTAACTATGATATTGATCGAGGGCCCGGGCTACCTCGATTTAATTTTTGCCAACCAATTTACAATGGGCCCCCTACAATAATTTTGATCCAGGGGGCCCGGGCCCCCTGAATTTAATTTTTGCCAACCAATTTGTAAATTCCCCTACAATAATATTTAAATGGCCCCCAATTTAAATGGGCCCCCAACAATAATTTTGATCCAGGGGACCCGGGCTTCCTCAATTTAATTTTTGCCAACCAATTTAAATGGGCTCCCAACAATAAATTTGATCCAGGGGGCCCGGGCCCCCTGAATTTAATTTTTCCAACCAATTTAAAAATCCCCCTACAATAATATTTAAATGGCCCCCAATTTAAATGGGCCCCCAACAACAATATTGTTCCGGGGGCCCGGGCTCCTTCAATTTAATGTTTGCCAACCAATTCAAACGTATAACCCAAGTGAAATTAAGGGGTTTTATCTTAAAAGTTACTAACTGAGGCACTCATCTTACCTTTTTATAAACATAATGCAATAACCAGGAACGGATTTTACATATGGAACAGTGCCAGGGGCCCCGCGCTCAAACGGAAGATTTTTTTTGGTCTTCACCTATATTCGGCAGGAAAATATTGCGAAAATTCCAAAGTGTTAGGGGCCCAACTCAATGTAAATTCGGCCCGGGCAATAACATGGTTTGTAGGCGTAACTATCTATTGTACATTTTTCAATAAGAATTTACCTCCACCTCGTCAGTTTTTATGCAAGAAAATACTTTAAAAAGAAATTAGCTCCAGTCAGGGGACTGCTCATTAAACAAATTTTTGAATAGAGAGGGCCTGGGCCACCTGGCTGTATATGTACTTCTATAACTGCTTGTTTTCATGACAAAACAATAATCTCTAAGGAAAATATTCGACTGGATTGTTATTTAGTGCTAAAGTATTGCAGGAGGCAATGCTCTTTACTTCCCCCTTACCTGGGCCAAATCAGTTATAATTTAACCCCAAAATGCAAGATTTCAAACGTGTTTTGGACTTAAATTGTTGGCAAAAGGAGGACTGAACAACTTAATTTTTTCAATTCGCTTTCAAATGTTAAAAATCTACTACTTTGAAATGGCTCTGAATACGTGCAAAATGCGATTCAATGATATTAAAATAGCTTTTTTTTCAAAAAAATTCCAAAAAAACGCCCAGTGGCCGGGGGCTTCGTCTCCAGACCCCCGTCTGTGACACGTTTGAATTACAGTACACGTCTTTACTCAAACATGTCTCCCAATTTAGACATTTTCGCACCTTAGGTATTTGTTTAAGCCCTCTCCTTGAACGAGTTCCTAGTTGCATGCCAACACCAGGCCTCGGCTGCTGATCTTCCATTCTACGATGTCTTTGTCCACGCAAAAATTCTTCTTTCGAAGTTTCTGATGACGTCAGTGCATGTGATTTGTGGTTTGCCCCCCTCCAATCAAAAATCTTGGCAACGCCTATGTTGCGCTATCTGGCATTTTAGCATCATTTTAATCAGCTGAAGAGTGGAAGTGGCGCAGATTAAGATTTTTAATATAAGCTAAAATCTTGCCTTTTTGGAAAACTTTTTTCACCTTGACTTTACTACACTCTACCCTGGTCAAAAAAGACCTAGATCTTATTTTTTTTTATATCTAACTATCCATGGCTTGTTCTGAAGTACCAGCATTTCTACAAACTGCTTGGGCAGATTATCTTTCGAATATTTTGTAGCCAATGTCATAATAGTTTAGTTTTTTGCTGCTCCGCAAATTGCAAATAATCTGTCACCAATAGCTAAAAAATAGTAACTTTATTTTTTGGCCTTTTGCATAATATCATTAGAAAAAAACGTCTAATAATTTAGCAAGTGCTCTCCAGTTCTTTTTATGCTTATTTTGTGCACGTTTTGTGCTGCTCATAACAGGACATTCAAACAAAAATTTATCCCAAAAAGGTCTTAAAATTGAGTTATTTTTGCAAAAAACGCAAAAATTGTTTTGCGTTTCTTTTTTGACACCCCCGTCCAAAGTCATAAATTTTAACACCTCACCCATGCCCCCCACCATTTTGAAAATTTTTCATTAAATACATTGAACAGTGAACAAAAACCTTTTGTAAAAAACCGGTTGACCGGGCCGGTCAGAAACCGGTCAACCGGCGATGATTTTGAAATTTACCGGTCGGGTCGGGTCGAGAAAATCCTGACCGGTTCCATCTCTGCGTCGAACTCCCAATTTTTTTTTTTTCACTCTAATGTTTATGACCAACTATTAACTAGCTATAGACCGGAACATAAAAATAAATCAGCATCTTGATTTCAATCATAAAACATTTAATCATAAAACATTTTGCAACAAATGATTTCTGTTGCTCTTTTTTGGCATTATTATTTTTGTTGTAGTTTTATATCTGCCGTCATTATTTGGGTTATTTTATTTGTGTGTTTGATTTTATTGGTAAAATTCTTTACTCTTTGAACCACCAATGCAAATCTTTGGGGGATCCAGACCCCCAAGCCTCCAGGGAATCTTCGTCTATGCAGCCTATGTCAAAATTTTGGAAGACTTCCTCTGAACCTCTGAAACATCTCCAACAAACCCTCTAGTTTCAATCAAACCCTGGTTAAGAACCACTGTGCTAGACCAAAAAACCGAAGGAAGGACTTTTAAACGAGTTTGCTTCCAAGTTCCAGCTCTAAAATTTAGCGAGTTTTCGAGTTAGTATCTTTTTATTTCCGCTTGTAAACTCTTAAAAGCACCGCATCTTGCTGTTAAAAATTTTCATTTTTTTCATTTGCTTCCGCTTGTTAAAAAAAAACGTATAGTTAAATGTACTTAGCATGTTGTGAGCTGTTTTGTAAAAATGAAAAAAGGAGAAACTAGTATCGTTTCGATGCCAGTTATATAATAAACGCGCAAAGTTGTTGTTTGTTTTATAAAAAAAATTATTTCATGAAAGAAAATTTTGCTGTAAGAGGAAACAGAAGAGGGTTGTGTTATGGAAGCAAAATATTTTCATTTCCAACATTTTGAAATCTGAGAGCTTCCCAGTTTGCATTTGGTGAAAGTGGTTTGTGGGCTACACTGTGTTTTGCGAAGAATTGCTGCAACAGCGTCGAACCGCTGGCATCGTTGCTTCCAATTAGATCGATATTATTCGAACAAGACATTCTGGATGATCTCGAGTGCGGATGAAATAACATACAAGCTCTTAAATTTTTAACTTTCTATTTTGTGTTGTAATGTTATCAAACTAGAATACTGCGCTAATAGTGCGTTTTAAAGCTGCTACTATTAGATCACTGTTTTGAATCGGTTTAGTTCAAACTCCACGTATAGTTATTTTTTGTTATAGAGCAAAGCTGATTGAATTAAAAGCACTGAAAGTTGAAAAATTGATATAAAATAATTCTTTCCTTAGCTGGGGGGTGAGAATTGCCTTTACAACAATTTTGAATTTCCCATTACCAATGGCTCATTCATACCGATATCCTGCATTGTGATTGTTCTAAGAGTTCAATAACAGCATTTTAATGCAAAACAAGTGTTTGAATGAATCATGAATCATTTCAATGCAAACCGGAGTTTGTTTGTCCTGTTGACTAGATTTTAAAAGATGTTTTTCAATAACACATTTTCAATAGGGCATATTAAAGGGAATTCAAAAAAATCAAAATTCAATCTCGATACAAGATCAAGTAATTCACCAATGAAGATAAACTTTGGTTATTGGATTGTCAAATTTCTATCTTCGAAACAGTAGGACTTATTAGATCAAAATAAACTGAATTCACAAGTCCAACGAATTTATCCTTGAATAACTTAATACGTACAGCATTTGTCATAGTTCAAATTTTTCCCTTAAAATTTTGCTAATCCGCAATTCTAATTTAATCCACGTTGATGCATATAACCTCAAGAGGCATTTCACCAAAACGAGAAGAATTGTCCTCTTCAGTAGTTTCAGAATGTTATAACTGAGGATTTTTTGAGTGCGTGTTGCCCAACTAATTACTGCACATTGAAGAGTTTCATTGTTAGGGCAACAAAACATGAAGAAACAAAATTCTTACAGGAAATTTTGAGATTAGCATTGACATTTAAATTGGCTTTTTTATCAGAACAATCGCTTATCGTTGAATCGCGCTTCCATAACATGCTTCTATTGTTTCCTAACTTAAATGTGGCTCTGAATACAATAAGACGCTAAGCAATCTTATTTCCCATCAATTTTAATGCACCAGTAAGGAAATCGGTTTACCGGAGTTATATTTTAAGGAAGCTATGGATTGCCACTAATATACAGTACAAAGCGAAGGCCAACACTCCCTCAAATAAGTGCACAGTGCTTCGGTACCTCAGCTAAATACATGAATCATTTTCTGGTATTTTGTTGTAGTTTCATTCTTGCAACCGTGACTTTCTGGAATTTTGTAACGTTAGTGCATAGTAGGCCATATAAAACATTTTTTTATCAGAGCGCTTTTACTGCATAAAAACATTGTACTCATTTTTGCTCAAAACATTAAATTAGGAACAATGTCACAATGACAACGTTGGCATGAATCCAGTAGTTAAGAACTCAGGCTTAAGTAAAAAAAAAAAAAAATTAACTTCTGTTACAAAGTGCTGCTACCGTAACAAAACAAGCTGATTTTAGCTATAACGGCCAGAGGACTGTTCTTTTGTTCTTCCAGCTTCGACAATCGACAAACTTTTTACGCAGCACAACCTTTTGCAAAGCAATCTAGAATAATTTTTATCACTTCATTCTCTAACAAAAATACGAACAAATTAAAAACAAATGCGGCAGAAAATTTGTGAAAATTTAAAAACAGTCAGCCACAAACGAAAAAAAAAATTTTTTTGTGAAAAAAGATACTGTCTTACATTGAGAGAAAAGTTTGTGATAAGATCATGCAACTACAGTATTATTGTATGGATTGGAGTAAAATAGAAGAAGCTCAATATACAAGATTCTATTTTTCAAAAAATGTAAGAACTGGGCAACTTAAACTAAAAATGAGTAAAAAACATACGACAAAAGATCACGTAAAAATAATTTACTGATTCAAAAAAATTACACGTTACAATCTGATTAAGCTATTTAAAAATGGTAGTAGCTACAACATAGCTCGCACAATGACGTAAGCGACTTCCTGTTCTTTTAAAGATTTACAAAAACAATTATTACAAACTGAATTATATACGATTAAAAATACATCGAAATAAAACACTGGTTTATACTATTTGGTTAAAAGCTAAACTTAATCATGGAAAGTATAACAAATTTCAGACACCTTGTCGCCAAGAAATTTTTTGATCTGAAAAATTGTTCTTTTTGTTAGTTAAATTCAAGCCAACAAATCTGATTAAGTGAAGTCAACATATTCATTCAATACTGTGTAAAAATGTGTGGTTGTAGTTCGTGCTAAACTTGACAGTAATTTGCGTGAAGAATTCGAGTTTAATTTTCGTGTATTTGGAAAAGCTTTTAACTATGTGTTAGCTGGTTAATATGGTCTACTCTTGATCTATAGCATCACGTGATTTCAAAAATCTATTCGAATTCGACGTGGAAACTTTTGAAACCACATTGTGTTTACAGATACATTTAAATTCCAATGTTAACGTTTCCATTGCGAAATTAAAGGCACCGTTTTTTAAAAAACGTTCAAGCTAGTCAAAAATTATTTTTACATATGGAATTAATTAATGCAATAATCATTACAAAGCCATTTAGTATTGCAATCAACGACAGGTCGCAGGTGCATGCAACATATAAACATATTTAAATCGTATATTTTTTATCAAGTTAGATTGGGGCATATTTATTCTCATTTTAGTCCTTTTGAAATACTGGTATAATTTTTTGTTGCACCCAGTTCTGTAAATTAATCATATTTTCAATGAACGATAAAATTTAGTGCTCAGTACAATCCTTACCAAAGCCAATTTAACTAACTCAAGACGGAACCATTTTGCTCTATTAGAGCTTATTGGTTGCGTGTAGAGAGCTCAGCAACTGGCTGCAAGGATAATGATCGTATAGTCAGTTAAAAATTTTGAGTTTGTGGGACTTAAAAAAACAATTTTTTTTCAGAGCCAACATAAATAAGCCACTGAAAGGTAGATATATACTGAATTTCGCAGTTAATGCAAAAGAAATACAGTTTGTTACTTTGCAAGTTATATTTTCCTCAAGCCCAATGAACTTTTTTATAGAGCAGACTGTAGATAATAAAGTAGACGATAAAAATAATCTCATTTAGCGCTCACTCCCAAACCCTACTTTGTGTTATTTTTGATTATTCTTTTTTGTTTGAGTATAAAATATAAGAAGAAGCAGGCTACATGGATTGTATGAATTACTGCGATTTGACAGCTGTCGATCATAGCACAATGGAGTTGCATTAGCTCAGGTAACGCATATGTTAAAGCAGTCAGGAGAAACGCACTATGATGCAGTGTTGCAATCAATGATGTTGTGAGCAGTTTTAATTAATCGGCTTAACTTCTGAAAGGTTCGCTTCTGTGAAGTTTCATGTGTGAAAGAGTGGAAATGTAATTCTAAACCTTCCTCTCAACTCTGACTCAGTCATCGCTATTGACCGTCATAGGTTAGAAGAAAAAAGGCTGTGAATACGTAACAGTACCAGTGCCACTGCATAATATTTAAATCTCATTCCCTCGTATACGCAGTGGGGTAGATAAAAGGTTATTGATGATTTATTCAATGAATCATAGAGAAATTTGATTTCATTGCGCAGCAAAAACTTTTTGGTATTAAATTGTTAAAAGCGACGTCATTCATTTGGGACGCATCAATTTCACTACAATCATGAACAAATTGTTATTCTTTTATTTGATGCAAGCCATCTCCTTCCTTCTCATAGTAATAAATTGAAGCCCATCGTCAACTGAAATTTACGAATTTAATGTTTTAGTGACGCCAGAAAACGCGGGCTCAAGTGATGCATAATGAAAATATTATGAAAATCAAGTTATGAAAATACTATGAAGTAAATCATCAAATCTTTATTAACTGATTATCGTTTCTTTAAACAAAATCCTTTCTGAAATCCACGCTTAGCTTTATCTTAAATCACTATCGTACTCTACATGTTACATCGAAGAGTGTCACGAGTTGGTTGACCCATTTCTACGTTGTTACGCCTGGATTGCAGACTTTACGGAAAGATGCCGTAGCGGCTGTGATGTTGGCGACACTTTTTCACTTTGACAGAATCTGAAATTGAATAAATTTCCCATTGTCCTTGCGAGAATCTTCGTCTTGCATGGGTTCTGTATTATTTTGTTGCTTTACAAGCGGAATTAATTGTTTTTCCAGTCACTGAAATATTATTCATTTAAAGAAAGTGAAAAAAAATGATATAGGTTAGTGATAGTGAGCACAGTTAACTTTTTTATTTACTTTGTTTTAAAAAATGTGTGAAGCATTCAACAAAACAAACAAATAAATTAAAAAAAAAACTGATTCACTCAATAATAATGCTGTACTGCAGATCCAAAAACGCGATCTATATTTTATAAAATCCTATCGACTGTTATTTTAGTATTTCTATCTCAAATTTTTATCTACCCTAAAAAGGAGAGCATTATCTGTTTGAATGGTCATTGGTCACTGCAAAATAACAGTAATCCGCAGTTCAAAGTGGGTTGATATTGCAAACGTTGCCATAAGGGTCCCAAAGGATCATAGGCTTCAGCAATTTAAATTTTTACCAATCATTTGTATAAAGACTAAGAAACCACAAGTTTTTGTCTTAAAATTTGCGAACCCAGGCAAAATATTTTATGAACTTAGTACAATAACAACATTTGGGTCTATCTAAAAACAATCCGTCATTTTAAAACTCTTGGTGCTAGGGATGGTGGCACACGGGTGGAATTACGTGGTGACACCCTTTTTCGGTCCAAAAATAGGTAAAGACCAAAAAAAAAGAAAAAAGAAAAAGGTCTTCGCCGTTAAATTTGTGGGTTTTTGGTCCAAATGCGTTTGGAGACCAAACAAACGAAAAAGCAAGTTCTTCACCACAAATCAGTGGAGTTATGGTTCTACATCATAAAATGGAGTCACCAAGGATAGCAGTACGGTACGGTACGTTCAGAATTTGCGTACTACGTACCTCGCACCTTGAACCGTACCGTACCAGTATACCGTATTTCAGTTCAATTTTTGAAGCGTACCGTACCAACGTACCGTACCCGTACCATTACAAAAAAGGCATACCGTACCAGTGTACCGTACTTCTTCGCAAAAATTGAGACGTACCGTACCTTAGTGTCATCCTTGTTTTTAACTACTAGTAACTTTAACTGACTTTGAAATCACTAGCCATTAAATCAGCGATCTCAATTCACACATTTATAGCGTCAGTTTCATTTTTGCCTCTGCATACAAAAAGCCGGCGCCAGTTACAAAAAGTCTGGGGTTTTTAACTCAAAGAGCGTACCAACGTACCGTACCCGTACCTTTACAAAAAAGGCGTACCGTACCAACGTACCGTACTCGTGCCATGACAAAAAAGGCATACCGTACCAGCGTACCGTACTTCTTAGCAAACATTGAGGCGTACCGTATCGTACTGCCATCCTTGGGAGTCACCCCAAAATGGTGTCACCCGGGGAGCTGCCCGCGACGCCACTGCTTTGAGATTCGAAAATCTTATAACATCAAGCCGTTACTTCTCCGAATTGAAAGATCTCAGCTTAGATGGTTTGGCCGTGAAAAACTTCTAGGCCTACCATATGTCGTCTTTCAAGAGGATTTGTCCTCTTTTTTCCTTTAAAATGAATTGTCCTCCGAGGATACCTAAAAGTAGCCAAATGGTCTCTTTTTCACCACTTAGAACTCAATACGTGAGTTGAAGGCAAAAAAAAAAGAAAAAAAAAGATGTTCCCTTCGACTGCCTCCAAACATCCACGAGTTTAGTTGGATAGCTATCGTTTTTCGTACCTGTCCTCTTTTTGGGCAACGAAAATATGGTAGGCCTAATGTAAGCAGAATGCCTCAGGAAAGACTCCCCAAACCAGCTTTACTTGCCAAAGCAAATGGGAGAAGACAAGTTGGAAAACCTAGAACTAAACTAGATCGACCAATTACATTAAGGATCTTGGATGGAATCGCTTGGGACTTCAACCAAGCGAAATGATGGGTGTGATGGAAGACCGTGAAGTGTAGCGGCTTAATCGCAAGCTGCTGCCCTCGCGACCCTCAGGGAAAAGCGAGCAATGAAGAAAGAAGAAGAACATGAGGCATTGTAATAATCTACAATGAATTTAGAATATAGGTGTCCTTGCAAAATCAACACTGCAAAGATAATAAAAGCCGTAATTCAAATTTTGTAGGAATAGAATATGTAACCGATTTTCTAAACTTTTAGAAACTGATTTGTTGGAGCCAATAGTGTAGGATATACTGTAACTGTACTGTACAGTATATCAAACAATTTGAACAACCATTTCTCTCAATTTGGTGATCGGTTTTCATGATGCTTTTTATGCAACAGCACTTAGAAATATTGTCATTGCATGCAGCATAAAAATTCGTCGCAACTCGCGGAACAAAGTCATTTCTGATTGATATCATCAAAATCACTAGATTTTGGAGAAATGTTTTCTAAGAAGCAAAATGTAGTTTCATTTTTCATTGTTTCGAAGAAACTGTTTGAACATAGGGTAAAGGGTAGTACATAAAACATTATGTTTCATTATGCTGTTAACATGTACAAATTGCTTTCCACGCAAAGTAGATAAAACAACTGCACAACAGAAGAAAGGCATAGAACTCAGAACCAAAAAGCTTCACTTGAAAAGTTCAAATTGTAATGGAGATCAAAAATAAAAAATGAATGAACTTATTTGAATCAACTGGTGATTTTTTTACACGGGGTGGCCATTTTACAGGAAAATGTTGATCTAAAGAAACAGCAAGATAAATAAGAACTATTTACAGTTTTCATCGGCGGATCGAGTCATTTCAGTTTTTTAACGGTTAGGACTAAGGTTACAATAAAAAATCACTAGACTAGATCTAACTTTCCTTTTTTCCAAATGTGCTTAACACATTAGCTGAGAATAAAGTCCAATAGCACCGTCTTGTGATAATCTTGCATCAAAGAGATATTGCTCGAAATTGGTTTTATTGAAGAAATGAGAACTACTTGAGATAATAAAATGATGCTGCAAACCTTTTCCACAATCTCCCTTATTCGCGAAAATGCGTTTTAATCCATTTGACTTTGTACTATTAACAACCTTGCATTTCGCAATTTTGTGACATCACAAAAGGCGTACTGTAGATCGGTATTGGTAGCCTAGGTGTACTTAACAGGTTGCAGTTGCAGTAGCCAAATTTTCAGATTTGGTTATGGCTACTCACTGCTACCAGTTGGCAATCGCGTTTCTTAGTTTGCGAAAATTTTTGCTAAATTATGTCTTTTGTGATGCAATAGTGCAGGGTTGCCATTGGTACGGAGTTAAAGGGATTAAATTGTGTTTTCGCAAATAAGGGGAATTGAGGAAAAAGGTTTGGGGCACCTTTTTATTAAATCAAGTACTTCTCATTTCTTCAATAAAACCGATTTCTAGGACTATCTCTTAAAATACAGTATAAGAAATAAATAAAATCCAGATTAGCATTAGGCTAGGAAAACTGATAAAGGTACCAGCAAAGTCTAAAGCACAACTATTTTGTTAAGCCATGGTGTTCAGTCAATTTCTTGACCGAACTACCACCAAGCAAAGCAGTCGCGAGGGAAAAATAATTTCTGTTGTAGTTATTAATTTTGAGAGTATAACAACCCTTTATTCAATGTGCAAGATAGCGCTGTTTCGGTCAATACCAAGCATCGTCAGTTGAGCTGGGATAAAACCAAATAAGTAAAAAAAGAAAATATTTTTTTACTATTTACAGAATTTCAGGTAGTTGAAACAGGCCGAGCCGAAAAAATAGAAGGCCGAACCAAAAAACCAAATTTGGCAAAGCCAACTAACTGCTCCGAAAGAGTCAAAATTATCGTTTTGCTAGCGACGAAAATAATATGCAAATGAAACGTTGAAATCGGGTACATGATTTGTGCCAAAAAATAAAATCATGTAAACTAGGCGTAGAAATCAGCCAAGTTTAGCGCCAAAAAATGAATAAATTAGAAGCAAAATTGTTCCAAGAAAATGATAGACTTTGCAAGGTACCCATACCAAACAAAATTTAAAAGTCAAAGCAGATAGGAGAATAGCGCAGGGAATCAAGTCAGCAGGCGATTATCAAAAACCAACTCCTTAAACAGGGGCGTATTTAGGGGGAGGGCCATTGGGCCATGGCCCTCCCTTTGGGTCGCCAGGATGGTATAATTAGCATAGAATAGTATGCAAAATTGCGGCATGCCCCCCCCCCTTTGTAAGTTGGGCAGAAGCTTTGATCACACAAAGGGTATGTTTTATATGTTTGTTTTAGGTCTGCACCTAATTTTGGGAAAATAATGGGACTAAATTTGTGTGAAGACCTTTTTTTTTGCTCTTCACTAATTTTGGGCAAAAAATCGAACTAAATTTGAATGAAGACCTCTTTTTTTTGCTTTTCACCTACTTTTGGTCAAAAAATCGGACTGATTTTGGGTGGAACAATTTCTTTTTCTGATCTTTGTTCTTCTCAAATTTTGAAATTTTCTGAAGTTCATGCCCCCCCCCCTTTTCACAATCCTGCATACGCTACTGTCCTTAAATATTAAAACTAATAATTAGTGTGGGCAAAAAAATAAATTCTTCATGAATGGTTAGACTTACACTAATTTGTTATAGTGCATCAATACAAATATCAATTAAAAAATGGGAGCTGAAATTACATCCTTAGGCAGCTAGAACTTCATATTTTTTTCTCCTTCTGTTTTCTGCTGTTAGTCTTTGATCTATATAGTCATTTAAACCTTCAATCGCCTTTTCAGTTTTTTGGCTTCGAAATCCGTAATTTATCACGTAACCGATTGTTTTCACAATTCATCTAAAACATTTTTTATAAGTTCCTCATCCAAAATTCAAGTTTTTACCTTAAACCGTTTTGAAGTTATTGCAATTTCACCCACTTGTTGCAAAAAAAACGCCGATTTTGCCCTCTTCAACAAACAATTGGGGCTTCCGACACGAGGCGTCTGTCGCAACGGAGAGAGTGGGGGAAATAAGGATCTTTGTCTTTTGTTTTGGTTAGTCTAAATTCTACGTTGTATACCAAAGTGCAATCACAGCCATATAGCAAAATCTAAATTCATGATGCAAAATAACGTCTAAACTCAATTCTTCAACACATTTTTTTTTGTTTAAGGTTGTCGATTAAGGTGTTGCAGCCGCCCCATAAATTTGAAAATTTTATTGTGACAACTTCTACTTTTGCTCAAGTTGGAGGCTTCGCACAAAAACTCTTTTGGTAAAGCTTCGCAAAAGTTTGTCAATTTTTAGGGGTAGCACAGTGACATCAAAATTTTGGCAATTTAAAAAAAAAGTTTTTTAGTTTTGATTGTTTTTGACCTTTGAGTCGAACCTGTGATCACATTTGATAATTTCTACTATTTTTAGAGTTGTTATGTAGTATACAGCCAACAAGAGAACTTCTCGAATCAAAGTTTAAGAAAAGTTGCATTATTGGTTTTTACTGCCACAAGCATAATTCATAGCAGATTATTGCATATTTTTTCGAATTTAGTGCTGTAATTAATTCCATATCTGGCTCTAATTTTAAACTCAAAAATACTCATCATTGTTATTTACCCAATGTCAGTCTTTTATTGTAAACAGCGGTGGTAAAAAAAGCACCTTATTAATCAGCTGACATAATATTCGTTTTTTTCTCTTTGACAGCCGAAGTTTTGTCCTTATTATTCATACTGGGTTTTCAATCAGACATCATGCTATGCAAGAATGTTTTGTCTTCATTTTTCAATATGAGTAATGTTAGGCGTTTATTTAATGACCAAAACCTTTTTTGTTTTCTTCAATTTTTTTATCAATGTCTGAGAAATCTGGAAGTAAGGCAAACACCTTTTTGCATGCTTTATTGATCTCAAAAAAGTATCCGACTGCCTTTCTAACTTTGGAGGGTTCTGCAGGAGTATGGCTTTAAGATGGTCAGTTGTTACATGCCATTAAGTCATTCTATGGTGCCGACTGGATGTTTGTGGTTGGGTAAATGGCAAGCAATCAAAGCTTTCCGTGTAGGCATTGAACTCTGCCAAGAGTGAGCTGTTTGACTGTTTTGGGCCTGTAAGTTGTTTACATGAATAATGTACTTTCTTCTCCATTATGTACTTGAATTCGATCGACAAATGTGGCCAAGCTGATGAGTGTGCCATGATCGGAAATTGCAAAGTCAGTTGCCAGCTATTTGCTGATGATTTGATTCTGCTTCCACAGAATCTGGGGCCACAAGACAAAACATGTTAGCGAGCTCGTAAGGCCATTTTCGCTCGTTACTAGGCGTTAAAGAGCAAAAAACTTTGTTGACAAAATGCTATTTCCCAACCATCTCGATCGGCTAACATGCGTTAAAAATGATCGAACTTTTTTGCGAGATGTGTGTTAGCATGTAATAAAACACATTGTGACGTCAGATGCATTTCTACTTCAAAATAATGCGTTCAAGCGTATTATGTCTGAATGATGGTATGTACTGCAATTGCTATGGAAAAAGATACTATGGGCCGTGCGTTAATATTCTAGCCTTTGCGAAATCCTAAATTGGTACTGTAATAGTTGGTTAATCAACGACAGAGTTTAATTATATTTTTGGATCAATGTATTAATTATATTTTTGAGTAATGACTGAAACAGCGCAATCGCAAGGCAAGCGTCCAAAATGAAGTTTCTCTGAAGAATCAAATAAGTTACATTATTGACAAGGTGCACATCTCTTGAGATTCGAAATTTGTGAAGCCGCTACTTCTCCAAATTGAAAGATCTCAGCTTAAATAGTTTGGCCATAATAAGCAGAATGCCTCATGAAAAATTGCCTATGAAAATTTTCAATAGACGAATTGTAGGAACTTCAAGGCCGACATGACAGAACGTGTTAACGAGCTCGTAAAGATCATTTTTGCTCGCTAAAAGGCGCTAACAAACAAAAAAACTTTGTAGACAAACTGCCATTTCTGAGCCGTCTCGCCAAACATGCTGTTAAACTGATCGCTCAATTTCTTTGTGAGTTATTCGTAACTTGTGTTAGTACGTAATAAATATCTTCTTGTGACGTCAGATGCATTTCTACTTGAAAATAATGCGTTCAAGTGTACTGCATTGTTATGGAAAAAGATACTATGAGCTTTTAGTTATTATTGTAAGCTTTCATATTCCTCGACTGATGATAATTAGTAACTGAACGACAAAATTTAATTATATTTTTGGATCAATGTTAAAGAAGAACAGCTTTTTCCATGCTACATTTTTTTTTAAATGACATAAAGCGTCCTTGAGGTTGATGATGGTTATACTTATATGTTAACAGTAACTCAAGGTTTCAAAAATTTTCAAAAGTAAACAACAAATCGAAGTATATTCTTCTTTCTTAGAAACGGTAAATCTTGAGTTGAGACTGGCTGTTTTTAATGTTTTGCCGGTTTTCAGCCTCATTTGTTCTTGATTTTTTTAAAATTTTGAGAGCAGTAATATCAATTTTATCGCCCATGTTTGTAACCCTGTTTAATTCCTATTGCTCTGTCTGCTTCAGTGAAGGTTTTTTTCTTGCTTTTGCAGCATCGTAAAATTGCAAAAGAGAAAAAGTAAGCTTTTTTCAAGTTGAACAACTACCAAAAAAATTTCTCAATTGCTTGCGCAGAGCAACAGCGCTCTATAATCTTGAATAGTAGCAATTTTGCTTGCAAACCATAAGAACATCACAAAAATTTTATCGTTTTGAATCGGCAAAAAATTTAGTGTCTTTTCACAGATTTAAATTTTTGTTTTCGTTTGTTTTTGCTTTATTTTGATGCCGAGGCTGGCATTAATTTTAATTTGTTTTTAAATTTCGAGCAAAAAAGCGGCTCGTGTTCTTAGAAAATTGTTGTTATAAAAAGAGTGTATTGCTAATTTTGTCAACTGGCGCTAACCAATATTTCTTTATCAGTGAAGCAGCAAGTGGTTCTCAATGCAATTCGCTTTTTTCTTAGCAGTCTAATAGCAAACATGGCAACAATTTTGATTAATTTTCTTTAAAATTCGCTTTACAGTTAGAAGTTTTTAACATTTCGCCATTAAATGTCTGGAACCAAAAAAGATTTCTCGCACGCTTAAAGAGTGCTTCAAAATCGTCGTTAAGTAGGCAAGGAAAATGTGACGTTTTTTACTCTACACTCTCAATCAAGTGTGTAAATTTGGTGTTTATTAAACGTTTAAGTCACCCTAAAAACACGTATTTTTGAAAATCTAAATCTATATTTTAATAACATGTTTAAAGTTTGGTGTTTAAGTCAATGTTGACATGATTAAAGTTCATTTAAAATCTCAAATTTCAATATTTTTGAAATTTTCATGTGCATATTTATTACATGTTTTTAATTTTGGTATTTAAACTTACGTTTTAAATGCACTTTAAACGCATAAACTCGACTTTAAATGCATAAACAGCACGCTTGCTCGTTTGCAACAATCGCGTTTGCAACTTGCAAGTTAAAGTTTTATACGAAATTGCTGTGAAAATTTATTGGGTAAAGTTTTTAGTGCAAATTTTTACTGATGTAATTACTTCACTTCACTCTACGCTTCACAACGTTTCGCTTCATTTCCTTGCACTTTATTGCAAAAAAGCAAAGAAATTCTTGGGGTTACACTTTACTGCAGTTTTTGTCTGTAGCGGCTTTTGTACTTAATTCCCATTTAGATTAATTAATCGACATTATTGCAGTGGATCTTTATCCTTCTATCAAGCATGCAACCATGCTCTATGTTGCTAATTTAAGGAAGAGGTTAGTCATACTGTTGCGGATTCAACTCTTCGTTTAAAGCTAGTTCCGGGGTTATAATCCAGAGGGAGCCAAAGAATTTTCACAGTCTTGCTGTCCTTGAACACTCAAGTTCCAATCCAAGTAGTATAATGCTTTTCTTGATAATTTAACTAAAACGATCGGGTCTCAGATAAAATAAATCAACCAGGAAAGAAAGTAAGAGCAGGAACGTAGCAAAACAGTTGCAAAACAGTAACGTAACTTTTGTTGACTCCGATCTCTAACTCAATAAATGCAAGCAAAACTTGTCAAAAATTACAAATGGCCTGCTAGCAGATACCAGGGCATGGTGTGGAATGAAATGGAAGACGATTTTTCCATATTCCATACTGGCAATTTTCTTCCATTCCATTTCCATTCCATACTAAAAATCTTTCATTCCATACTCCATTCCATACTAAAACTTTCTTCCATATTCCATTCCATACTTTCCTACCAATGTAAGTTTAGACCGGAAGCTACGCGGAATTTGTTATGTACTTTTGCAACGTTAATTAAGCGTACCTTTGCAAGTAGTCGCTTGCAGAAATAAGCAGCATGGTACGATGCATCTCATTCCATATTTGAAGCACTATCACGAAGAGCTACCATAAAAATTCACTCAGCATGAAAATATTAACCACTTAATCAACAGACAATAGGTTGATGGGTATGCAATTATGCACAGGGTTTAATAATTGCAAGTTTGTAATCACACCAACTGTGAAATTTGGCATCGCCAAACAGCCAAAAACATTCTACAAAAATACCGAAAAAAAGTTTAAATGCAAAAAAACAACAAAGAATTAAGCTCATTAGAGGATGGAAAAGTACATACAAATTTTTGTTACGGTGGAAGAAAAAGTTTTGTCACTTGGCAAATTTAGTGTTATTGCTACGGGGGGCCAGGGGGACCTTACCCTCCATCTTGGTTTACAAAAAATACGTTTTTTGGAACATCATGTAAGGTCAAGAAAACCGACAATGATGCAAAACGTAATAATACCATTCAATCCTACCTACTTGATTAAAGTTAACTACATTAGCAGTATATTAACGTTTTTAAATACCGAAAATTTAGAGGTGCAAGTTTCAAACACCAAATTAAACATCCAAAGTTTACTCCTCTGAATCTAATCACTAATAGGTATTCAAATACCAATTGCGCTGGTCTTATCAATTTCAAAACCGTGAACGCTTACATTGTATTCCATTCAAAGTATTCTAAGCCCGAACCAGTGTTTTTCAAACTATGAGTCGGGATGCACAACAGGCCACTAAGTGTTTACGGATTTAGAGGCAGAACTACAAGGGTAAAGGGGGCTTCAGCCCCCCTCCACCCAGCCAAGTCACCTATAAAATTTAACCCTAAAATGCAAGTGTTTATAAGTGTTTTTGAATTGACTTGTGGGTAAAGTAAGAGCTGAATGGGCTGAGCTATTTAACTTTTCCACTGGCATCTAAAAACATGCAAAATGTGATCCAAATGACGTTGAAATAGTTCTTTTATCAAAAAATCAAAAAATTGCTCAGCAACAGGGGCTTCGCCCTTGACCTCCGTTTATACGAGATGATTGAGTTGCAGCTCTTTGCTCTGCTCGCCACCCAATCCAGATATTTTTCAAACAAAAAACTTTAATATCCAAACCCCTTCCTTTCGCAAAATCGTGGTTGCACGCCTGTTTATGGGTGTGTCGTGTAGAGTAAAAATGTAGACCAGCAAAATCGTTTCTTTCGTTTTTTAAAAAAATAGCTGTTTTTTTTTTTTTAGAGCACACTCTAGGTTGTTTAGGTCGCAGTCACGGCTGCAGATAAACTTTTCAAGTGACAATGGGCGGGAAACGAAAGTAACTAAGAAACGTTACCGAACTTACATATCTCTTTTTTGACATGAATACAGAATTTTGAAATCGCGCATAATTTACATAGGTACGAAATCAGTTTTAATGTGCAAAAGTTCAGTCTATTTTCGTGCCCCTCACTTCGTTTGCTCTGGCAACAGCACTTGACAAATTGTAATTCTCAAAACAAAAATTAAGCCAGTCAGCATCAATGCAGCTGCTGCAAATTGCAATGAGCATATTGTATGTTATATAATGATGCAATGCCTACACTGTTTGCGCAATGTTCATGACCGAACTACCCCATTAATTTGTCGATGAATGATCAGCTGCTATACGCTTCCTAATATTTTTGGTTATCACTATCCATAAGAATTTTTTGTAAATGCCATGAGCGAAATCTAGTATGGAATGGGTTTGGAAGTATGGAAGATTTTCTTCCATTCCATTCTTAAAATCTTCCATTCCATTCCATTCTGGCATCTTCCATATTCTATACCAAAATTTCCGTTCCATTCCATTTTCCATTCCATTCCATTCCATACCATGCCCTGGCAGATACGCCGAGAAAAACTAACAAAAAAACAACCAAAAAATGTTGCTAGGTGTGGTGAGTATAGTTACGTGATTAAACTCTACGCAAATTAAGAGCGGAAGGCGCTCAAAACTTGTTGCAGAAGTGCAAATCTTACAGAATTACAGCAATTCAAAAACTGCACAAAACTGGTTGCTATAGACCAATTATCATGCTGGAACACCTACATATTGTAAAACCAAAATTATATTCAAAAATTATATTCATTCAAATATTTTGTAGAAAGATTATGCAGTTTTACATTGATGGCGCTGTATAACACGTGATGTCAAGGCAAATTAAAAAATAGCGGCAAACCCTATTTCAACACTAAATTAATGCCCAAGTCAAAATTGATGGCTTTACAAAAACGCTTTATTAAGGCAATGACGCTAAGTAAAAATTTCGAATAAATAAGGTTATGGGGCAAAGATGACTCACTATTGCCGAGGATCTAAGGAAAAAATCCCAGCTGCCGTGGGTTTGGGATTTTAAAGGAGTAAAATTCCCTGCAGCCTTTACAGTCAAGGGGGTTAATTCAAAGATTTTTATGATTTTTTAAAGCATTTATGTTAGTTCATTTTTCTGTTTGCAAGATGTGTCTTTTAGCAGCGCGATACACGCAGAAAAACAACTAGGGGCACAAAGATAATTCAATTGTGAACTTTTCCAGTGCTACGTATATATATAAGTCATACGTATGACCAAGGAAAATGAAAGGTTTCTTAATATTCAGTATTTTCTAAGTAACTTGGCTAAAGTGGGCTGAAACCTCCATAGCCTCCTTGGTTACGCCATTGTGTGGGAGCAAAGCCTTCAGCCGCTAAACAATTTTTGTAATTTTTTTGAAAACATAGTGAAGTCATTTTGGTAACATTTCCTACATTTTTAAAGCCATTAAAAAGAACGAAATTGATAGAAATTGGAAGCGATTACAGAAAATTATATTGGTCATCCTATACATTTCCCCATTCTCTTACTTATTGATCAAGTCCAAAACACGTTTTAAAGCTTGCATATTCAGGTTAAATTTTGTAAATGATTTTGCTAATAAGAAGCCTTGAGCCCTTTGTGACCCTTAGTTCATCCTTAGCCGTCTTTTGGTAGCGCCACTATGGCTATATATATGAAAATTTGATTTTAGTGATTGTTTTAGTTAGTGCATCGAGTTCGGTCTATCAATTTCCGACCCAGTTTAAGAGTGGGTCGGAGCCCTTCCATGATTTTGCCGTCTATGGAATTTGCAAATACATATGTTCAGAGGTATTATTCTAAAAATAACCGCTTAAATTAGCTTTTCCAATCTCTCTCATTAGAAAAAGTGGGGGTATGGTCTCCTCGGCCCTCCTGGTTCGCCACCTATCACTAAAAACGCTACAAGGCTCTTCGGTTTTGTTGTAGATTTTTGACGGTGTTTATTGTAGCGTGACGCTACATTTTCTCTTCCCTCACTTCAGTACTTAAATTGAAAAATTTTGCATGGGGGGGACGCTTTTGCAGCCTGGGCCAAACCTTAGTGAAGATTACGTAATTCCGTAGACGAAGTTGCATAAAGACCAAAAAAGGAAAAGGTCTTCGCCGAAAATTGAAGTGTTTTTTCACCAAATTTAGGTGAAGACCAAAAAAAAAGTCTTCCCCGACGATTGAAGTGTTTCTCTTTCTGAATCACTGAATTTGGTGATATATTCAACTGGAGTTTGTAGGTCTTATTCCTCTAATCATCCAGCGCTCAAATCTCGATAGGGGGACTCCTAAATCTCGATGGGGGAATGCTCAATCTCGATGGGGGGACGATCTCTCCTACAATTTTATAAGTACTGCCTCACTTTCTTCGGTCGGCGTCGGGTGAGAGGCACGCGGAGCCCTGGGTTTGAAGAAAAGTCAGGGTCACCATTTTCAGGGCTGTAGTAGGCTACTTCCGGGCAATTTTTCACGTTGCCAATTTAAATTGCGATTTCTTTGTGGATTTTACTGCTGCTTAATCGAACATGACGGTACAGATTTTTCTTACCTTAGCGATTTCGATTTTCTGTTGGTCGAGCGTAAACACGTTCGTCTCTGGAGCGGGAGGTCTGAGGTTAAAATCTCGGAACGGTCAAATCGGACGCAGTCCTGTCAACGGCTTGCCACTGCTACGATATGTCTTTGAGTGGAGCTGTGTTGCCTTGGAGCAATCACGCAGAGATGGGCCCCGCAAATTCGTAACACGCTTTGGCGAAATCCTGAGAGTATTGTCAAAGATTTGATTTTAAAGTTATTGTAATTAAATTTGATTGAGTGTTGAGCTGATTTAAATTTAAACGTAGGCCTATTTTGTGTGAGAGATAGGCTATGTCGTGCAAGAAATAAGTAAGACTTTTTTCCCTGGATTTTTTAAAAACTTTATTCAGAGCGTATGAGTTTTTACTTTGCAATAAAAAATGTTTGATTAGTCATCTAAAAACTAAAGTTTTACCTAAATCAAAAATATTTGATTCGATTGCTAACGAATTCAGGAAAATACCAAGTTGCACAAACAACATATACGATGTTATTCTTGAAATACTGCATAATGCTGATTGTTTAGACCGTATCATCTCCTTTAAAGAATTTGAAGCTGTTTGTTATTGAAGCATTACAGCCTTTCAAATTATTAAACTTCTTACATAATCGTTAAAACTGTTATGATTCCTTGGCAAACTTATCCGTTTGACCCCGTTTTTTTTGAACATTTGTTCACGTGTGAAAATTTTGTTCATTGGCAATAGGCCTTGTTACGCTAGCAGAAAAAACGTCTAGAAAAGAGATCTCGTGATACCCATCGAGGTACCTCTTGAAAAATTTTTTACAAGTAAAGTTTTAATGCCTGATTAATGATTGATTTGTCTTCCGTTGCAACCAGGTGCCGTTTTAAAGATATACCGCTTTTAATCGAACGCGGATGAATATTTTAAAATCATACGCTTGAATAATATTTTTTACTATTGGTGTTGCCGTGAAATAATCCACAAATTTCAACAAAGATATTTTTTATCTTTCTTTGAATGTAAAAATTCAAAATATGATAAATTTAAACTACATAATTAATCATGGGTAAGTTTTTTGTTAAAAACTGTGCATAATTTAAGGTTTAGCTTGAGTTTTTTGTGTTGAATTTTAAACATGGAAACTTGCTTTGAAGTCACGTGACCGTCGTCGCTTGGCAGCTGATCGTAACGAAGACAAAACTTTAAAATAATTTTTCATAATTGAATACCGGTGTCCTTAAAAACTAATGACAAAATTATTTCGTGTTAAAAGTCGAAAACCAAATGAAGTACCTCAGAATTACAGCACATGTCAGTTATGATGATAGTCTACCCACAAAAAGTAGCCGAATACAGTAACTGCTTTGAGAAATACTGATAGGCTTTCACTCCTCGAAACTAACTAGCCTAGCCCTAGCTCGTTAGCTTATCAACTCTCGAATGTCTGTTCTGCCACACTTAAGCACTTGAAACAGTCACCGGGGTTAAACCAACAAATAACCCAAAATAAGAGATGACTCTCATGAAATTGCTGAAAAGGAGCAAAGTTTATTTAAGCCGTAGTTTGCTACATTTGCGAAAGTGTAGGCCTATTGCTTTGTGTTGAAACTTCGCAGTAAACTAGTGTAGTCTTAAAACATTGTAGCTGAATGATTTATTAGAATTGACGATGTGCTTTAGTTCGATTGGAATAAAACGTTATGGACTGATGACCGGTATACCCACAGTTACCGACTGCCGTAGGCTATCGATATTCCTTGAAGCTTATCGGTAATCTTCGAAGCAGTTATTGTATTCGGCTTCTTTTTGTGGGTAGGCTATCATCATTACAAACACGTGGTGTAATTCATAAGGTAGTTAGTTTATTTTTCGACCTTTTGCAAGAAACAATTTCTTCATTAATGGTTACCGATATTTTGTCGTAAAAAACTGTTTTAAAGTTTTACATTCATACAATCAGCTGCCGAGTGACGACGGTCACGTGACTTCAAAGCAAGTTTCCATGTTTAAAATTCAACTCAAAAAAACTCAAGCTAAACCTTAAATTATGCGCAGTTTTTAACAAAAAACTTACCCATGATTAATTATGTAGTTTAAATTTATCATATTTTGAATTTTTACATTCAAAGAAAGATAAAAAATATCTTTGTTGAAATTTGTGGATTATTTCACGGCAACACCAATAGTAAAAAATATTATTCAAGCGTATGATTTTAAAATATTCATCCGCGTTTGATTAAAAGCGGTATATCTTTAAAACGGCACCTGGTTGCAACGGAAGACAAATCAATCATTAATCAGGCATTAAAACTTTACTTGTAAAAAATTTTTCAAGAGGTACCTCGATGGGTATCGCGAGACAACACAATTTTGGACGGCCTACAAAGTTCTTCCACAAAATAGCAAGGCGTGAAAGTTGTACGTAGCCAGCGTGCCTACATTCTGCGAGATTGCAGTAATAATTGTAACAGTAAGTTACATCTTTATTCACTGATGAGTTGACTTGGTCAGGAGACAGTCAAGGGACCTTTTGGTTTTTGAGTCGAGTCTAGTAGCAGTTTTACCATATTGCCATAGGCCTACTCTACAGCTAGCTATAGGCAGGCCTAGTCGGTCCAGCTATCACTAGTAGGATTACTAAAACAGACCTAGGCCTATAGGCTCTTAATGATTGAGTTTTTGGGTGCATGTATGCAGTAGTCAAAAAATATACTATAGGCTAATGAGTTTTTTTGTTGCTAGAATCAGAAGGTGAAATAGAGACTTTTGTGCTAGGCTAATCACTTCAAAGTTGAAAGTTACCCTATTAGGCCTATCCTTTTTATAGGTCTGCATTTAGCTTGCAAACCAGTAAACTAGAGGCAATAGTCTTAATGTTACTGCAAATTTAAAACCAGCGAATTCTGTGGTATAACTTTTGCTGAATTTATTCAGTAGATATAGCCTAAAACTATAAGTTACTGGTACGTACTAGATCATTTGAGCATGTAATCTTATGTGTAGCCTATAGGCCTGCTGATGGGCAAATAAGATGCAGTTATGGACAAGATTAACATTATAGTTAATACCATAGGTGGGCACAAGTCCGTTAATCGTTAATCTGTTAATAACGAAGCTAACTTTTTTATTAACTCGTTAATCCGTTAAAAAGTTTTTTCATGTTAACGGACAAAATTAACTTCTGTTAAGTTCTGCTAACGGACTAAAGTAACTTCCGTTAAGGTTTTTAATCGTTAATATCTTGCACCATTTATTTATCGGACCGGTACAAACCAGTTTGCACTGGTAACACTTGTTGCAGATTAGCACTAGTTTTATAGAAGAGAGCGAAGAAAAGAGCTCTTTTTTTGTGGCAAATAATAACCTGCAGCCTCATAAGTCTAATTATCGCTGTTTACATTTTCCGAAGGTATTGCGATCGCATTCTCGTTAGTGCATTTGAACTTGTTTTTATCTTGAAATTAGATTAGATTGTAAAATGTAACTTCCAAAACACAAAAAGACCACCTTAGCCATAAATATTTTCTTACCATCAGCTCAACATCGTCAATACATGCTCTAGAAGCGAGTGAATAAAATGAAATGTAAATTACACACTAAATGTTAACAGATTAACGGACTATATTAACTTCCGTTAATTAAAGCTAAAAATAACGGATTAACGTTAACAGAGGTGTGAAGTTTGTTAACGGACTAGTGGTTAACAAAGCTAATGTTTTGCATTAAGTTGCCCACCTATGGTTAATAGGCTGCTAAAAGCGCACCACAATATTTTTTAAACTGATACTGGTTACAGCAGGGCTGCAACCTCAATTGATTTTTTTTGGACTTCAACCTATTTCATCAAGTTCAAGTTCTGAAAATTATTTTTTTGAAGTTAAATTTTGGTAAAATATCAAGGAATTTTTAGTTCAGGATAATGTAAATATCGAGTCTACTTGAGACTTGTTCACTGCTGGTGTTCATTACAAATAAAAAGATAAAGCTAGCCTGTTTTGCTTTTGCAGTACAATCACAATTGTACCTCAGATCTGAACTGTTGTCTGTCAGTGCCATTGAAACTGTCCTTGTTGTAGTCACAAGGTTTAGTGCTTCTTTTGATGGGAACAATTGCATTAATGTTTGTCAAACATCTTTAAACATTTTAACTTTTACGGTATCATATTGCTCTGACTGCCTATAAAACAGTTCGTTGATGCAAGTTTTCACTACGAGACAGATTTCTTGTCACCTAGTGGTATCACTTGAGAGAACATTGCATCGTTTTTCCTCTTTAATTAGTCTCTTTTTTTAAAGGCCACTTGTTCTTTTTGCAGGTAGCCAAAAAATAAGTGAATGACTTGCCAGTGTTGGGAAAAACGCAATCTCAATTTACATGGTTTGATCAACCAAAATTATTTCTTTCCAGCAATTTTCTAATCTTCAAATTTCTTTTGAATGAACTTGAACAGTTTTTTTTGTCTAGAAAAATATTTTTTCAAGTTTGAGTTAGGCAAAACGATAAAATTAGTGAGTTTGCTGCCATAGGTAGCAGCACAGCACAAGAAGCACAATTTGAGTGTTTCATTAATTCTATTGAAGCACAGTCAGGCAGTTGGCCCACAACGTCTGCAATGTCAGTGAGCTAACAATCCAGTTGAAGTGCAAAACAACTACAGCAATCGCACAGCAAAATTTGCTACTAAGCCAAAGTGCATTTTGGCTTCTGCAATAGAATTACAAAACTCAATTCAAATTCAGCGTTTTTATAATTTTAGACAGAAAAAAAAGTTGTTCTGAATACTTAATAAATATTTCTCATGTTTGTTTTAGTCACTTTGACTTAAAATTTGCTAGTGAAATAGTCAATCCCAATCTTGAAAGCATTTCTCTGTAGCATAGCCTACACAAAATTAAAAAGAAAGAGAAGTGGAACACAATGGACATGTTTGCAGAAGTTGGACTTCGTCCACCTTTGATAGGCCTACTAGTACACCCCTCTGAACTAAGCCCTTTTCATTTTCGATAGAGTTATAGCAGTAGAGCCTATTAAAAAATCATAACTGGTTGCACTAAAACTACTATTTTTATTATGCGAAGCATGATTTTGGCTAGCCACTCAATTCACTTCATGAAGTTGGAGTATTTTTAAAAGAAAGAAATTTTGATGATAGTGTTATTTCTTTTTAGGAAGGTAAGTTTTTGAATAAGATAATTTTGAAGAAATATCTACCATTATGGAAAGCAAAACATGTGGGAAGAATGTTCATTTTTGCGTTGTCAGTTGTAGCAGTGCAAAGGTATTTCCCTAACATTTTCTCAGTCTTTTATCATGAAACGTTAAGCGTTTTCAAAACGAAAAGGTAGGAACATCTGGCCAAAGATGAAATCTTATTATCAAATTTGGCATCCTCATTTGCATGTGTGTATGAACCACGAACTCTATGCCTGTCCCAGCTGCTCCAATGCAAAGTATCCTTTTTTTGGTTCTGTTTGCTAGTCTTTCATCAAGCTGGGCTACCACAACAGGTATATCAGTGTAATGTTTGGCCCTATTGTGAAGTAAGCATAAAGTGTCTTTCCCAAAGACGCAACGACACATTGAAACTTCGGGACTCAAACCAGGATTCAGCAACATTTCGATCATTAGCCTGACGCTCTGCTAACTGAGCTATTGCCGCTGCTTTTGACATCTTGTGTGGCACTAACAGAGTTGCCACATCCTTAAAAGTCCTGTTTTTTTTTTGTGTTCTGGAAAGTCCTTGAATTTTGTTCATTAGTCCTGGAAAGTCCTTGAAAATATTTGGAAGGTTATCTCGTGATTGACCAGGACAGAATGAGAAGTTGTTTTTTTTTATAGTAACTGGTACCTTGTAATTGTACAAAACCATTCTTGAAATAATTTGCATTGTGAAGGTCTTTAAAAAGCTTTTTTATATTGTTAGAAGACAGAGCTTATTTGTACGCTAGCACATGAATAAAAAAATCGCTATCCTAGCCCTAACCCAACCCTAAATCTTACCCAAACTATAACCACAGCTCTAACCCTAACTTTCATTTTAACTCAAACTTAATCTTCCCAAACGTTAACGATAATTTAAAAAATAAAAGAGTGTAGATGAGCTCCCATTCTTCTGCTCTTTGCTCTCTTATTCATTTTAAGCAGTTGTTAATTGTACGCTAGAGTGCAAATAAGCATTTCCTTGTTAAAATGCCAAAATTTGCTCTTTGCAGTACAGTATGCGTAAATTTATGGAAAATTATTGGGAAGAGTAAATTCATGGACAGTAATTTATTGCAATGCAATACTCTAGTAGCAGTATACTGCAAGTAGCAGTAGGGTAGTGGGCTACAGGCCCCCCATTGGCCTATTGACCAAAATGCACCATAAGAAAAATGCGACGTTTTTTGCACTATACATCTGAGGCAGTTTTTTGCAGTGATATAGACTTTGAAGTAATTTAAAGCCACTTTTGAGTCATTATTTAGGGAAGGAGCTAATATTCGTCAAAAATAAAGTCATTAATAACTAACTGAAAATGGCTGAAATTAACCGCTTTGATCACTTGATGCTAAATACGTAACATAGGCTTTGTAAAAAAGTTATAAGTGGTCTATTAAGTATTTAATTCTGTTGATTACCAATCACCGCTTTCAAATCTTGTTTCATTAGCCCCTCCTCCCAAATTATCCTTATCTAGTATAATAAAATACAGGCGATTTGGATTTTTGTCTGTGAGTTTTTTCAAAGGAGGCGCCTATATTTGCACTTTAGCATGCAAATGAGCTCTGCTTATAAAGAATAAGAGAGCAAGAGTGGGTGCTCATTTACTTATTTTTTATTTATTTATTATCGTTAGTGTTAGTGTTTAGATTTTGAGTTTGGGTTTGGATTAACGTTACGGTTAGAGCTAGGGTTGCAGTTTGGGTTCAGTTTAAGGTTGGGGTTAGAGCTAGGATAGCGTTTTTTTGTTTGCATGCTGGCGTGCAAATAAGCTCTATCTTTTTCAAATGATAGGATTTTATGGTTTATTGGATGGAAATAAAGCAAGGACTGAAGTTTTACCTTTAGCCATCCCTTGAGCTTGATCGATATATCGGTCAGTCGATATATATTGGCTTGGCGCTATCACCTTAAACTGTTTATTTGGTAGAGTAAGCTCAAGCGCTCTTGTGTTGTATTTGCTTGGTATGACTTGTGTATGCAATAGTCTTTCTTTCGAGGAGGATTATTTGTGAAGCTTTTAGTGTCAAGTTAATTGAAAAATAGTGACAAAATGTAGTTAATAAGTTAATATATTGGTTATCGGTATTGGCCTAAAAATTTCCAAAGTATCAGTATCGGCCTGAAAAGGTCATATCAGTCGAGCTGTAGCCATTATAGCTATATATGGTAACCCATTTATGCAATCAGTTTAATCATGTTTTTGTGGAGCTAACTTCTATGCCACGTTTCAAAAGCAATAATCTTTACCAAACTAAGCCTAAAATTAAGGTAGTATTGCAAAAAAATTGCAAAATCTTCAAGTGCTGGGGGCTTTGCCCCCAGACCCCCAATGGCTTTTGGCAGCTGTGGGCTCCGCCCCCATGCCCCCTAGCACAGCCCTCCCATTGCAATTTTTTGGTTTTGAAACTGGCTAGTACTCAGTACTAGAAATGCAAATGCATTACATCGAAATTTTTTGTCAATCACAAGGGCAAAAAAGTACTTGTAGATGTAGGAAAGAGTAATAGTGAAAATTGAATTTTAAGTACAACAAGAAAAAAAAAACTTGAACAGTCCTGGAAAATGACCTAAAAAAGTCCTGGAATTTGATTTTGCTGTTTCTGTTGCAACCCTGTACTAATAACTATGAGTATATATAGTATAAAGTTTTGCTCAAAATGACTACCTACTAGGGTGGAGTGAAAAATAAAAAGTTTTGAATTTAAAAAAGTGGTCTTGATATATGGCCCCAAATATCAAATGAAACACTTCTTTAGTAATTTTGAGTTCTTGCACCCTCTAGTGGTCCTGCAATTTGATCGAACCACCTTAAAATAGCCAATTTTGCCATATCTCACTAACCACACATGCTAGAAAGCTAGTTTTTAGCTTAAAAGTTGCAGAAATAGCACATTTATATCTCCATTAAAAAGAACTTTGCCATAAAAATGTACAGAAAAAAAGTTACAGCCAAATCATTGATTACAGATTTACTGATTATTGATAAGCTTTCGGTGCTCAACTTCAAATGCATTGCAATTCAAGTTGGCATTGAAAATACGTCAGATGAGGTTTAAATTTATGTACATTTGCACTTTTAGTGTGCCATGCTGCCTTATCAGCCTAAAATAGTTTCTTTAATGGCAATTAGCCTCAACTGGGCATGCATAGTACAGCAACAAATATTGAAAGTTTCATGTGATTGCATGATCCAGTATTGGTTGGCTCTTACATCATTATTTAATTTATGCTAAACTTGGGAAATTATATCTAGTTAATTCAAAAAAAGCTTAGATTGTACAGTTTAATTCAAAAACACTGAAAGATGCAAAAGTACAAAATTAGAAAATAAGAATTAAAAAACCAATTTGTATCGTAATTAAAAACGCTACAGTTCTGAAAAGAAAAAAAATTGGCAATATATTTAATGAACAGTTTGATACCATTGTTGGTAGTATCGTAGATACATACTGTACGTGCTGGCATCAATTTAGCTATTTCTAAAGGAGCATGCTAACTAAAAAAAGATCCAAGTCTAATGTTACTTATAAAAAGTTGTATGGTGGAGAAAATTTTCAAAGTTCTTATATTTCTGCCAAACATTTACCCTTCCGTTCTGGTTTTTGATCTTCAAAAAAAGCATGATCATTAAATGCTTTTTTTGATTTCACATTGCCTTTTTTGTTTATTTTCATAGCAAAAAATATCAAAAAGTTTTTTCAGCATCTTGCAAGAAATTACTTTTAAGCTCTTTTTATCGATCTGATGTTTTGGATTTTTTTAGATATCTAGTTAAACCGCTGAAGTTTAGCATTTGTTGGTGGATTCTTTGTGCAATACTCAGCTATGAATAGAATAAGCATTGCACCAAATTTATCTCTTCTTTTGCAACAATTCGAGCTGTGTCCAACTTCCTGAAGTGAATAAAGTTGAGCAAACGGCAAGTCACTTGTCTCTTGGTTGGCAGCAATCCTAGAGTGAAAATATCAGAACTTCAAAAAATTTCTCCATTGTACAACTTTTTACATTAGACTTGGATCTTTTTTTAGTTAGCTTGCTCCTTCAAAAATAACTAAATTTATGCCAGCATGTACAGTATGTATCTACGATACTACAAACAATGTTATCAAATTGTTCGTTAAATATATTGCCAAATTTTTTTTTTTTTAGAACTGTAGCGTTTTTAATTATGATACAAATTGGTTTTTTAATTCTTATTTTTCTAATTTTGTACTTTTGCATGTTTCAGTGCTTTTGAATTGAACTGTACAGTCCAAAGTTCTAAGTCGGGCCGGGCTTTTTGGGTCTGGTTTGGGCCTAAAGTTGACAAAATTTTGAGCTTTGTTCAGGCCTGAGATGTGCTTTTCGTCTTAGGTGCAAAAAAATATAATCAAAATAACTTGGCGGTAACGCTTATGTTTTTAAGATCTAACTTAACTTTCGAATTTTTCTAGTATGATTTGGGCTTCGAATTAGTATTCGGTTTTGGCTTATAGTTGCGGGTTCAGGCCTGAACTAGTTGGCCCGTTTACAACTCTGGTACAGTCTAAGCTTGTTTTGAATTAACTAGATATAATTTCCCAAGTTTAGCATAAATTAAATAATGATGTAAGAGCCAACCAATACTGGATCATGCAATCACATGAAACTTTCAATATTTGTTGCTGTACTATGCATGCCCAGTTGAGGCTAATTGCCATTAAAGAAACTATTTTAGGCTGATAAGGCAGCATGGCACACTAAAAGTGCAAATGTACATAAATTTAAACCTCATTTGACTTATTTTCAATGCCAACTTGAATTGCAATGCATTTGAAGTTGAGCACCGAAAGCTTATCAATAATCAGTAAATCTGTAATCAATGATTTGGCTGTAACTTTTTTTCTGTACATTTTTATGGCAAAGTTCTTTTTAATGGAGATATAAATGTGCTATTTCTGCAACTTTTAAGCTAAAAACTAGCTTTCTAGCATGTGTGGTTAGTGAGATATGGCAAAATTGGCTATTTTAAGGTGGTTCGATCAAATTGCAGAACCACTAGAGGGTGCAAGAACTCAAAATTACTAAAGAAGTGTTTCATTTGATATTTGGGGCCATATATCAAGACCACTTTTTTTAAATTCAAAACTTTTTATTTTTCACTCCACCCTACTACCTACTATATTAACATAATTAGTGCTCTAAGCTAAGTGTTGACAATGATGAGAGTGCAAATACTTACACACAGTTGGAAGGTAGTGCAACCTATTTTTTACGCTGTTATTGTGCTTTTGTTATGTGGTCATTTTTTCTCATGAGCTATCTGAGGAACTGCTAAGCTCGAATTCTTTTTTGGAAGAGAAAAAATGTCGCAGAAACTTTGGCTTCAAACCCAAAAAAGATGAAGATGTTTTTAGCTTTATAACCACAGGTAATTTTGTGATTAAGTATGTATGCTGCTGATAGCTTTATTCTCACAGGTAACTTTTATGCTTGTTCGTTAAATAGATTCTTTTTTAAGGAACCTTTTCTATAGTATACACTTTTGGTTTAACCCCTAAAAATTCTAGCCAAAGGTTTATCAATAGATTTGTGTGGTGTTAAGGCTAGTCGTGTCTGACAGCTGAAAGTTTACAAAATTCTGCCACGCAAAAGTTGTTTCTTTTGTAACATCATTTCCCATTTATTGGTGACTAAATGACTCAAAGTCATGTCTATAAAAAACTAAAAATCATGTCGTGATAGCTACCAACAAAACATAGCAGCCTAGGATGAGAAAAGGTAATATTCCTCGAAACAGCAGCTCTACTAGACTGCTAACTTTTTTTAAGTAAGTTGTCGTGAGAGACATGTGGTACAACTTAATGTTTTATTTTTTGACTTATTTTCACGAATTATCTTTTATCAATGGCAGGGTTAAGTGCCTATTATTTAAAGAATGTTTATGTCCAAAATATTTATGTTTGAATTATTTGCTTATGGTCGTGTGCTTAATGAGGTTTGGCTTGTTTGATGATGTCAATCATAAATTCCTGATTTTGACTTTATTTAAAGAGGATTGGAAGTGCACCAAAATTAATGGTATTCCCCATCACCAGCAGTCACATTTTGTGCTATTTTATCAATATGGTTCAATAATAATAGGGTCATTCCATGTCTAGTGATCCAGGCTCTTACACCCACCCCTTTGTATTTTTTGTTTCAAATTTAATATGCAGTCAGTGTTAGTCATGCTGATTCCAAAAACCTAATTTTTTTCAAAATCAGTTGATAATAGCCAAAGTTACGAGGCTTTAAAATCGCCATTTTTGTGATCACTCATGCGTAAAATTTTACAATTTTTTTTTTAAGCTGAACTTCCACCGCAGATATCTCAGGCTTCAGAAAGTTGTAAGAAGTAATCTTATCACCAGTAATTAACTTGAGCATACTCTATCATTTAATATGCATTTGACCATTGTGTAACCTTTACTTTGACTTTTGGACCCTTAATTTCAACATCAGTGGTCTCCAAAATCACCGTGCATGACGAATTTTCAAACCTTTATATCTCGAAGTGCAGGTAAGGTACGATGAAAAGTAACATATCATCGGAAAGGTCTTGATAAGGGCAACCAGAATCAACAATAAAATTAATGGCTTATTGTAGTTTAAACACAGTAGTGATCGATAATTGATAATGATCGAGTTTTAATCTAAAAAATAGCGCAAGTTTTTTATTAGTCTGATGTTTTTCACTTAGTTTATGTTGAAAAGCATTAAATACATGAGTTTGTTTTTTTGCAACATAAACAATCCACGCTTTACTTTCAGCTAGAGATCATATGCATAAAAGTATCGCGATGACTATAGCTGAACATGTCATAATTCACAATAAAGCTAGTAAGAAATGTGTTACATCTCATTCAAAATTGCGCTTTGTTTTATAAGTTACCAATAACACTAAGTGGTGGTGGTGGTGGTACTACCCGACCCCTTCCGAGGGATGGGGGCGCGGAGGAACTCTGTGGAGACCCAACAGTCGGGCCACACCTCAAGGTCTGGACCCATAGTCAAGAATAGAGAGAGAAGAGCCAAAGATTGATTTATGAAGGGTTCAGAGGAAGGACAGTCAAGGAGGAGATGATTGAGGTCCTGTAGAGGGTGTCCACAGGCACTGCAAGCAGAATTCTGCTTCCGACTGATCCTGTGAAGATATGAGGATAAAAGAAGACTGTGGCCATGGCAGCGAAGATGGGAAAGCTCACAGCGAATGGGGCGAGAAAGAAGAAGTTTCTCCAAAGAGACTGGGGACTTGGAAGTGTAGATGGGAGTGGGAGATGTGACGTCTCCCATTGTGGTATTGGGAATAATGGACTTTGGCAATGACTGGGGGGAGAGGGCAAGTTGCTATTACGCTAAGTCGCTGAAACATACGAGGTGTGTTTGAAAAGTAACTGGACTGGGTCTATAAATGTTTTCCTTAATTTGACAAGTAAATCTTACGACATGTCACCTTCAAAGTAATCTTCTTGGGCTCGAATGCACTTTTCCAATCTCCTCTGCCACGTTTCCACGCACTCCTGGAAAGATTCCTCCAGGATCGCTGGGAGCTCTCTCGTCACGGCTGTTTTAATGGTTTCTGAATCTTAAAAACGAGTTCCTTTGATGACTTCCTTGAGTTCGGGAAACAAAAAGAAGTCACAATGGGCCAGATCTGGAGAGTAGGGTGGTTGCTCCAGTACAGCAATGTTATTTTTGGCAAGAAACTCCCGAATTTCCAAGGCATTATGAGCTGGAGCATTGTCATGATGAACCAGCCATGAGCTTGTTTCCCTCTGTTCTCTTCTTTTCTCCCTCACTGAGCGCATCAGACATCGCAAGATGTTTTTGTAGACGTGCTGATTAATAGTTTGGCCATGTGGCAAGAATTCTGCGTGGACAATTTCATGGATATCAAAAAAGCGATTAGCATCACCTTGGTTTTGAGCTTGAATACCCTCGAAGTTTTGGGTCTTGGTGACAATGCGCTCTTCCATTAAAGGCTCCGCCGTTTAGTGAGTGGATCGTACTTGAAGATCCATGACTCATCGCCAGTAACAAATCTTTTCAGCAAGTTGGGCTCAGTTTCGAGTTGCTCTAAAATGTCTTGAAACACTTGACACGCTGCTCCTTTTGTCTTTCATTCAGCAACCTTGGTACCATTTTTGCACAGATCTTCCGCAATGATCCTCCATACCCTCTCACTATTCATACCCACCTCGTCTGCTATCATTCTAACAGTAACACGGCAATCGCTCTGCACGTTTTGTCTCATACGCTCAACATTTTCATCTGTTCTGCTTGTGGATGGCCTCCCACTCCTGTGATCATCTTCCACCACCTCTCTTCCCTCTTTGAACCTCCTGTGCCATTCAAAAAGACGAGTTCTTGACATTGTGTCATTACCATAGACTTCTTGAAGCAACTTTAGTGCTTCAGTTGGAGTTTTTCCAAGACGGACAAGAAATTTCAGGTTGATTCGTTGTTCGATGCTCATCCTTCGCACCAAAGAAAAAAACAAAAAATTCTTAATTTTATCAAATTTTCACAAAACGGTCACAAAGAAAGTGCCTTGACCAAAAAACGTGCAAGAAAGAATGTAGTTGTCACAGAATGCTGATATTTGGTTTTCGAAACCATAGGACATTGGGACATCATAGAAAGCAACGCTTTTTTCCCTGCGATAAAAGTTGTTTGTGCAGCGTGCACAGTCCCGTTACTTTTCAAACACACCTCGTATGTTAATATTTTGAAGTTGCACCAATACCATCACAGTTAATTTGTTTTTTGCGCTTATTGTGAAGTCTAAAATCATTCCAAGTATGATTCTCAACAATAAAGTCGCATTCCACATTGCGATTATTGGCAAATATCTAAATGCAAATTTATTGGTTCTGTTCTAGTATAAATTGATTAATAGGACATATAATCAATGTCATTACATTTTTGAAAGTCAGGTCATAGAGACAAATTTTTCGCTCTAATAAATACAATATACTTTCGAAATTATTTCTAGCCGACAAAATACAGCAAATCTTAGAAAAAGATTATAACATCACCAACGCAAAATATCTAACCTTTCCATTATTACTTCTAAAGCTTTAAGAAAAATATTGATAATTATAGCTAATGCTTATAAAACTATTCCTCAGTAAAGACACTAATCAAGATATCAGCTTAAATAATTAAAGCACTAATTGATTCAAGAAAGACCTCAGAAAAACACTTTGTAGAAATCAGATTTGAAAACTGGGTTTAAAAAATCATGATTTAAAAAAAAGTCAAAAGAATGAGATTTTTTTTAATTTTAATTAGATTTTTTTGTTTTTAATAAATCTAAATCATTGTAATGAATTTAGAAGTACCAGGTAGGGGGGGAAATAGTGAATTTCAAGTTCTTTGGTATTTGAGCCAAACTTGTTTAACGGCAATACTTGGAAGCTTTGGCCCCTGTTACTGATGAGAAAGTAGATTTGACATGAGATTTATCTTTACAAAACTGCCACTGGTGAGATGGAAGTATGTTAGAATACAGCTTAGTTTCCTTCAAAACTTGAAAACAAGTAAACAAGGTCATTGATTGCGATTAATTTTTAAAAAAAATCAAAGTTGATTGATTTTTTTTTGCTTGATTCAAATCATTGATTTAATTCATCTGATTTAAATTAATCAATCTTGTTTGAAAACTAAAACTCTACTGGAAAAAAATTTTTTTGTTTCATAGATGGTAAAAATGGACTCTGTGATGCACAAG
This sequence comes from Trididemnum nubilum, assembly GCA_963965965.1. Classification (NCBI taxonomy): domain Eukaryota; kingdom Metazoa; phylum Chordata; class Ascidiacea; order Aplousobranchia; family Didemnidae; genus Trididemnum; species Trididemnum nubilum. The sequence continues at coordinate 30,127,035 of OZ014480.1, read as the reverse complement.
ATTAGACGGCATTGATAAAGAATTATTTGATAATCTCAACCTAAAATTTGGATTCAATTCTTTTTTTATTGTCTGTCAAGGCTTCAAGTTGATCAAACTTGCATCTGTAATTTTAATGCCACGTACATTTTACAATGTTTACAATTTATCCTAGTCCTTGTCATGAACAACATTTTGATTTTCAGTATGAGAAAAGTTTAAAGCAAAAAAGTTGAAAATTACAAATTTGCTATTGAAATAACATGTTTGTTGTGCTCAAAAAAAGAAAAATATAGAATATCAACTATATATTTAAAAAAAATATGGAAAGAAGCATAATTTATGACTATTCCAAAAAATAAAAGCTTTTGTGCATTTGATGATAAAGAAGCATCGAATATCAGTACGAATTTTATTGAACTGTTTCCGATGTTAAATATGAAACAATAAGACTGAGAATGTTTGACAAACACCCAGCATAAATTTACTTCTAGTCTTTGCAAAAGTGTATCCCTGCATTTTTTACATTCTCAACTGACTTCAATGATAATTGATAAAAACCACTACTGTTGATTAATGTTGGTGCATCAACTAAGCACAGAATGTGTTGACAAGGTATCCAACAAATATCACGTATTGCTGGCCAATGGAACAAATGAGCTGGACCTTAGGGATGCATAAAATCAACTATAAAATCACAACTTGACTGACCAATTTCTTTTTTTATTTCGACGTACCATTTCTTGTCATATGCAGCTACTAAAAATTGATTTTCATATGCATTTTAGACCAAAGGAAAACGGTTTTCATTTTCCAAACTAACTTGCAGAGAAAATTCATTATCTTGACTGATTCTCTTCATTCCGAGTCGAGTTGTTGACAAAGGTTTGAAATATTAAAAGGTTTGGGTTCCTCTAATTGCTGACGATTTTTGAAAACGTGGCTCTAATATGGCTTTAACACTGTTTAAATCATCCTTCAAAATTTAAACAAATTGATTTTTGGAATTGCGCTTTTGCGATATGATATCATCGAATCCACATCAAGAATTTGATTTTCCAAAGGACGACAAAGGCTCTTTAGTGCTGTAAATCTCTTTACTGTACCACCAATACCATCAGAAGGGGATTTGCCTTGGCTGGTGGCAAAAAATGACCAAACAGCTTCGACACTAAAATCTTCTTAATGTTTGCACAAGTTAAAAAATAATTTTCTGTTCTTGTACTGTGCTGCGCAACCATCACTAAAATAGTGAAATATTCCACCATCTTTAAATTTGGCATGAGAGATTTCATATATTGTATGGTCTTGACTTGAATTTGGTAAACAATTACAACGTCAAGTTGCAATTCATCAGACAAAAAACAAAGACTTACATGATGCAGTTCATTATCCGAATTCTTCTAATAACACACTATTGGATGAACTGTACAGCTGTGGTGGGTCCAGTGATACCCTTTGCCTCATCTTGAACATGAAATGCATAATTTTCAGAAAAATCCATTAAAATGAGAGCAGAATTTTCTTCCATGGTTTCTTTTCGAAATTTGAGGTATGAAGATTGGAATGACCAATGTAGTTATGAGGTACCAAGGATTCAAGTTTCGTGATTGTTAAATTTAAGTACTTCAAAATGCTTAGACTTTGAGTAATCAACTCCGTTCTATCAACTGAGACCCATTGCTTGTAACTGATTACTTCAATTAAATTTTTAATTCAGTGGGCAAGAATTTGGAGAAATCCTCAGTAACATTAGATCACTAGAAGCTCCAAAGCAGGTGCGGATTCTTTCAAATCACGAAGTAGTTACTGCAATGAAATATGTGCAGATCGTCCTACAGTTAGCGTCTGACACTGTCCGGTGACAAGAGGATAAATATGCGCAAGCTTTGAAAGATAAATATGCACAAGATTAGCATGCAGCAAACTCCTTTTTTAGTTATGAAAGCCACTTCTTGATTTAAAATAAAATTAAAATTTTTGGATTATCAGTGTGAAAAAACATTTAAAATGATAAAGCAAGAAATAATTTATTTGTCATAGTGAACTAACAAACTTAAATAACATGTTGTGTTAGCAAATTTGCGTTGTTTTTATAAATTTTTTATAAGTTATACCTTGGTTTTTTCAATGATTTTTGTTTTTATCAAAAATTTTTAATTTTGTCACTATCAAGCTTTAAAACTCAATAAGCCATTACCGTAATTTTATTCCTGATTCTAATAATCCTTATCAAGGCCTTTCTGATGATATGTCACAAGTCATGATACCTTATCAACACTTCGAGATGTAAAGGTTTGAAAATTCGTCATGTCGATTGATTTTGGAGACCACTGATGTTGAAATTTAGGGTCCAAAAGTCAAAGTAAAGGTTACACAATGGTCAAATGCATATCAAATGATAGAGTATGCTCAAGTTAATTACTGGTGATAATATTACTTCTTACAACTTTCTGAAGCCTGAGATATCTGCGGTGGAAGTTCAGCTTAAAAAAAAAATTGTAAAATTTTACGCATGAGTGATCACAAAAATGGCGATTTTAAAGCCTCGTAACTTTGGCTATTATCAACTGATTTTGAAAAAAATTAGGTTTTTGGAATCAGCATGACTAACACTGACAGCATATTAAATTTGAAACAAAAAATACAAAGGGGTGGGTGTAAATTTTCAATTTTTCTGGATTACTTGACATGAAATGACTCAATATTTACCCCCTCTTCTTGCATGCTATAATCATAATGCATGTACTGATATTACGTAAGACAGTCAGTTTTAGTAACTTGCTTGACAACGTGCAATGCAAAATTAATTTTTTTTATGAATAGATGATGAGTGGAACGAAGAAAGGACCCAAAATATACTTGAGGAAGAGCTGGGTAAAGAAGAAAGTAAGCCTGATCACGTTTTGCTAACAAAATCATTTTCAGTAACTGCGGAGAAGTGCTGTCGCTCAGCAAAGAAAATGAGCTACGGAAGCATGGCTGCAGTGATTAAAAGATATCCGATACTGAAAGAAATGAGTTAACGCAAGTCACTTTTACGTTTTATTTTGGTGATACATGTAGTTTAATTATGCAATTCTGTCATATCATTCTATTATCAGTATGGTCTCCAGCACTAGACACTAATGTTTACAGATGGTCGCTGCGATAACATAGTTCTTATTGCTGTTATAAATAATTGATCTCATTGTTTTTTGTAAAGTTTTTCCTTTTTGGTTAGCGGTAGTTTAAATGTATGTGTTGATATCTGTAATTGTTTATAAATGTTTGAATGCTTCACAAATTTTGAACATGCATTCTATTTTACATGAGGTAAAATAGAACACAGGCTTTTCCTTTCATTTTTTTTTGTTTGTTATAAATCCCTCTTGAAACTACCTAAACAGCATGACTTGAACTTAAATTTATTCACAAGTAATCTCAAAAAATTTAGAGTTGCTGTGGTAAGAGGAAGTTTTCTAATTTTGAGGTTTGCCGAGGCCCTTTTACAAAAATTTGGGCATTTTTGACTCACATTCAACTTAAATGCGGCTTTAAGACATCGTAATGTAATTACTTTGACTTTGGCAATTGATAATTCAAATTTATAAGCAAACCTAAAATGAGCGAAATTTGAACTGTTCATGACGTCATTGAAAAATGTGACATGATGCTGATATGTCCATAAATCAAATGTCTTAATGTCACTATAGTGACATCATTAACTCAAAGCCAATTTTCCAAAAAACAAAACCGTTTAAAATGAGTAAATTGTGTATTTGCCTTTTAGATTACACAAAGTTTTTTCAAAATTTAACTTGTAACCGAAAGCAACTTAAGACTGATATTACAAGATGTTAGATGGTTTAAAGAAAATTTACGTAGAAAAGGTGGACTATGCGATGCTCATACCTAGACTTTTGCGTAATATACCACGTTTTGTGTGCGCGCTAGCTCATATTTTTCTCAAACGTAAGAAAGCATGTTTTTGTCTCAATATCAGCTTCAAGCGTTAAATTTGTAATGATTTTTTGTAAGTTTAATTTCTTACCAATACTTGCTGTAATAAGCCTAAGCGTGTTCAAGGGGCCCATCTCTGCGTCATTGCTCCCTAAAGACATCACAGTTTCAAACAGAAATGTCGCAGCAGTGGCGAGCACTTGGCAACTTTGCATGTGATTTGACGAAACTGAGATTTAAACGATAGAGCTCTCGCTCCAGAAACGAGCGCTTTAGTTCCTGGTCTGGTGTTTTGCTTTTCCACACGTTTACAAACGATTTAATTTGGATTTGCATACTTGATTATTGTCAAATAGTCTTTCTAGCAGTTAAACTGAACTGCAAGGGTTGGTGCGATTTTACCATGTAATTGCTTTTTAATGTCATTAACTGTAAAATGTAGAAATTTTGGATTACAGGTTGATGATGAAACGGGACGTCGGAAGAAGGATTAATTAATAAGTTGGCCGACAGTTTGGCTACTAAACAGATAAAGAATTTACCTTCGTTCTTGACAGTTTATGACGTAAGTTCATAGAGAAACTTTCTTATTTCTGTTAGCACTCTTTTGAAATAGCCACTAAGCACATGTTTATATGGAAAACATTTCACACTAATATACATTCCAAAATGTGAGTTTAGCTGTAAAAGGGATCGAACCAATAACATACAGCAAATATCTTTTTATGTATGGAGTTTGGTGTCTGCTTTCCTCTCTGGAGGTAAGAAATGCGAAAATTTGAATATCAAAGTGCAGTTTTGAAAGCACTGAAATACGGTTGCTGTTGAGGTTTTTCTGAATTGCATTAGCAAGGTTTTGCAAAGTATAGACCTTCAAGCAAACAGTGCCGAAAATATAGCCTACAGTATAAAGAACCTAAACCAAATATCTGAGCGGACGTGCATTAAACTGGGTTAAATTAGGCAAGGTTGTAAGTTTTTGCTTGGACTTTCCAAAAAGTTGCGTTTGGATATCAGAAGCAAAAATGTGCACAAATTTTTCAAAATTGATAACGTCATACAGTCGGACAGGGCGTTTCTATGGTAGCCGATGCCCATTTTCAGTAAAATTGCCATATCTCCTTATCCACTTGAAGTAGAGAGCTTGAACTTACATCAAAATACGCAGAAGTTACAAGTTTATATCTGCTCTCGAGAAGTTTTTTCTCTAAAACACTTAGAAAAAAGTTATTCACAAAAAACGTGTTTTTGACTTTAAACATGGTTAAAAGCTGATTAAGTGTTTGGTAACATTTGTTGAAGCGTTAGATTAGGGCCATAAATAGATCGAACAAAACACTGTAAACAGCCGTGTGACCTGATTTCAACCGAAAATCTTTCATGGCAGCCGTGAAATCCTTGCTATGTCCATTAAACCAAATAATTTTCGTCAATTGGTTTAAATGGCTGGCTACAAGATGACAGCCAACATGCAAGTACAACAATGTAGAACAGTTGGTAATCTATAGCCTTGAGAGCCTCTCTATAGTTTGCTAATAATAATTGTGAAGTTTTTGACGTTTGCGGAGTATTGCAAACGAAGTATTGGTTGACGACAGAGCTGCAATGGTTAGCGCCCAAACTGATAGTGAGACTCCAGTGTCATCGATTTCTTCATTGACAAAAAACCGTGACAGACTTAAAGCACAAAAATTGATGGTATTCCCAAGCAAGCATATTTAATAGCGGATAAATATGGTATGTCAAGCAGATGTCTAACAGAAATGGCCGCTGCTTTTTTACTCATCGCTTGTTCCTCTTTGAATCAACTGAACTTGTCAGTTAATTCCACAAGAAGAAGAAAAGCAAACACTAGATTAACCATTGCAACACACATACTGAAAAACCAGTTAAATGAGTCCAATACCACTCTATATGCTTTTTATTTGGATAGAAAACTCATCAAATCCTTAATGCACACTGGGAACGATATGGAACGTGTTGCAATATTACTTACAGGTTAGTTTGTGCAATGTAATTTTGTGATTTCTTAAACAAGCCATATGTTAAGCATAGTCTTTTTTCAACGCTTTTGCCTTGTTCTGTGTTCGTATTTGGTATATGTTCAAAACGTTCTATTCTACTCTTAAATCCGGCAATCAATGTTTTTGACATATTACAGGCACTGATGGACAAGAAATACTTCTCTCAATTACTGGAGTGGTGGGAGCATCAACAGCTGAAAATGAAGCAAGCATTATACTGCAAGTAAGTTTGATATGGAGTTGCATATAAACAGGTTGTCGGTTGTATTGCATAGTTGATAATTTAAATTGCATCGGACTCTGCGCAATTGATTTCTTCATCCTGAATTCACAAAGTAACAGCAAAGTATCCGAAAAATGTATCCAAGGAAACAAACACCTGCTTATTTCTTAATCGAAGCAGTCTAATATACACTGTCGCTGGTGGTGCTCCAATAAGACTAAACAACATAATTTAAAAAATGTATCCTATGGAATCGTGGCACACAGAAAGCTTAAACAACGCACCGTATACAGTGCTAACTTTTCTAAATTCTATATATATTTCAGATATTGGATCAGCAGGCAATTGATAATAAAAAAAAGCAGCCTTCATTTTCGACTCCACTGCCATCAATACAGGTTTGAAAAATGGCATAGCAGTCAGACTGGAACGAGAGTTTGGAAAGTGTGTTTTGCCGCTCGTATGCAGACATCATATTTTTGAGGCTGTGGCAGCTTGCTCTGTTGTTTACGGCGCAACAGCGGGAAGAAACTCACTACAAATTGGTCTGCTGTGGACAAAACCAGTTGGAGTCAAATTGTTCTTCCTCCATCTATAAGGTTTTTAGCAAGCTTGGGGCAGGAAACAATTGCCTTTCTCCGTTAATGGATCAGCACCAATGTGCAGCAACATTTTGAGACGCGATTACCAAGTATTGGCTGTGACGAATCTTATGTGTTTAGATACCACCAAGATAATACCAGCATTGTAGTGAGAGCTCCTGGTGCAAATCATAACGCACGCTGGATGGCAAAAGCTCTATATACGTTAAAAATTGCTCTTTTGCGGAACCAGTTGCAAAATGTCTATTCAGAAAAAGAACTTGAAAATATACACATTTTGGAAATCTTTTTGGTTGTCTTCTACACAAAACAATTGCTTACTTCTGCAAATACCAGAGATGCTCCTGGCAATTAACGACCTGGAGCTTTTGAGAAAGCTTGACGAAAACAGAAGATTGTATTCGAAAAAGTCCAAAGGGTTGCCAAGATTTCTTCCTTTGCTTGTGAAAAAAGCCCGCGAAAAATTTGAAAATCATTTGTGGTACTAGTCAGGAAGACTCGTGCTCTAGTCTTTGTTTTCAGACAACGTCACCATATCAAAGAAGTAGCTACAGTGCTGTTCATAATTCAGGAGCCACCCTGCAAAATTGCCCATTTTGTAAGTTCCAAGTCGAATTTATGATATGTGCTTTAATTGTATATGGGCAAGTTATATATTTTTGTAAAGGGTTTGCTACGAGAGTTTTACTGAAAAAAAATTTTTTTTTGAAATAATTATTTGGGGCCAAAATGCACCCTTTAAGCATGACGTCACTTTGATGGGCCATTTTTATATTGGTAACATGGTTGCAATGATCGAATTAGCAAAATGAAATCGAAAAATTATGTTTGTAATTATTGTGTATTCTGATGACCTGAGGTCACATCTTGGGTCACATCATGATCACACCACGATTTGCTCCCTATGACGTCTTAATAGGAGCAATTTCAGGACTTTCTGGATGTTCAACCTTTTTATTCAGTTTCAGTCATCATGGGCTTCAAACCGATTAGTGCAGAACAGAGAGGAGTGATTATTTATCTTTACAATGAAGGAAAATCGCAGAGATTTATTGCAAAAAAGACTGGTACATCTCGTAAAGGAGCGCAAGGAGTGTTAAAGAGGTGGATCGAGACAGGAGATGCGAAATGTCAGCCTCGATCTGGAAGGAAGCGGAAATCAACAAAGAGGTCTGATAGAACTTTGGTCAGGATTTCTTTAGGAAACAGGAGACTGAATTCAAAAGAGTTGGCCAGAGAGTTAAAGGAAAGTAGTGGCGTTGAATTGTCTGCTCCAACAGTGAGGAGAAGGTTGCTGGAGAATGGTCTTCGAGGATGTAAAGCTCGAAAAAAACCACTCTTGACGGAAAAACAAAGAAAACGCCGATTAGATTGGGCACGCTCTCATGTTAGGTGGCCAATAGAGAAGTGGAGGAAAGTTCTTTTCAGTGATGAGTCGACTTTTACTGTAAACAACCATGCTGGAAATAATTTTGTGAGAAGAAAACCAGAGGAAGAGTACCGGCCTTATTGTATTTCACCGACCATCAAGCATCCCCAGTCAATTATGGTATGGGGTTGCATGGCTGCAAATGGTATTGGTAGGCTCAAAGTGGTGTCTGGGATGATGAACGGGACAAAGTATATTGATGTGCTGGAAAATAAAATGTTACCCAGTGCACGTTCTAGGTTTTCCGACGATGATTGGATTTTTCAAGACGATAATGCTCCATGCCACCGTGCTAAAAAAGTCCAACAGTGGTACAGGACCCATAAAATTGAACGAATGGATTGGCCAGCCCAATCTCCTGATTTAAACCCGATTGAAAATTTGTGGTACCGAGTTAGTTGCATAATTGGGAAGAATAAACCAAAGACGAAAAGAGAGCTTATCGAACAGGTCATTGCTGCTTAGTTTCGAGTGATTTCACCCGAAGAACTCAACAAACTTGTTGAATCACTTCCTCGACGATGCAAAATGGTGATCGAAAACCATGGATGGCCAACAAAATACTAAATCAGTCCTTGCCAAATCAAACGGCTTTTTTCAGAGCCACTATTCTGTAAAAAGAGTGTTAATAATTTTGACAATTTTGTAATCTTTCCTAATTTTATTACAGGTACGATATCAACTTGACATTTTAGCAAAAAAATGTCATGCTGCTTTTAGGCTTTAAATAAAACCAAGAAAATATCATAAATTATGACGTCATAATGAGTGACGCGCGATGAAATCATGAAGTAAATATGACATGACCTAAACTTGTTACAATACCCGATAAACTATCCTTATTCCTTTAATTGCTTTTGACACCAATACTGTAATGCATATTTGCTGTTAGTAAGGAAATGAGTTTTTTGGCATGACGTCACGTAATGGGGGGCAGTTTGGCTTTAAAATTTATTTCAAAAAAAAAAAAAAATTATGCCGAAACATTACCAGCAACAAACCCTTCACAAAAATATATAACATGTAGATATATAATTATAGCAAATAGTATAAATTAAACCTGGAACCCAAAAAACGAGTGTTTTTGCAAGGTGGCTCCTGAATTATGAAGAGCACTGTACTTTGGCGAGCAATGATCAAGTATGAAGGAAAGTCTGGAAATGATAAGCAAGAAATGCCAGTTTCTACCAATTTCGGACAAAAATCTCTCAAAGATTTGTGGAAAAAAACAGTTGGATTGCCTTTTAACTCCTTCGATTGGACCCCAGCTTTGACAGTTTACCAGTTGCTGCATGGAAAACAAATGAAGGATATGAGCACGCCAAGTTAGTTGTGTCAAAATTGCCCGTTGTTAATGCTGCTGCTGAAAGAGCTGTTGGTCTGGCTACTGAAACAAATTTTAAAACTTGCCCTCAAACAGAAGTTAAACTACAGGCAGTTTACCAAGTCATTATAGATGTTCGAGAAAAACTGAGAAAACAAGCAATATCAAATGAAGTCGTTACCAAAAAGGCCCTATCAGCTGTAAAATATGATTGGTACTAATTTTTGCTGATCAAATAGAATACGTTTTGAAACAATGAATAGATTTAAAACGCTTTCTGTTTTTGTCATGGTTTGGTTGGTTTTTTGTTTCGTGTTATTTACTAAAAAAAATTTTCTCGATTGTTTTTCATTCGTGAACACAAATTACTGAAAAAAAACTCATTTTTGTAAATTAAATTTGTTATACTGTTACTAAATCTTGCATGTTGACTGCCGTTTTGTAGCCAGCCATTTAAACCAATTGACGAAAATTATTTGGTTTAATGGACATAGCAAGGATTTCACGGCCGCCATGAAAGATTTTCGGTTGAAATCAGGTCACACGGCTGTTTACAGTGTTTTGTTTGATCTATTTATGGCCCTAATCTAACGCTTCAACAAATGTTACCAAACACTTAATCAGCTTTTAACCATGTTTAAAGTCAAAAACACGTTTTTTGTGAATAACTTTTTTCTAAGTGTTTTAGAGAAAAAACTTCTCGAGAGCAGATATAAACTTGTAACTTCTGCGTATTTTGATGTAAGTTTAAGCTCTCTACTTCAAGTGGATAAGGAGATATGGCAATTTTACTGAAAATGGGCATCGGCTACCATAGAAACGCCCTGTCCGACTGTATGACGTTATCAATTTTGAAAAATTTGTGCACATTTTTGCTTCTGATATCCAAACGCAACTTTTTGGAAAGTCTTGGGATGATCTCAAAGAAAAAAAAATTATGCCGAATTTGGCCCAGTCTAACTTTCATATTAAGATTTTAAGTCAAATGTTCAAGAACTTTTTGCAAGGTTTGATTTAGTTGTGGAATGGGCTATGCATATCTAGTATGCTTATGTTTTTTTTTCCGTTGTGCAGATCCCGAAGGCCTGTTGTCACTACAGAGAAAAAAAATAATACATTAACTTTTGTTTTTGTATAGATGTTTTGTGTTAACTGAAGAAGTCTCCCAAAAGAGGCACCAAGGTTAATTTTAACATCCAGCGATGAATAAGAAGAATATCAAGCTTTCGTGGTGGGATATGGGTGCAAATTGAGATTCAGCATGAACATAGTACTGGAGTTTTGAAGTATATCCTCGATATGCTTGCTATTTATTACGTAAATTATCTACTGTATCCGCCGTGCTTCCCGCATTTTTTGCAAGATCGTTCTTAATGATAGACATGTGTACCAACAAAGGCACGAAGTACAAACGTTTCAAAAAAGTATTTTGAGTGATAGTCTTGAATCTCAGTTAGATGAACCATTGAAAACGGTAAAAAACTTATTTCTTTCTAAACGGTAGACTTCTTTGAAAAAGCAAACAAAAACACAGTACTATTGTTGTTTTTTTCTTTTTTGATGTTAGGAGATGGACAATTGACAAAGACTGATTTCTTTCTCTGTTTTAATACTTTTTTATTAAAAGCTTATAATTGTAATTTAAACACAGGATACGTATGTTTGAAGAAAACTAGAATTTCTTTTTGAAACCATTCTTGGATAAACTTTCATGCTATAAAGTCGACGGAAAAGTTTTGAGCTTAACCGGTTAAAAAATGACTAGCCAGCCATATTCTTTGATGCTTTTTATGTAACTCATGTAGTTATTGAGCACTAAATTCACGTTTCGTAGTATTGCAATAGCTTGAAAATTGAAAAAAGTTCGACAACAATGGAAAAATTAGAGTGCCTTACTCTTCAGTCAACTATCTTTGTCTTAAAGGAATGTTACCATTTGAAACCCACCAGGACATACCAATACTTCACAAGACAATGCCCCTAAAACATACGCCACAATCAAAGAAAGGCTAGGTACAAAAATTTAACCTGGGCAGAAACAGTGTTTATAATGAGCCAAAGTCTAGGAGACCCCACAGTGGCACCAGTGATGACAACCGCGACCTGACTATGTCCAGGGTAAGGTCAAGGTTGTCATCTCTGGTGACGTTGTGGGGTCTCCCATAGCTTGCTTTATTATCAACACTGTTTTACCTCGCTTGAATTCAGTACTCAGCGTTTGAATGTAGCATATAAAGTGGCACTGTCTTGGAAAGTATATTGGACATCTCCAAGTAAATTTCAAATGGCGACATTCCTTTAAAACAAAATATTTGATTACAGAGCGAGATACTTTAATTTTTTCATTGTTACCGAACTTTTTTCAATTTTCAAACTATTGCAATACTAAGAAACGTGAATTTGGTGCTCAATGACGACAAATAAAAGTAATATAAAAAACATCAAAGAGTATACTGGCTGTCATTTTGTAGAGGTTATTCTCAAAACTTTTCAGTCAGCACTCGTAGTTTAACTACGGAATTTGGTGAAGTGGTTTTTATAAACTTAATTGTTCATATTGTATTGAAAATCCAAATTATAAGTACTGTATTGAAAAACCAAATATAACGAATTATGCCCAATGTGTGAAATGCTATTATTCCTATAAAACTTAGCATGTCATTATTTTTGTGTTGTGTTCAGTTTAGCATAACCCCATTAAGTTAAAAATATACCAGAAGTTCCAGTCTTGATAACTTTTTCTTACCTTTTTATCGAACGAACAAATGGCAAATATCAATTAAATTTCAGGGTCCAAAGTATATTGAGCTCACTGGAATCCAAGAAGCAACCAAAATGATTTGCAATAAACTCCACAAAATTAATCAATAATCACGTTAAGATTGTTTCAAACACGTTTAATAGCGCAACATGTTAAAAAAAAAAATTTCGAGTAACACGTTTAACCATTACACGTTAAAGTTAATATAAACACGTTTGATAGCACAACGCGTTCAAAAAAAATTTCGAAAACCGCGTTGAATTATAACACGTTTAGAATATTTTAAACACGTTAAAAGCGAAATGTGTGGCAAAAAAAATTTCCAAAAACGCTTTCAAAAAAAAATAAAAAAAAAACGCCTTTGATTATAACACGTTTAAAATATGATAAACATGTTTAACAATTTCTAAACATGTTTAAAACGATGTATGTCGCAAAAAAAATTCCGAAAACGCGTTTAATTGTGGTGCTTAATTAGATGAGAGTTCAGTTATATCTCAATCGATCCCAGCAACTTAGCGAGCTAAAATGGCGTTATCGAGCTTTCACTGCTTCAGATGCACGTGCTAAAATAACCTCTTGCTTTTTTAGCGAGTATTTCGTTCGGTAGCGCCTCTCAAAAAATTCTCGTTATTAATGCGAGCGAGGAAATTTCTGTCATGTAGGCCCTTCAGCTTCGTGGTGGGAAAACGTGTACTTTTGATAATATTGTCATCAGATCTAGAAATGGTTCTTAGCAGCCAACTGTGAAAATCTGGAGATATAATAACAATATTGCTAGTAGATTCACTAATGTTTGTGTTTTGTAGATCTTATATTTTGTAGATTGCACTGAACTCCGCATCTTACGAAGCAAAACATAACAAATGTGCTGGTTTGATTAAGCTGCTGCTGTAACGATAATTAAGTTAGGACATCAGTTTAATAGATTTCGATAGGTCTACAGCGAAGTATGCACCGTCACTCTTTAAGGAAGTAACCTTGACGGCTTTGTTCACTCAAGTTTTACATTGCCAGCCAAAATAGATATGAATAACTCCAACCAAGTTTGTGATACGTTTCTCCGCACTGAAACGTGATCAATTTTGACCACTATTTCAGAAACAAACAAAAAACAAATATAAACAGTTTTATAAGTTGTGAATTTTTTTTGAATGCATTAGACCAAAACTAAACGTGCAATTTAGCAATGACTCGTTAGTAATACTGATTTCACATACCATCATCTAGCGGCTTAAAGTCAAACAAATATCAAATCTTGAGTAGAAAAGGTATCTGTGCTATCTCTAAACCTCTTTTTTTCAAACTTCATATTCTTGATTTTTTTTGGCAACCTTTTATTTCAAGAAGGTTAAAAAAAAATCCGAAGAGGTCGGGGCAGCTGCATCATCTATCTATTATCGATTCTCTGCACAGTTGTGGTGCTATTAACAACAGCACGAAAACAATAGGCATCTCTTGCTTTGTTGTTAAAAATGTTTCTTACGGTACGAATGGATGAAAGTTAACGCTCGAAACGTGTTTGAGAGATTGGTCACCAAAAGTATAACCGCAAGGGATAAGGTCAAGGAGGTCAATTATTTTTTGCCACTCCTAACTGCAGTATATTTTCAAAAAATATAATTTTTTCTACTTTTGCATGCGGGTAGATTTAATTCGATAAAATCCTTTCAAATTATTTCACTTTTCAAAGAAAATTTTTTCAGCGATTTCCTAATCATTTTTCAAACAAAAAAGTTTCAAATCACATCAATAGTTTACAAGTGCAGGTAGTATTATTAATTTTAGATGGGTTAAGTTTAAATAGCGAATCTTTTCTTAGTCTAAATTCGGCAAGCCAAAGCTTACGCTCGTTATAAGATAGGTAAAATTTTTATCAATACAAACTGCAAATTCTTCTTTCTTCATTGCCCGCTTTTCTGTGAGAGTTGCGGGGGCAGCAGCTCGAGATTAAGCCGCCAGACTTCACGGTCTTCCATCACATCAATCTTTTCGCTTGGGTGAAGTCCCAAGCGATTCCATCCAAGATCCTCGAAGTAATTGATCCATCTAGTTTTAGGTGGTCTTCTCTCATTTTGCTTTGTCAGGTAAAGCTTGCTTGGGGAGTCTTTCCGGAGGCATTCTGCTTACATGGGCAAACCATCTAAGCTGAGTTCTTTCAATTCGGAGAATTAACGGCTCGATGCTTAGAGATTGTCGAACCTCTAAGCTACGCACCCTGTTGGACAGTGTAACTCCTTCGATTCTTCGTAAAAACCTCATTTCGGAAACTTGCACTTGTGGTCGCATTTTTTTGGACATTACCCAAAATTCATGACCTTAAGTGAAAATGGGCACAAAGAACTGTTTCAAAAATTGAGAGCTTCGCCTTTTTTGACAATTCTCGTTTCACGACAACGGAGTAGTGCAAAGCTCGCATTACCGCACCAGCCTTGCCAACTCGGGTATCCAGTTCTTCGTTTTGCCTTCCGTCACTCGTGAATGCAACCATAAAATACTTGAACTTTATATCTGCTTCAGTGTTGCTCCATTCCTTGCAACACGCACTGATTAGGGTTTATTGAAAGATGAAGTACCTCAGTTTTACTCGTGCTTACTTGCATTCCGGCGGTGTTACATGCATCTGCAAAGCTATCTAATGCGCGCTGGAGACCAGAATCTGTGGAAGAAAGCAGAACCAAATCATCAGCGAACAGCAGACGACTGATTTTGCAATTCCCAATCGCGGCTCACTCATCAGCTTGGCTGCATTTGTCAATCCAATGCATGTAAGTAATGAAAACGCTTTCTTGCTGGAGTCCAACGCCCACATGGAACGGATTTGATTGCTTGCGATTTACCCAAATACTTCACAATTATGCAGCAAAACCTCTTCAACTGTAAATTAACAAAAATAGAAGACATAAAGAAAGTTCATTTCGTGAATGATATACCGTACAAGTCCGAGATCGTCTCATTGTATGGCTGCTCGCTTGACTGGATGCAGTGAGAACTGAACTGTCACACTTCAGTTTCAATGCTCGCGCTGAGGGAGTGACGAGCATGTGAGCTTGTTGACCTGCATTCTTTTTGACGTAGAATTGTAATTAGTTCTTTCTTCGCCTCTTTGATCTGGTCAGGAGACAGCTCAGTGGTAGAGCATCGGGTTAAGAGATCGAAAGGTCGCTAGTCACGGGTTCGATTCCAGAACTAGAAATGCGTGTCCGTGGAAACCGCAAGACTTGTAAATAGAACCCCCCAATGATGTGGTTAGACAGGCGCAGTGTGCCTGGTTCATATCAACGAACGAGAAGACAGCGAATGAGCTTGCTGTCTTGAGTCAAGCTGCCACCTGCCTACAAGTCACGATGGAGGCTTCAATGTCACTTGCTGGACATCAAGCAGAAAAGCTGTGAATACCAATTTTCCAAGTTTATTTATGGTTTGATTTGACCGAGAATCAAATCCGATTTTTTGTTTTAATAGCAGACCTCGACGAATTTGATCATTAATCGGCACAAGTGGATTCCTCCGGGACGTCTTTGGCCTCGAAAAAACAAATTGAAGTTTTGGCCTTGGTCTCAAAGTCTGCAAGTCCTCAAAAATGTTCTGTCCTCGGCTCGAGGGAAGCTTTATTTTTTTGATTGGTTGAACTGGAAAATAACCAACAGAAAATAAACTATGTTAATAATAATTTAGTTGCGATGTTTTGACGTTTACTGGCGAGAGCTTTTATAATTAATCGTTTGAGTGCTTTCTGGCCTAAAGGCTACCAGCGCGGAAGGCTAAGGAAGAGCCGTTCTGGTGACCCTTCCTTAGGCTTCCGCGCTGTTAGCCTTTAGGCCAGGTAGTACGCAAACGATTAATTAGAAAATAAACTTCTAGCCTGCCAATTCGTTTCCTTTCTTTATTTAAAAAATATAATGTGATAGCTAAATCATTGTAAACCACATTTTTGATGAGACTATGAAAGTTCTAAACGGAGAATGAAGGGGCAAAAGACAGTGTAGAATCGTTTTTTTTTTTCTGCAAATAGGTCCGATGCGGATGGTAAAAACCAGAGTTGGAGTCGAGGACACAATCTTCCACTCCAAGGCCAAGGACTCAAAAAAATCCGAGGCCCAGAACCGACTTTGCGAGAACAGACTCTCTCGAGATCAAGGACAGGATTGGTTGAGACCAAGGACCAAGGATACAATTTTTCTAGATTGTGTTCGGTAAATTTTCCATTTTTTTTAGCGCGAAAGTATTGAAGATATTGTATTTTGTTAAGTTTTTGATGATAATTCAAAACTAGTAGTTTCTAAAATTAATTAATGTCATTTTGAAGTTTTGCACGTTAGCAGCAATGCTGATTACGTTTCGTAGCGGTATCGTGGTAATAAAACAATTATGGCCGTAACTCATGAATTAAAAATGAAAATAATAATAACTATAAATTCTTAAAGTGGACATGGTCAATTTTAAGATCTTAATTTTATCAGTTAAGGCCCGGTGCAAATGTACCCTGATTATGGATCCCGACTGTTTGAGTAGTTTCACAAAACACAAACCTTATCGTTTGGCTAAACGTTTTTTTTTTTTTCACAAAAAAACTAAATATTATCATAGTTTGTAATGCATAGCGACTATGACATTATTATCTAAAAGTATCGCAAAATACGGTAAATTTGTGTTTTTAAAATGAGATGAGGTAGCATACTTGCAAGCAGAGGTGGAGTCCTCGAGGACACATTTTGAAGTCCTTGGCCTTGGCCTCGAAGCCTCAAGTCCTTGGCCTTGGCCTCGAAGCCTCAAGTCCTCGAAAATTGCCCTGTCCTCGGCTCGAGGACAGCACTATTTTTTGAACAGTTGAAATTTCGTTGGAAAACGCCAGAAACCTCGCGGAAAATTTGCGAACACCTTTTTTGTTTTCCTCAGTTGTAGCATAGGCCTGCCCTCAACTTGAGGCCTGCCCCCCCCCACCCAACTGAAATTTTACCAATGAAAAAATGTGACGAAAAAGTCTATTGTTTCTTCAGTTTCAGTTTCTTTTTAGCATTTTTTGCTAACAACAGTATAACTAATTAACAATATTGGAGACCAAGGGTGCCGGGTCCCCCTCAATTCAATTTTTACCAGCCAATTTAAACGTATAACCCGGAGAAAATGGAGAGTTTTTGTCCTAAAAGTTGCTATATCAGGCTCACATCCAGCCTTTTTGTGAACGTAATGCATTAATTAGGGCCGGATTTACCATATTATGACGCAGTACCAGCTAGGGGCCCCGATGTGAAATCGTAAGATTTTTTTTGGTCTTCAACTATATTTGGCAAAAAGATGTTGCAAAAATCTCCAAAGTGCCAGGGGCCTAGCGCGATGTAAATCCGGCCACGCAATAACATGGTTAGTAGACGTAACCATCCATTGTACCATTTTTGAAAAACATTTCAGTATTTCACCTCCAACCTCGCCGGTTTTTACGCACAAAATACTTTAAAAAAAAACTTAGCCATGAAAAATACTGATTGAACGAATCATGGAAATTGAATTGAGGGGGCCTGGGCCCCCTGGCGAACGTGTTCTCCTATAACTAGTTATTTTCATGACAAAACAAGAACCTCAAAGGAAAATCTTCGAGTGGATTATTATTTACTGCTAAAATGTAGCCAGAGACAATGCACCTTACTTCCCCCTACCTGGAGCAAATCACGTACAATTAAAATTTAACTCCAAAATGCAAGATGTTAAACGTGGTTTGGAATTAAATTGCAAGTAAAAGGAGGATTAAACAATTCGGTTTTTTCAATTGGCTTTCAAATGTCAAAAATTTAGTGCTTCCAAATGGCTCTGAACACTTGCGAAATGTGATCCAATGGCATTAAAATAGCTTTTTTTTCCAAAAAATTGCCCAACGGCTGGGGGCTTCGCCCCCAGACCCCCAAAGCCTCTGGCAGCTGGGGGCCCCGCCCCCAAACACGTTCCCAGAGTTAGATATTTGCATTTTTCAACTATTAATTTAAGCCCTCTTCCTTTGCAAAATCTTGGTTACGTGAAAACAGGCAACAACGATTTCAGATCTTCCATCTTACGATATCTTTGTCCCACAAAAACGTCCTCTTTGGAAAAATTTTGATGACGTCATTTCATGTGATTTGTGGTTTAGGCCTCCCCCAATCAAAAATTCTGGATAAGCCTATAATATTGGAGATTGTCTGAAAAAAATTTTTGAAAACTTTTTTTTTTTTGAGAACGGTTGCGCCTGTGTCCTTGGCCCTTGGCCTTGAGCATTCCTGTTCTTGGCCTCGAGAGGTTCTGTCCTCGGAAAGGCTGTCCTTGGCCTTGGCCTCGAGCCTTGTGTCCTCGACTCCATCTCTGCTTGCAAGTTCAAGTTCTTACACGAAACTGGGTTCTGGGGGTGGAGGGCAAAGTTCCAATGGCTCCAAAAACTTTAGTTTCCCCACAGTTTGTTAATCCTAATTTTGAGCTAAGCTTTTCTTTACGTTTCAGTGCAGGTGATGTTTCTCTATAGTCTTGCATCTAATGCCTATCAATGAATGAGCGCATAGGTTTCGGCCGCCAAAAGATGCTTTGTGAAATTTAACCTAAGCGATTTTACTGCAAAAAGTAACCTGAGAACCCCAACAGGGCCGTATTAAGGAGGAAAGCATTGGAGATATTAGTCCGGTAGAAATAGCTTTTACCCTGAAAAAATTTATAATAAGCTGAAATTTGGCACGATGGCTCAGGACCATGTCCTGAGCCACCAAAAAAATTCCCATGTTTTGGACGTGGGACTTCCCCTTTTTCGGCCTTTAAAATCTGCCATCTAGTGTCAAAGAGCTTTTATTATCCAACAGACAATCCAAAAGTTGTAAAAGTGCCAAGTTTTGAGTAATAGTTGGTTTTCAAGTGCAGATATAAAAAATTTACTTTGAAATTGATGACGTCATTGTTGGTGACGTCATTGCCAAAGTTTTTGAAAAAATGACGTATTGATGGATCGAATAGTAAATGAGAGTTAGGTTTTTGGTTCCAACTAAAAAATTGCTTAAATCAAAGTGATGACGTCACAATCGCTTTTGATGACGTCATTTGTCAAGAGTTTTGATCGTAAATCTGAAAAAGAGTGTTTGACCAAACGAAACATTGCTAACTTTTTTTTTTAATTAGCTTTAAACTAGGGATAATTATATCGTGAATTCATTCAATCGATTGAAGGTCAAAAGCTGTGTTGTCGGTAAAACTCTGGGGTAGCAATCAAGCAGATAAAATTTAGACCTCCCAATAGGCAGTGGTGGCTATAACGATTTATTTTTTTAGTAGTTTTTACAATAATGACATTTCTTGTTACAAGAGTAACTTTTGTGGTAATTTTATAATTTTTTAGAGGTGTTAAAATTACTAATTACAAATTAGGCTACTTTGTAAATATTACCATGCAGTAGAAACGCTTGCCTGGCTGCATAGTTTCTAAAACCGGCCAATCAAAAAGTTGCTTCTGTTGAGAATGACACAGGTTCGTACCATGGGCCCTATGTCTTTGCGTGCTAGAATAGTTTATACATGCATTGCTAGTTTCGCCTTAAGACAATCGACCATTGATAGAGCTTATAGGGACAGAGTTGTTAGTCGGGCCGGGTTTGGGCCTAAACTTGACAAAAATTTCGGTATTTATTCGGGCCTGAGACGTGCTGTTTGTCTTAGATGCACAAAAATATGATTAAAATAGCTTGGCAACATTGCTAAATTTTTCAGACCTTATTTAACTTTTGTTTTTTTTCGGACCTAATTTGGGCTTTAAGTTAGTTTTCGGGTTCGGGCTTATATTTTTGGGTTCGGGCCTGAACTAGTCTGCCTGTTTACAACTCTGCATAGGGATGCAACAAAAGCACAATAGCAATAAAAAATATACTGTCAAGTTTTTTAATTCCGCTGGTTTCAAGAAGGAGACTTCGGTGGCGTTATTTTGTTGTTTGTTTGCTTAATTATAAACATGCCCAGGCTTTATTTAAGAAAGTTTTGTTTTGTATTTTTGATTAACCAACATCGATCTGAATAATCTATGGTTAACATTATTATCTACCTTCGCGTTGTATCAAATTTTGATGCTGTGCAAAAACCAATGATAGGTATTGCAATACCCTATTCTTTCCTTCACCCATGGTAAAATTTTGTTATAGCTACTGCATCAAAACAAAAAAAGGACTGTATTTTGTACAAAACAGTTAATATTTCTCAACATTTTGTGCGAAAATAAATTTTAGGGCAAAAGCTGAAAACTACAGAGTCTTTCCAAAGAAAAAAAGTTAATATTTCTAAACATTTTGTGCGAAATAAATTTTAGGGCAAAAGCTGAAAACTACACTCCCGTCATTTTGCAAAAGGGAACATCTCAAAAAGTTCCCTTTTGCAAAAATTGATATTTTTGTTTTAAGACCCAGTTCCAGGTCTGGTAAAATTTTCAAGTCTCTAACTCGTTTAGTTTGCGAGTTATCGATTATCTCGATAAATAATTTTGCAAAAGGGAACATCTTCATGTCAACTATTACGTCACAACTGCTGTTTTTTACAATTAAAAAATTAAAAATTTTATATGCGGCAGTCATTGATGCAAACAATCCGATGTTTAAAGCGTATAGCTTGTAAAAGCAAAGCAAAAAGCAAATATTTTGAGATGCATTTTGTTGTTTTTTAAAAATCTTGGTAATTTACGAAGCTTGATTTACGTCAATTACAACAATTTGCTGTATGCTTATGTATAAGTTTAAATAGTCTTTTAGTCATGCTTGTTGGCCTTTGTTTATGTGGATTTTCATTCATTTATTTTTTTGGGTTGTTTACTACAATAGACCTTGCTTTATGCTGTAAATGCTTGCCGCTTGCGTGTGGAATAAACACGTAATAATAAATAATAATTAAACTGAAAAATGAATTGCTTTTGGAGTATTTCAACAAAGCATTCCTGTCTTTGAATCTATTGGAATATTTCCGCGTAGTTGTAAAATGGTAAGAGTAAGTCAACTTAAACAACTACGGACCCGTATCAATTTTAATGCGTTTTTAAAAAAATTTTGAAAAGTTAATGAGCAAGCGACAACAAAATTTTTTCAAAACCATTCTGAATTGATTTAGTCTCATTACGGTTTTTAAAGTGATCTATATGTCTACAACCTATGTTATTGTGGATGTTTTGACCATCTCTTACGATCACATTAATGATAACAATTTTACTTGCACAGTACCATTAAATTTCCAAAAAGCTTTTGATACTGTTTGTCATACGTTAATATTAAGTTAACTTAAACATTATGATAACCGAGAAGTTGCGCTCAAATTTATAAGCTTCTTTTTATCTGGAAAACAAAAACGTCTAGCCCAGACAAAAAAATCGTGCCCATCAGGATCTGCAATTCGAAATAGTCAACAATCAATTTGGAGTGCTTTAAAGCATGTAACTTAGGCCATTTATTTTTTTGATTTTAATATAAATGGCATCATTAATGCCTTAAACCCAACCCCCAAATTATTTGTTGATGATACGTGTCTAGTAATATCCATGCCGACAATCCATTAATTTTGCGTGATAAGACAAATCATGAGTAATAGAGTGGACTAGAATGGACGAAAGCCATCAAAATAACTGTTAATCCTAAAAGATCTTCAGCGTAACATTGCACCCCCTTAAAAATCATTAATCCTATCTCAACAATCAAAATACTGTACTTTTCAACAATAATCCAGTTTCTGCCAATAAAGCACTGAAACATTTGGGGCATTACAATTAACAAAAAATAAACTTTGCACAACATATTATCGACGCAACATGTAAAATATTTAGATTTAAGTAGGCAACTGGGTAATAAGTAGCGTACTGAATATTTATATTTAGATCTAAGTAGCCAATTTTATTTTTATCTAAGTAATATTTAGATCTAAGTAGCCTACTGGGTAATGGTGGTCGGTAAGTTGTGGGCAAAAAGTTTGGAGTAATCTCTTGACTATGACCCTTGTCCTAGCCTTTCTCAAAATTTCAAAATTAGATCTAAGTAGGTATTTTGTTTAAATTTAGAAACATCCAACGTTTAACAGCTCTTCGTAAATTGTAATATGCTATGGTTCACTCTCATTTATTTATTACAAGGCATTGTAATAAGACTTGCTTAACATGCTAACAGCTTTTACGCGCTGACTGCTGGTAAACCAATCAGGTTTCGGCAATTTTGAATACATTTTATCAAAAAAAAAAAAAAAATGCAACAAAAGAACGCGCCACAAAACGTAAAATTCTTAAAATAAAAAAGGATTTGTTTTCAAGCGTACAAGAAATTTAAAATTTTTCTATTGCAAATGTATCCTTTATTACGTAATAAGATGTGAGCAGATGTTCCCTTTTGCAAAATTACTTTTGAAAAAAGTCGATATCTCAAAAACTAGGAAAGATTAACACTTCGAATTTTCACCATAACGTTTGAAATCAGCGTAAACTTCAAAAAATATTCAACTTCAGCTCGTTTTTATTTTTTGGCATGTGGATGCGACATGCGTGAAAAACAGTTTTTAGAAATGCGATATTTCGGGTTATAAAATCGCTTTAAAATTGAATTTTTTGTCCCTAAGGACTCACCAGATTAAACATTTGTCAAATAATCTGCAAGCTTAATTTAACACTGGTGAGATTCATCGGATTTGGCGACTTGACATGCACTTTGCCAATAAAAATTCACACCAAACCGTAATTAATTAGCTTTAAGCACAGCAAACACATAGTCAATTTTTTTTGCATAAAAATGAATCATAAACTTTCACTCCAATTCGGTTGTTGATTTTTCCCTAAAACACCCTCTTCTCACCAGGCGCGTTGCCAGAAATTCGCGATATGGGGCTGTGTTTGGGGGTCTGGGGGTGGAGTCCCCAGCGCTTGAAAATTTTCCTTTTTTTGCAAAACTAACTTAATTTTAGGGCTATTTTGATAAAAAAAAATGCTTTTAAAGCGTGGCATAGAAATTGGCAGTACAAACGTGATTAAACTGGTGACATACATAGGCTATTTGGGAGGTGGCTAATGGTAAAATTTTAGTTTTCTTGTTTAAATGCTAAATTATAAAATCGTATTGTTCCATAAAACTCTCATTGAGTGATTTATTCCGTCCACAGTTTAAAGAGAAAAATAATTGGGGGGGCTAATGAAAAGAGGTTATAGAAAAATGATTGGTAATTAACTAATACTGAATAGCTCCCTCCCCATTCCTAAATTTATAGCAAATTTCTTGATAGCACTAATGTTAAGCATTTTTACACTACCGATCAAATTTGATTGCTTATTTTTGGCCATTTTTCAAAGTTTTCTTGCATTTGTGAGTTTTATTTTTGACAAATTAGCCCCTTCCTGAATATATGTTTCAAAAAATGTTTTAAATCACTATTTTAATCTGTTTTAGCGCATAAAGCAGTCTTAAAAGTGCTAAAAACGTGGTATATTTTATACTTTGCATTTTGGTCGACATGCCTATGGAAGGAGGGGGGCTATAGCCCCCCCCCTCCGCCCCCCTGACTACGCTACTGCTTGTCACATTTAGATAATCTCATCATTCGGTTAAGCGTTTTTTGAGTTTGCTTTCAAGCGTACAAGAAATTTAAAATTTTTCTATTGCAAATGTATCCTTTATTACGTAATAAGATGTGAGCAGATGTTCCCTTTTGCAAAATTACTTTGGGGCTGTTCATAAAAGACGTCCGCACTCAGGGGGGGAGGGGGGTTAATAGATTTGCGGACAAGGGGGGAGGGGGGGTTTCTGGAATGCGGACGTCCATATTTCAAGTTTTTCCGCGACGGAAAATCGCAGATTGTTTTATTCCGTTTTCGGTTTTCCCGGCCAGTGTGAACCACGCATAAAACGTACAGTCATGTGATTTAAGGGCGCGAAGCGCACACAAACAAATCACATGACTGTACTTTTTACGTCACCTTGCGCTGTGCTTGCTCTGTGTAAACTTTGTATTAAAACTTAGTATATAATTAAACTTTGTAATTAAACTTATTATACAATTAAACTTTGTATTAAAACTTAGTATATAATTAAACCGTGCAAACTTTGTATTAAAACTTTGTGTGTGTCAGTGTCTAATTAACGCATTTTTGTGTCCGCATGGACAAGGGGGAGGGGGGGTTTAGTCATTGCGGACATTTTGCGGACATGGGGGGGAGGGGGGGTCAATTTTTTGCAATTTTGTGCGGACGTCTTTTATGAACAGCCCCTTTTGAAAAAAGTCGATATCTCAAAAACTAGGAAAGATTAACGCTTCGAATTTTCACCATAACGTTTAAAATCAGCGTAAATTTCAAAAAAATATTCAACTTCAGCTCGTTTTTATTTTTTTTGTTATGCGGAAGCGACATTCTTGAAAAACAGTTTTCAGAGATGCGATATTTCGGGTTATAAAATCGCTTTAAAATTGAATTTTTTGTCCCTAAGGACTTACCAGATTAAATGTTTGCCAAACACAGCTAGAAGCTTAATTTAACACTGGAGAAATTCATCGGGATTGGCAAATTGATATGCATTTTGCTAATACTGTAAAAATTCACATCAAACCGTAATTAATTAGCTTTAAGCACAGCAAACACATAGTCAATTTTTTTTACATAGAAATGAATAAAAAACTTTCACTGCAATTGATTGCTGATTTTTTGTTGTTATGAGTTACAGGCGAATTAATAACTTTTGAAACCAAAAATTGCCAATTTTTTATGTTTATTTGTGTGTCAATTCACGATCATGTGACCTAGTGTCCCAAAAATTGGTACACAAAACGCTTTCCATAATTTCATGTTGAGTCCCAATTTCAACTTTCTAGATTTAACCGTTAGCTCGTTATGAGCAAATCAATTCTCGACTGCCAAAAGTCTTGAACAAAAACTAAAAAGGTACAACACGCTAACGCAAAGTCCCAACTACGCGCTAACACAAAATCCCAATTGGGCTAAGCCACAGAGATCTTTCAAATATACAGTATAGGGTATCCCGAAGAGCGTAGGGGCGAAACTGCCTGTTGGGGGCACTATTTTAACAGTTTAATTGTTTTTTTTTATTATTACAGTACGGTAGAGATTAATATAGGCCCTATGGACTACGCCAAAGCTTCTAAAACTGGGAGCGCTACCCCCAATGGGTCACGTATAGGGCCTCAAGGGGTCGCAAAGAGTATACCATTTTTTATTACTTTCAGCAAACCCTGACTGTCGTTAAAAGCTCCTGCAATTCTGCAAATCGTCGTTCTTAACTTAACCTTAGATTCTACTTAAATAGACACTGTTAAATAGTAAGACTTCGGTGAACAACGTATTATATAAAACGACATCAGATTGTTTTTCCCTATTCATATCATGTAGCACAGCTGGATGCCTAACTTGTGCTATTCACTTTGTTTTATGACATTATAGAACAGAACCATGCCGATTTAATGCTTTTATAGTGATGTATCTAATAGCGTAGTCAGGGGGGCTGTAGCCCGCTCATTGGCCTGCCGAACAAAATGCAGAAGAAGGAAAATACCACATTTTAGCATTTCTGAGACTGTCTTTTGCACTTGAATAGACTCAAAAAATGATTCAAGCCATATTTTGAAACGTTCATTTAGAAGGAGGGGGGCTAATTCGTCAAAAATAAAACTCATAAATCAGAAAAAAAATTAAAACATAGCCAAAAATCGGTATTCAAATTTGATCGCATATTGAAAAATGCTTAACATAGGTTTCATCAAAAATGTACTGTATGTAAGCTCAGGAGTGGGGGGGGGGGGGGGGTGGGGTGACGAATACTCAGTATTACTTAATTACCAATCACTTCTCTCAAACTTCCGTTAGCCGCTCTAATTATATCTTTCTCTATAAAACATAGGCTAAATAGATAACTCCTTGAAAGTTTTATTGAACTGCCGGTATAGAATGTTATGATATACCAGCTTGTAAAATGAGAACTGAAATTCTAGCAATAGCTATCTCCCTCATAGCCCATTTACGCTAGTATTATATTAAAGTTTTTGTACTGCTAACTTCTATGCCACGTTTTAATAGCATTAATTTTTATCAAAACAGGCCTAAAATGTAATTATTTTTGCCCCCCAAGTTACACAATTTTCGAGCGCTGGGGGCTCCGTACCCAGACCCCCGTAACACCCCCTTGCCCACTGCAGAATTCTGGCTACCCGCCTGGCTGTAGTACGGGTAGTTAGGTAGAGGAGTAGGGACGTAATATAGCATAGTTGAGCACAGCTATAACTACCGTACTACTACTACCGGTTACATTGTAATGAATTGATAGTAGGTTAAAAAAAAAGGCGAACGATAACGGTAACAAGCCTACTGCAGATGACGTTGAAGCAGCGGTAAAGGCAAATGCAAAAAAGGATGTTTGCAAATGTGTTTGCGTTTAGTACGCATTGGGTACCAGTGCCTTGTTATTATTATTTTTTTGATATAATAATTGCCACAGATGCACACCTAATAGTACTTATTATTTTAACTGTGAAGAGTCGCAAGAATTTCATAAGATGAAAAAAGGTCGCGAAAATCTTTATAAGATTAAAGGGGGTCACGAGCCATAGGCGTAGCCAGGATTTTTGATTGGGAGGGCCCAAACCACAAATCGCATGCAATGACGTCATCAGAAATTTGCAAAAAAGGAACTTTTTGTGGGGTAAAGATATCGTAGAATGGAAGATCTGAAGCTGTAGCCCGTTGGCACTTAAGCAGAATTTTGGTAAAGAGAAAGGGCAAAAACTAATAGTTGGAAAGTGCAAATTTAATTTAGGAGACGTGTTGAGTAAGCTAGTGTACTCAAACGTATCACAGAGGGGGGTCTGGGGGCCGCCGAAGGCTATGTAGGTCTGGGGGCAAAGCTCCCAGCCGCTGGGCAATTTTTATAAGTTTTTCGAAAAAAAGCCATTTTAATCCCATTGGATCACTTTTCGCACGTGTTCAAAGCCATTTCAAAGAACTAGATTTTTAACATTTGAAAGCCAATCCATAAAATTTAACTGTTCAATCCTCGATTTACTTGCCATTAAAGTTCAAAACACGTTTAAAAATCTTGTATTATGGCGTAAAATTTTAATTGCAAGTGATTTGGTCCATGTAGCGGGAAGTTAAGCATATTGCCTCCTGCAATATTTTAGCAGTAAATAGTAGCCAATCGAAGATTTTCCTTCAGGATTTTTGTTTTGTCATAAAGTTAACCAGTCGTAGTACATGTACGGCCATGGGGCCTAGGCCCTCTCAATTGATACTCAATAATTTGTTTATTGAGCATATTCCCTAGCTATTTTTTTAAAAGTATTTTATGCGTTAAAACTGGCGAAGTGGAGGTGAATCGTTATTGAAAAATGGTACAATAGATGGTTACGCTAACTAAACATGTTATTTCTGGGCCGAATTTACATTGCGCGAGGCTCCTGGCACTTAGGGAATTTTTGCAACATCTTCCTGTCAAATGTAAACGAAGAACAAAAAAAGTTCTACTATCTGAGCGCTGGGCTCTGGCACTGTCCCATATGGCAAATACGGCGCTGGTTATTGCATTACGTTCATAAAAAGTTTAGATGAGGTCCTGAAGTAGCAACTCTTAGGACAAAAACCTTTGATTTCACCCTGGTTACACGTTTAAATTGGTTTGAAAAAATTGAATTAAGGGGGTGCGCCGGGCTCCCTGGTCGTCAATATTATTTATTGTTAATTACTGTTGTACGCGTGTACTGTTGTACCCAAAGATGCTAAAAGAAACTGAAAATGAAGAAACAAGTTTTCTTGGTAAATTTTTGTCATTGGTGGCATTTCAATTGAGGGGGCCCGAGACTATAAGCCACCCCCCGGCTACGCCTATGATTTTAAGATAAGATCGTGCCCTTAAGTTCTTTCATAAAAAAAACATTTAAAGCAACATTAAAATAACTTTTTTTCTAATCGTGGAGGACTTGAGTCAAATCACTTAACAGTTTTTTGAAACCTGCAGGAATTACATGACATTATTATGACGTGGACAGGTGGTCGTCATTATTATTACTTACTTTTGTACGCTTAAATTCTAAACTAAAGAAACTGCAATTCCGGACAAGAAAAAACATTCTGGCTATGCTCTCATTATATTCATCATTGGTAGTATTTCAACAGAGGTTTTGCATTAACGCCTGTGTTATAGCATTAAGTTTATAATAACGTTAAACGTGGGCCTATGATTGTAACTTTTAGCACAAAACTCTTTTCACAAGTTTTGCATATACATTGTTAAAAATTTGAATTACAGCACCCCTGGCCCGGAACCCTTAGTCATTAGTTCGGGGCCCCCTGGTCTTCAGTTAGGGGCCTCAGGGTCCCCTAGTTGTCAGTTAAGGGTCCCGGAACCTTCTGGTTGTTAGTTAGGGGCCCTGGTTGTCAATTAGGAGCCCCAGGGCCCCTTGTTCATCAGTTAGACGCTCCAGGACCCCTGGTTGTCAGTTACGGGCCCCAGGACCTTCTGGTTGTCAGTTAGGGGCCCCGGAGTCCTCTGGTTGTTAGTTAGGGCCCCTAGTCGTCAATTAGGAACCCAGGGCCCCCTGTTCATCAGTTAGAGGCTCCGGGGCCCCTGTTTGTCAGTTAGGGGCCCCAGGGCTCCCTGGTTGTCAGTGAAGGGCTCTAGACCCTCTTGATCGTTAGTTAGAGGCCCCGGAGCCCCCTGGTTGTCAATTAGGGGCTCCTGGCTGTCGGTTAGGGGCCCCAGGGCTTCCTGGTGGTTAGTAAGGGGCTCAGGGGCCTCCTGGTGGTTAGTTAGGGGCCCCGGGGCACCTTGGTTGTTGGTTAGGGGCCCCTGGTTGTTAGTTAGGGGCCCCTGGTTGTTGATTAGAGGCCCCGGGGCTCCCTCGTTGTCCGTAACTACAACTAAACATCGCTAGGCTAAGTTGTCATAATTTTTTATCATTGGTGGTATTTTAATTGTGGGGGGCCCGGGCCCCCTGCCCCCCCTGGCTACGCCTATGTCGCGAGCAAAAAAGTTTGGGAAGCCCTGGACTAGGCTACTGCATTGTAACGTCAGGGTTGGTAATAAGCTATATAATTGTGGAGAACCTTAGGTTGTGTTTGAAAAAAAAAATCTCTGCAACGGGTAGGTCAAGAAGGATGGAGTCAATACTAATCTAATCTAATACGACTGATGTAACGTTAGATACCCCCATCAAGAAAAATATCTTCAATTTTTAAATTCTTATTGAACTTGTATTAGTTGATGCATTATGACGAAACACAGCGAAAATGAAGACTTTTGCTTTATGCCTTTTTCTTGTGACAAACCAAAATAAGGCAAGAAATGAATATTTTTATTTCACCGTAAAACAACTGTTTATTGGCAAAAGCATAAATCGATTTCAACGCAGTTTAGCCAAAAAAAGACAAAAAACAAAACTTTGAAAATAATAATTTCATTTTGTGGCCTAACATTCTTTCTCATATATTTACTACATTTTACCAAAAAAAAAAATTACCATACGTTGATAAAACATTTTGAAATTATATTATCTCTCATTTTTTACTTGGCCTGTAAGTAAGGAGGAGGAGGGGGCTTGAAGAGGCAGGGCAATTCAATTCTTTAGCTGGCCTTCACATTTTTGCAATTTAATTCCTTTAAATGGCTCTAAAAGGTACGAAACTTGATGCGAATGGTTTTCAAATGGCAATTAAAAAGAACGTAATTGCCCGACAGCTGAGGGATACACTCCCAGACCCCTTCTGTGATGCGCATGGGTTACGCTCCTTTGCTTAGCACGGTGCCCAATAGCGCAACGTTTGGCCACAAAATGAAATTATTATTTTCAAAATTTTATTTTTGTCTTTTTTTTATCAAACTGAATTGAACTCGATTTTATGCCTTTTGCCAATGAACAAAAGTTATTTGACGATGAAACAAAAATATTCATTTCTTGCCTTATTTTGGTTTGTCGCAATAAAAATGCATATTGCAAACATGTTTCATTTTTGTTGTGTTTCGTCATAATACATCAACTAATACAAGTTCAATCAGAATTTAAAAATTGCCGATAATATTGCAATTTAATTTTTTAGCAAATACGCGATTGAAAAAATACCGAAATTATGGATTTTATTCCTTTGGGGGTGTCACACTCGTAATAAACGGTCTCAATTTTTGACTAAACTGACTGTCAGATCAAAACTGTATAATCTATAATGTGGGAAAAAATTTTACGAAATCAATCCATACGTTAAATGAAATTATGGCTTAGTTAATGCGGTATTGTGAAGACTTTATAATCAAAGAAATCAATTTTGGCCCCCAACAGCTGAAATCTTCGCTGGCTATTTGTACTAAAAAAAAAGAAAAAAAAGTTTCTAAATAATAATAAACTGTAAGGCAGTACGTCGCATAGAATGCTACATCAAAAAACACTACCAAGCTCTGGAAAAATTCTAGCCGTTAACCGTAATTTAAGTTTTTAAGAGTTGGTTTGTTCTTTCAAAAGTAAAAAGACCCAAGTTCACAGTGACGTGCACAAAGGAGGAGAGAGCCATTGTCTCTTATCTCTTGAGTCACGACTTAGAGCCAGTGCCGTCGCTACAGGGGGAGAGGGGGGCCGTTCCACCCTACCGATTGCTTGAGCGCCCCCATTTCGCTTTACTCAGAACACGTTTTTGAAACATCACGTAACATCAAGATAACAGACAGTATTGGAAAAAGAAATAGTAATGTTCAAACATAATTCTCATTCGAAGTTTTCTCGATTCTTTGCCAAAATGCTGGCAATCCACTGCTGTGCATAAATGTGAAGCAATAATCCGTCTTATTATCATGCCTTGGCGGACGTGTCGCGGAAGAGAGCTGTTAGCCTATAGAATCGTTACCAGTACCGGTACTTTGTTGGTGAATATGACCTTAAACAATACGTAAAAACATTTTTTTAAAAGACCAGCTGTTTTTGTTTTTTTAGAGCACACTCAAGATTTTTTTAAAACGCAATCAGTTGCACAACCAGGGGGAAGGGGCTTCACCCCCCTATGCCAAGTCATTTAGAAAAGTTATCAAAAATACAAGGATTTAAATATGTTTTGGACTTTACCTGAAGTATAAAGGGGGAAGAAGGGGCTATAGCCAATTTAATTCTTTCAAAGACTTCTGAATTTTAGCAATTTACTGTAGTCATTTATATAGCTTCAAAAACGTGCAAAATGTGACTAAAATGGCGTTAAAATCAACATTTTTTTTGTAAAATTACAAAAATCGCCCAGGGGCTGGAGGCTCCTCCAGAACCTCCCTTTTTCCCAGGCCCCCTTCGTGATACGCTTGAGTTGCATTAGTTTTGTTCAGCACAGGGCCTAAATTAGACAATTTTTGTGCAAAAAGGAATTACTTTTGGTTTAAGCCCCCTCCCTCGTAGAAAAATCCTGGTTGCGCTTTCGGTCGCACTCACTGCTGCAGACAGATTTTTCAAGTGATTATATTGGCCGGACACAAAACGAGCTAAGAAACGCTGCCGGCCTTATACGTCTGTTTTTCAGGCACGAACGCAAAGTTGTTAAAAAAGAGCATAATCTGTAGCCGTAAATTATCAGTTTTTATGTGCAAAAGTTCAGTAACTATTGATTTTAGTGCTACCTCACTTTCGACTAGTGCCCGTCACTTCCGTTGCTCTGGCGACGGCACTGCTTACAGCAAAATAAAGTAGTTGTTTTTTGTGACAACGTTGTGACCATGGAAAATATGCTGGCGGGCATAGAGTAAAGGTGCAATGCCCTCCTACCTTATAGCCTACACGCCATTGTGAAGCTATTGGTAGTTTTTGCTCTTGAAAGAACAAAACAACTGTTTAAACTTAAATTAAGGTTAACGGCCGTAATCTTTCTACGGCTTGGTAATTCTATTCTTGTTATAACATTCCGTGCGACATATTGTCGTGCGACATAGTCTTCATCTGACGGTCAGTTTAGTTAAAATTGAGACCGTTTATTGCGAGTGTGACACCCCCAAAGCAATAAAAGCAATAAAAGACCGTTTATTGCTTTATGTGTTTGCGTTTGCAAATGTGTTTGCGTTTAGTACGCATTGGGTACCAGTGCCTTGTTATTATTTTTGCGATTTAATAATTACCACAAATACACAACTAATAGTGCTTATTATTTTAACTGTGAAGAGTCGCGAGAATTTTATAAGATGAAAAGGGGTCGCGAAAATCTTTATAAGACTAAAGGGGGTCACGAGCAAAAAAGTTTGGGAAGCCGTGATGTAAATGACATTCCAAATTCTGTATCTTGCACTCCTCGCCTTTTCGCCGTTGATACTTGTTTTCTAGTGAGTAGCCCTTCACTAACTGTTTTGGAAAATGATAGTAACAAAAAATAAATAAACTGCAAATATGGTTTAGTGCTAACGAACTTCAGATAAACCCTGAAAAATTCGCAACAATTGTGATTCCCTCTAAATTAACTGCACAAACAACAAACCTAAATATATTTCATAACGAACGCGCGATTAAGTGTTTTGAATCCTCAAAATATCTTGGTGTAAACCTTGATAACAAACTTAATTTCAAATCCCACATATGCATTATCGAAAACAAAGTGGCCAGATTTGTCGGCATTTAAAGCAAGCTTCGTTACCTATTTCCTTCTTCTGCACTACTTTTGGTATAGCATTCTCTTATTAATCCTCATCTTTTATTTGGTTTCCCATTGTGGGGAAACGCCAACCAATCTTACCTCAATTGACAACAGCGTTTGCGAAACAAAGCAATACGACTTATTACTGACTCCAAGTTAAGAATGCCTACTAACCCCAATATTACAAACTAGGAATATTGAAACTATCTGAGCTTTGTAATTTGGAAATAACTAAACTTATGCACTGATATTCCCACCATGCCCTTCTTCAGCCATTTTTTACGTTCTTCAACCCAATTTCCTCAGTACATGAGCAATTTACCAGAGCAAAAACTGAAAACAAACTTTATATTAAAAAGTTTTCTACAGCACGTTTCCAAAAATCTTTTAAATATCAAGTAGCTAAAATGTGGTACTCGATCCTAACTGAATTTAAACAACTGACTTTCCATAATTTAAAATTGAGTTTGATAAGAAATTACTTGAAAGCTATTGTTAATTTGCCACATTTTATATTATCATCGTAATCAATTAGCACGTAATTTTTTCAAAAATAATGTCGCTTCAAGCGACTTCAATTTTAAGGTGGCTGCTTGACGCGAAGACCAGAAATGCTGGTCACTTCGCAGTCTCCTGTCGAGATTGTAGTACCTAGTTTATTTAAGATATCTTGTTGTTTTGTTTTAATTATTTATATATAATTGGTTTTCTGCAACTTGGCTAGTAAATTAATTCTGTCTGTCTGTTTATCCACCACCAAACCCCGTCTGTGATGCGCATGGGTTACGCTTCTTTGCTTAGCACGGTGCCCAATAGCGCAATGTCTGGCAACAAAATGAAATTATTATTTTCAAAATTTTATTTTTGTCTTTTTTTTATCAAACTGAATTGAACTCGATTTTATGCCTTTTGCCAATGAACAATAGTTATTTGACGATGAAACAAAAATATTCATTTCTTGCCTTATTTTGGTTTGTCGCAATAAAAATGCATATTGCAAACATGTTTCATTTTCGCTGTGTTTCGTCATAATACATCAACTAACGCAAGTTCACTCAGAATTTAAAAATCGCCGATAATATTGCAATTTAATTTTTTTGCAAATACGCGATTGAAAAAACGCCAAAACTGTGGGTTTTTGGTCTTTGGGGGTGTCACACTCGTAATAAACGGTCTCAATTTTAACCAAACTGATTGTCAGGGCAAGACTATATAACCTTATGAGTGAATAAAAATTTTACAAAAATAAATGAAGTTATGGTATTTGATAATACAGTATTGTGAATTTTGTTTAATCAAAGAAATCAATTTTGGCCTCAACAGCTGAAATCTTCGCTAACCCTTTGGTCTACTCTAAAAAAATAAAAAATAAAAGAAAATACTTGCTAATGTAAAAATGTTCGTCAGTTTGTCGCGCAGAATGCCATTACAACAAAAGTATACCAAGCCCTAGAAAAATTTCGACCGTTAACCGTAATTTCAGATTTTAACAGTTTTTTTTTTTTTTTTTCCAACAGTAAATAGCACCTTCACAGTAGCGTGTTTAAAGGAGGAGGGAGCCCATGCCTCTTATTTCTTGAGTGACGGCGTTCAGCAAACAGAGTTTATTTTGTTGTGTTTTTGATACCGCTGAATGTGACCGAGGAAAATGTACTGGTAGGCATAGTCTGGGCTAAAAAATCTTTTCGATAACTTTTGTTTCTTCAGTAAATACACATGTTAAATTTAGATGCTGTCTCACGGTAATTTCGCTTGCAACAAGATGCAATTTTTTTTGGCAAAATTGAACTAACAAACTTTGCTAAACTTTTTAAAACTGGTCAAACGCCAAACATTATTGTAGTGATTGCATGTTTTTGTCATGTAAAAGAAGGCTCAAACAATGTAAATTTCTAAGTCTAAAATTTCATTTATGCATTGATTGATTTCGTGACATTTTTTCTCCCCACACTAGATTATAGTCTGGATCTGACCATAGACCCTATAATAATTGTAGGATCTATGTTATTGTAGGATCCATGATCTGACAGTCAGTTTAGATAAAATTGAGACCGTTTATTACAAGTGTGACATTCCCAAAGCAAAAATTTCCATAATTTCGGCATTTTTTCTTTCTAGTACTTGCAAAAATAATTAAGTTGTAATATTATCGGCAATTTTTAAATTCTTATTGAACATTTACTAGATCATGTATTATGATAAAACACAGCGAAATATACGAATTAATAAATTTTCAACACAAAAATTGCCGCCTTTTTTTATGTGGTGACGCGAAGTCCAACTACGCGATAACGCGAAGTTCCAATTAAACTAAGCCCCAGAGGCCTTTGAACCTATATGCAGTACAGGGTAATCCCAAAGAACTTGGGGGCGTAGCGTAACTTAACTTTTAACAGTTGTTTTGTACAATTTTATTTAATGCATTGATTGATTTTAAGAAGTTTTTCCTCCGCACATTGGATTATTATAATCGTTATCTGACAGTCAGTTTACCTAAAATTGAGACCGTTTACAACGAGTGTGACATTGCGAAAGACAAAAAAATACTCAATTTCGGCATTTTTTCGATCGCGTATTAAAAGAGTTTAACTCATGAAAACGGAGTTTCACTCATTCGACGAAAAAAAAGGGGATTATCAAGGTATGGTGTTTTCTTTTTCGAGAAAATGCAGAAACATATGAGAAAGAACGTTCGGCAACAAAATGAAATTATTGTTTTCAAATTTTTGCTTTTGTCTTTTTTTGACCAAACTGAGTTCAAATCGATTTTATGCCTTTGCCAATAAACGGTTATTTGACGGTGAAACAAAAATATTCATTTCTTGCTTTAGTTTGGTTTGTCACAATCAAAAATGCATGTAGCAAAAGTTTTCATTTTCGCTGTGTTTCGTCATAATACATCAAGTAATACATGTTCAATAGGAACTCAAAAATTGCCGATAATATTACAACTTAATTTTTTTTGCAAATACGCGATTGAAAAAATGTTGAAATTAAGGATTTTTTGTCTTTCGCAGTGTCACGCTCGTAATAAACGGTCTCAATTTTAGCTAAACTGACAGTCAGATCATGACTATAATTGAATATGCGTAGAAAAAATTTTATGAAATCAATCAATGCATTAAATGAAATTATGGGTTTGTTGATACATTATTGTGAAAGTTGTTTTTTTTTTCCATCAAAGAAATGAATTTTGGTCCCCAACAGCTGAAATCTTCGGTATCTACTTGTATTAAACAAAACAAAAACAAAAAAAACGAAAAAATTAAAAATACTTAAGAATAAAAAACTGTAAGCAGTATATCGCGTAGAATCCATTACGAACTGGATCAACTAAAACCTTACAGCTGCACCAGGGTTTTGAATCAAATATTAAAATGATCCTGTTCAAAACATGTTGCAATTCGGGTGGCATGTTGAGCAAACTGATGCAATTCAAGTGTAATATGGATGGGGTCTGGGGGCAAAGCCCCCAGTCGCTGAGCAATTTTCGCAATTTTTTGATATACGGCTGCCTCGATATTTGGTCTGCGGCCACTTCAAATATTGAAGCCCCAAACCAAAGGTTTTTAACGCAATTCCTTCCTAAATTTCCACGGGGCTAGTGTTATGCGTTTGCTAGAAGTATTTATACTACAAGTATTTATGCTTAAAGTATTGGTGGATGCGTCTTTGCCAGGACTTGGGATGGTGACGCGGTACAAAGTTGTAAGTCGGGCCGGGTTTTTCGGGTCGGGTTCGGGTCTAAGGTTGACAAAAATTTCGGGCTTGAGACGTGCTTTTTTTTTAGGTGCGCAAAAATATAACTAAAATAACTTGGCAAAATTGCCAAATTTTTCAAACCCAACTTAACTTTCGTTTTTTTTCGGGCATGATTTCGGCTTCAATTTAGTCTTTGGGTTCGGGCTTATATTTTCGAGTTCAGGCAGGGTTCGGGCCTAAACTAGTCGGCCCGTTTACAACTCTGACGCGGTATAAACCGTCGAACTCATAAAGCAGTTTGCAAGGCCGTTTCAATAGGGGGTTTTGCGCTTTACCAACTACGCCGCAGAGACCACACTATCCTAAAAATTGCATATTGAAAAGAGGCAAATTGGAGTTAGATTAGGGCGACCATACGTCCTCCTTATCAATGAAATGTGATTGATCCTTCAAAAACACTAAAAATGCTCAAATGTCCTCATATTTAGAATTGTCACGAATGTTATTACGAGAAGACCATAAAATAGGTCACTATGACAGCGATAAAAAAATTTCGCTTCAAATTGCGGTGAATAACTGCTTTTAAATTTCGGTGAAGACCTTTTTTCGGTCTTCGTAGAATACGGGTGCAAAATTAGAACCAATTGAAGTTTGTGTGCTGATAATAAGATTCGTCAAACTTTGTCCTCTTTTGTGATGGTGAAAATATGGTCACCATATGAAATAAAGGGGATTATCAAGGTATGGTTATGATTATCAATCATTCGACGAAAAAAAAGGGGATTATCAAGGTATGGTGTTTTCTTTTTCGAGAAAATGCAGAAACATATGAGAAAGAACGTTCGGCAACAAAATGAAATTATTGTTTTCAAATTTTTGCTTTTGTCTTTTTTTGACCAAACTGAGTTCAAATCGATTTTATGCCTTTGCCAATAAACGGTTATTTGACGGTGAAACAAAAATATTCATTTCTTGCTTTAGTTTGGTTTGTCACAATCAAAAATGCATGTAGCAAAAGTTTTCATTTTCGCTGTGTTTCGTCATAATACATCAAGTAATACATGTTCAATAGGAACTCAAAAATTGCCGATAATATTACAACTTAATTTTTTTTGCAAATACGCGATTGAAAAAATGTCGAAATTAAGGATTTTTTGTCTTTCGCAGTGTCACGCTCGTAATAAACGGTCTCAATTTTAGCTAAACTGACAGTCAGATCATGACTATAATTGAATATGCGTAGAAAAAATTTTATGAAATCAATCAATGCATTAAATGAAATTATGGGTTTGTTGATACATTATTGTGAAAGTTGTTTTTTTTTTCCATCAAAGAAATGAATTTTGGTCCCCAACAGCTGAAATCTTCGGTATCTACTTGTACTAAGACAAAAAAAATAAATAAATAAAAAATACTTAAGAATAAAAAACTTAACAATAAAAAATACTTAAGAATAAAATACTTAAGAATAAAAAATTCAAATAAAAAAAACTTAAGAAAAAAAAATTAAGAATAAAATTCCGTGTCATCTAAAAAGAACCATTGGTACATAAAACGTATGTACATATGAAACGTAAAAGCGTTTCTATGAAACGTAAAAATGTACATAAAACGTAAAAGCCGAAAAAGAACCATATACCAAATTATTTTGGGGGGGCAAAGTAAAATTCCCTCTGGTTACGTCCGTACCGCAGACCTCAAAACGGTGAAACTGTAGTAAAACACTACGCACAGCTATGTTTTTACTTCAGTATCATCGATCAGTATCATCGTTTACTTCAGTATCGTCGTTTTGATTTAAAATCGATATAAAATCTTCGAAATTGTTTCGGTTTTAAATAGCGATGGCTCAGTTCGTGAACATTGCTTCTGGTTTGATTTTCAAGCTGGTAATGTGTCTGTGTCCTTGACACTTTGCTACGCATATCTTTGATTGTGCCAAGCAGTCTGCATATTATTGTGGTAACTTATAGTCTGAGGGCCACCGAGAGGAGGGTGGCAGGAGGGACAATGACACCGGTGCCGATGGACTTTGGGGGACCTATGGGCTTCAGGAGAACCCATAAATGTGGGCCTGAAGACTTTTTTTGGAGATCACTTAATTTTGGCGGGAAAAAACCGTTAGAATTTCGGTGAAGACCTTTTTTTTTCTTTTTTTTTTTGGAGATCACCTAATTTCGGCCGAAAATTTGTTCGAATTTCGGTGAAGACCTTTTTTTTTTATTTTTTTGGAGATCACCTGATTTCGGCCGGAGAAACCAATTTTCGCCGTCTGCTTTAGGGTTCACACGACCGGAAATCCGTTATATTTTGGCTGGCCCCGGGCCCATGTTCGGCTCTCGGCAACCCTGGTCTGGTCTGACGAAAGACTTACAAACACAACCCTCAAAAAAAGTGTTTAGCGTTGGTGTTGTTGAAAAGTTGCAGAGTGCTGGCTCCTACGCATAAAGGAATAAATGTATGGTATGTTTTTGAAATATATGCTATCTCTAATCTTCAATTTTGATTTGGGGATAAAGCAAAAGAATATGTAAGGTTTGCGGTACCACAAAAGCGGGATCTGGATTGGATTTCCAGCTGCCATTATTGGCTGATTAGCTCCAGCCGCTGAGCGATTATTGATTATTTTGACTCTTTGCTACCGGTACTGGCTGTTTTTCACACCTTTGGAGAACAGTTAGGTAAAATTTACAAAATTTTTCAATAGCTAGAGGCTTTTACTCCGAGATCTCTGCATCTATAATGCACTGTAGTAAAAACATATTTGATTTAATACAAATGCTTGCCACCAAATCTCTGAAACTTTTGATTTCGTCAGTGGTTACGAGCTCGCTATGCGAATGCGGATTAGCCCCTTCGGTCACCACATGTACAATTGTACATTTTTTTGGGCGTTGTTTTTTCTCGTCCTGTTATAGTAGCAGAGCATTTGTGTCATTAGTTGTACTTAACAATTGTACTGATAACACCATCACGTGATAGCAGTTATGGCTTCAAGCGTGCAGCGTTAAAACAATAGTCAACCGTGAAACACGAAGGCTGCCAACATGCTTGCGGCATGTGAAAGTAAGCAAAATAAGTTTGAAAATATGTCAAAACCAAATAAGTTAATAAACAATTAGGCTTGAATTTTGAATTAGTTGTTCTTTGAAATTATGTAGGGAATATTTTTGTTTCGATTTTTCGTATACATTAGCCTACAGAATTTAGAACTCAAAACCCTAACCTATTTTAAGCTAACTATAAATCCAACTCGAACTAACCCAAACTTGACACTTAAAAAAGTAAATGAAAAAGAACGAGATTGAAAAATCATAAAAATTTAATATCAGACAGCCTTAGCCCTGGCCTTGAGCGGAATACTGCTAGGGCTTAAACCTAAACATAATTTATTTTTTGAACCAGTAACTAAACTGCAACAGAGATGGAAACCGGTCGGGTCGACCGGAATCGATTGGCAGGCGCGTAGCCAGGAATTCTGCAGTGGGGGAGGGGCTGTTTTGGAGACTGGTAACAACATCAAACAATCTTGACCTAGATTTTTATTGGCCTTCACTCAGATGAATCTCCACTGAATCTCCAATGAATCTCCACTCTAAATTCAGGTGATCTCAAAAAAAAAAGGTCTGCATCGAAATTGAGACGGTTTTTCTGTCCGAATTTTGGTGATCTCCACAAAACAAAAAAATAAAAAAAGGTCTTCATCTTTTTAAAAAGGTCTTCATAAAAATTAAAAAAAAGGCTGAATCCCACTTTTTCTCTTCCACATCATATCAGGTTCTAGACCATTTCTCATCCCAAATGTCATTGGGGGGGCTATTTTCGTTTTTAGTGCACAAATCGAAAAATCGGCCTCAAAAGTGCTAAAAACAGGGTATTTTGCGTACTCTTCCGGCCAATGGAAAGGGCTTGAGCCCCCCTCCCTCGCTACGCTACTGCCGATTGGGTTGACCGACTAGTCGGGTTGAGATTCTTCGACCAGCCGGTCAAGCCGTTTGAAACACCGTTCAAATTCTCCTTTCTTGCTACTTAAAGACATCTAAGCACCAATCAAAATGTGCATATATACCTGATTACACCCAAGTTTTTGTAAAAAACAGTATCAACAAACCACATCTTTTGAAAACACTTGTTAAATAGTTTCAAGCTCTGATTAATATGCTGTGACCATTAAGAAATGTACATCAAGGAGCGTATTTCGGAGCCACGGCTCAAAGCAAAAAAGTGTAAAATATACGTTAAAATCACGTAATCAGATTATAATAAAGCATGCATGTGGAAGAGGTTTATGCTACCAGGCATTTTAGCATCATTTTAATCAGTTTGAGAGTAGAAGTGGCGCAGATTTCAGATTTTTTAGTACATGCTAAACTTTTGCTTCTTTGAAAAGCTTTTCTCAACTCAAATTTACGTATTTCGGAGCCAATTCAAGGAGCGTAAGGAGCGTATCAATTCAAGGAGCGTATTTCGGAGCCACGGCTCAAAGCAAAAAAGTGTAAAATATACGTCAAAATCGCGTAATCAGATTATAATAAAGCATGCATGTGGAAGAGGTTTATGCTACCAGGCATTTTAGCATCATTTCAATCAGTTTGAGAGTAGAAGTGGCGCAGATTTCAGATTTTTTAGTACATGCTAAACTCTTGCTTCTTTGAAAAGCTTTTCTCAACTCAAATTTACCACGCTGGGCAAGAAAGATATATTTCTTATTTTTATATCTAACTAGCCATGGCTTGTTCTAAAGTAGCATTTCTACGCACTGCTGGGGCACATTATATTTCAAATGTTTTTTAGCCAATGTTTGCTGCTCGACAAATTGCAAATTATCTGTCTGTATAGCTTAATAATTTTAACTGCTTTTCTTGGCTTTACGCATAATATCTCTAAACAGAACGTCTTATAATTTAGCTTGTGCCCTCCAGTACTTTTTACGCTTGTTTTGTGCACAATTTGCGCTGCTCTAAACAAGTCTTTCAAACCGAAATTTAACTAAAAAGATCTTCAAGTTGAGTTATTTTTGCAAAATACCCAAATTTTTTGGCGTTTTTTTCTGATACCCCCGTCCGTAGTCACAAATTTTAACACCTCACCGATACCCCTCTTTGGAAAATTTTTCATTACAAGCGGTGAACAGAGAACAAAAACCTTCTGAAAAACAAAAGCAGCCGACCAGGCAGGTCAGAAGCCAGTCAACCGGCGTAAATTTTGAAATTTACCGGTCGGGTAGAGAAAATCCTGACCAGTTTCACCTCTGAAATGCAGTATCCCCTATTGTAAGCTATCATACTTATTCCCTACCAATCGGTAACAGCAAGTTCTTCGCTACCGGTAAGTAACTTTCAATTTGTGACAGCTGCAACTGGCTAAGTAGAAGGTTTCATACACTACAAGTGACACTATCTGGCTTACATGGCAGTGCCATTTGCCTGCACGTGCGGCAGCCACAGCAAACTACGAAAGAACCTACGACAACCACTATCGTTGCCACTGCTGGCCACAGTAAAACCTCAAATTCTGATGCCATAGTAGTATATCACAGGCACGTGGCCAGAACGGAATTTTTGGGGGGCAAGCAAAATTTGGGGGAGCGAAGGTCTTCGCCGATTGAGTAGCTATTGCTTATGAACTCAAGATTATGTGCGAACAAAAAAAGTTGTCTTACGTTTTTGTCTCCAAAATTAGTTGAAGACAAAAAACAAACAAAAGATCTTTGCAAATTGAAGAGCAAAATTCTGATTCCTAAATTAAGTGCCGACCAAAATGCAACAAAAAAGCAGGGTCTTTGCAGAGTTTTCTTAACTTTTTCTCGCAATTGTCTGACTTTTGACATTTTGCACCTAATCATTTGGGGGGCAAAAGATAATTTGGGGGGACAAATCAACGAATTTACTCACAAAATACATTAAAATCAGTAAAAAATAGAAATTATAGGGGGGGGAGGGGCAAAGCAAAATTTTTGGGGGGGTGGTTGCCCCCCCTGGCTACGTCCTGGTGTATCACGTATATCACACCCATGAATTCTCGTAAACACGGTCTGCTCATGGCTCTTTATTAATTACGATAGTTTAAGGCAACACAAACGTTAAAAATTATGGTAGTGACTAAAGTGGAAATTTTGCGCACCTTGTTATGTACCTAAAAAATATTATTGTTACATTTTACCCCAACAGTTATACCATATTTGAAAATCTGGAAGCGCCTGATTTTGAAACAATTGCTTCTTCCTCCAGCTTCTTTTTAACACTTTTGCTTCCGCTTCTAACCTCTTTCATCAAAGTGCTTCCACTTCTGCTTCCACTAACAATCAACCGCTTCCTCCTCTTCTGCTTCCAGCTTCTGCTTCCACATCCTGGACTAGAACAGCTGAATAGGAATCGCAAGATATTCCAAAACCTCAAAAAGTTGATAATGTGTGCACTAAAACTAACTTTTAAATACTGTAAATGGATTGCAACGAAGCTGCAAGATAATATATAGATTTTCAAGCCAATAAGGTGCTCATTTTGAGACAGCTACGGGCTACGTTTTCATCTTATTTGATCTCTGGTTTCGGACCTTGAGCTTCAAATCATCTTTGCAGTTTTCTTTGAGTAAAGTCTATTCTGCTGCGTTCAGTTCCAATAACTGGGTAATACAAAATGCCCGCGTTTCACTGTTACATGTTTTGGGCAGCCATATGATAGTACCAAACTCCTAAGACATAATAAAAACCTGAAATACTTAAAAATGTGAAAGAAATCCAATACCGGTAGTAGTTTTAGAACAAGTTTTTTTTTAATATTGGTACTCCAAATAACTTCTAGACAACGCAATATTATTCAAATTAGGTCTGGTTTTAACTTGGAGGAGATTTTTATGTGAAAAAATTCATTACCGATTGTAATTTTTGCATACTTTTTTTTAATTGAGACTCCAAATAACTTTTAAACATCGCAATATTGTTCAAATTCGGTCTAGTTTTACGGTTTTATTTATCTGGAGATTATACGCAGGTACGTTTTCAGCTAGTGGAAGATTTCTTGCTAACAAAAATAAACTAACGCGTGTTTTACTCAATCTAAATAGCGTTTTTAAATTTGGCAAAAGGGAACATATTTTTTTTCACTTAAAAAATGGTTTTTAATTTAGCAAAAGGGAACTTTCTAATTTTTTCCTTATGACATAATAGACGAAAATATTCACGGCAAACTTTAGCATAGTAGTTATTGCATCATAGTTTGACAACAAAGGCGCATAAAAACTGGATTATCTCGAAAAGTTAAAATTGAAAAATTAAAAAAGTTCCCTTTTGCAAAATGACGGGAGTACAGAGTCTTTCCAAAGAAAAAAATAAACGTATAGTAAACAAAGATAAATTTGCAAAAAGCGAATAAAATCACACACGTCCTCTTCATAAGCTTTTATAATATTTTTATTAACTAAAAAGAGGTGATACTAGTAGGCGAGACCAAACTTATACTGCACCGGACCCTTTACCACATTTTAAGCCAACAAAATTTGTTGACCAAAAAAAAAGTTTTCCACCGCTTAGGAGTCGCATTTTCCGTCGAAACTAGAGCTAAAACAACCTAAAAAAAGTCTTCGCCTCCCACGGGTCGCAATATTGCTTCAGGCACAGTGCCATCATTGTCTCTTTATTAGTAAACCAGATACAAACGT
This sequence comes from Trididemnum nubilum, assembly GCA_963965965.1. Classification (NCBI taxonomy): domain Eukaryota; kingdom Metazoa; phylum Chordata; class Ascidiacea; order Aplousobranchia; family Didemnidae; genus Trididemnum; species Trididemnum nubilum. The sequence continues at coordinate 30,082,797 of OZ014480.1, read as the reverse complement.
GAGGAGAAAACGAGAAGTGCATTGAAAAAAAAAGTTTGCTCTTGTTGCGAATTTTTTTGCCGTCACGCGTATTCAGCGGAATTGATTGGACATATTCGTAGAACGAGTGAACCGTGAAGAAAAAAGTCACGCTGATTGAACCAGAGTTGTAAGTCGGGCCGAGTACTGGCCTAAAGTTGACAAAAATTTCGGGCTTAAATCGGACCTGAGACGTAAGTACTTTTTGTCTTAGGTGCACGAGAATATAATCAAAATAACTTAGCAACATTGCTAAATTTTTCAGACCTAACTTAACTTTCGTTTTTTTTCGGGCATGATTTGGGATTCAAATTAGTTTTCGGGTTCGGGCTTACGTTTTTAGGTTCGGGCCTAGACTAGTCGGCCCGTTTACAACTTTTGGATTAGACGAACCGGCATATTCTAGAACAAATGAACCATGAAGAAAAAAGACAAGTTGTTAGTTTCCGGTTTCCTAATATGGTACCATTTTGCCACACGGTAAACTCGGCTCCGCCGGTAAGTACTATAAAGATAATAGATTGAAAAAATACTACCGGAATGTGATAGATCAAAAATCTTTTATTATACTCCCTGTATTATGCCAAAGCGTGTAACGAGTTGGCGGGTCTCATCTCCACGCCATTGCACCCGGACAGCACAGCTTCCTTTGAAGAAATGTCGCAGCGGTGGCGTGCCGTTGGCAACACTGTGCCTGATTTGACCGGCCCAAGATTAGAACCTTAGACGTCAGACCTTCCTCCCACAAACGCGTTATCGCTCGACCAACAAATAGATCAATCACATAGTATTTTTTAAATTTTTTATCTTGATAGCACTTTTACGTGAGAATTACCCTGAGCGTGTTGTTTAGATTATTAGCAGTGCTGGGCAACGCAAGTTTTTTTTTAAGTCCGCAGTCCGCAAATCCGCAACCGAATTTCAATTTTCTTAATCCGCAACCGCAAGTCCACTATTGGACGTTTAAAAGTTTAGTCCGCAACCGCAAGTCCGCAACGACTTTTCGAGATTCTTGAATCCGCAACCGCAAGTCCGCAACTTCCTAATTCTTGAAGTCCGCAACCGCAAGTCCGCAACTTCGTAATATTTGAAGTCCGCACCGCAAGTCCGCAACTTTTTATGAACCGAGTGAAAAAGTTTTGCAATCAACCCCGTCCCGAAGTGAACTGCTCAGAGTTGATTAGCAAAAACAAGTCAAAACTTGTGACTTGTGGGAAGTATAGCAAACGTATGGTGAATACATTCCAAGCAATAGAAGAAATTACTCACAATCGTTGATTGTAGTAAATGTACCGCAGCATGACTTGTTATTGAACTGCTTTTTCGGATGGCAAACTTAAGAATTGAATAGCCCAGCCCCTCTTACTTTCAGGTCCAACTCAAAACAGATTCAAACGCTTGTAATTTTGGTTAAAGTTTTTAAGTGACTTGGCTAAAGGTTTTTAACCCCCAGCCCTCCTGGTTGCGCTTCTGCTTATACAGTACGTGCCTAAACTGCGTGGAAGTAAAGTGCACAACCCTCCGGCGAACCCTCAAAAATGCTACAATGAAGCTAGGGATTCGGAAATTGAAAGCCATTGAATTACAGTGAGAAGCCATCAAATAGCAAAGCACAATCCGCATTTCCGCTTGCAACAATATATTCTAAGAAAACAATTTTTTTCGAGGCAGGAAAAGGCAAAGGCAGTAGAAGGCAAAAACATTCATATCACTAATCGTATTACTAAATTTTTAGTCCCTAGTTTCAATAAATACTCTAGGAATGAGATGAGCACACCCTACCAGCAGTGCCATCGCCAGACCAAAGAAAGTGAGAGGGTCCTAGCCGAAAATGGACTGAACTTTTGCACATAAAAACTGATATTTTAAAGCTACAATTTTGTATTCACTTTGAAAAAAGATACATATAAGCCGGCAACGTTTATTAGCTCGTTTCGCATGCGGCCGGTATAATCGCTTGAAAAATCTGTCTACAGAAGTGAATACGACCAGAAGCGCAACCAGGGGTTTTGTTAAGTAAGAGAAAGGGTGCTTGAACCAAAAGTAAATGTTTTTTGCACAAAAATTGTCTAATTTAGGTCCCGCGCTGAACAAACCGTTGCTACTCCAGCGTGTTACAGAGGGGGCTCAGCTGGTGGGTGATTTTCGCGATTTTGTGGCAAAAATAGCAAATTTAACGCCATTTGAATCACATTTCTCACGTTTTAAAACCATATCAATAATTACAGTAAATTGCTAAAATTCAGATGTCATTGAACGACTTAAATTGTCTAGCCTCTTGAGTCCCCATATACATTAGGTCAAGTCCAAAACACGTTTAAACGCTTATTCTTTTTTTGGTTATATTTTCTAAATGACTTGGTCAAAGAGGGTTAATGATCCCTTAGCCTCTTCCCCCGAATTGCGCCACTGACTGCGAACTAAAATAAATCTTAAATGTGCTCTAAAAAAAAACAGCAGGTCTTTTAAAGAAATGTTTTTACGTATTGTTTCAGGTTATTATCACCAACGAAATACCGGTAACGCTTCTGTAGACATACATCCCTATTCCGCGACACATCCGTAAAGGCGTGTTAATAAGATGGATTATTGGGTCGCATTTATGTGCAGCAGTTGGTGGCCAGCAATTTTGCAAACAATCGAGAAAACTTCAAACGAGAATCATGTTTGAAAATGATTATTCCTTTTTCCATTATTGCCTGTTGTCTTGTCGTTACGCGATGCTCCAAAAAAGCATTCTGAATGAACTAAAATGGGGGGGCACAAGCAGTCGTTTGGGGGGACGGCGCCCCTTGCCTCACCGTAGCGACGGCACTGGCTACCAGTACAAAAAATGATACCTCAATGGCAAATTTTGTAAACTTACGGTAAAAAACAACAAAGCCATACTTTGAACCGGGGCTGCAAAGTCAAACTTAAACCCAAAAAAAGTCGGTTGTTTTGCCGAACTCGAGAAAACAGTGTTGACTCCAATTTGAATCAAGTTAGACCCGCTTGTAATAGCCTGTCTCGCCGAGCGCCGTATCCTTCATATTTCTGCAGTCATACCACACTTTGGATATAAATATAACAATGTTATTCCTCACGGAAAACCAAAAATTTGATTTATCCAAAGGAGCACGGCAAAACAAGAAGTCAATTATCAGCTAGTCAAATCAATATCAATTAACTAAAATTTACTAAACCAAAATTTACGCTATTGATTATATTATTAACACTATGCTAGACTTTACTAGACTATATTACTAAAAAACTGCTTCGAGGTCTCACTGTAGAAATAGAAACATCAGCAACCAACTTACTACACATCTAACTTGATACACTAAACTACGAAAATTTGAGACACCATATCACTCGTACTGTCGAAGACTATCTAATTTGAGCACTAGTTGCAGACTTAAAGATTATGAGATTAAAGGTCTAAAGACAATACAGTTAAATTTACCACAACGATAGTTCTAGAAGATTCTTAAAACAAGCACAAAAGGGGGTTCTAAAATGTTCTAAAAAATCAACCAACTATTTGCATAAAAGATGAGTACGCGGCATGTATTCGTTTCTCACGTTACCAAACAGCATGTCAACAAAAGGAAAGCGATTAAGTCGAAAAGCAGACCTAGTATTTATGTCAGCCTGAACTCGAATAACTTGATATTTTTGCCGAACTTGAATTCGAAAAAATTAAATTGATTTTTCATGTTTGGGTAAAAGCATGAATATTTTACGAAAATAGTAAGAAATTTCAATATTTGTATAAAACTTGCGGAATTGCGGACTAAAATTAAAAATAGTCCGCAACCGCAAGTCCGCAATTTAAACTGCCAAAGTCCGCAAGTCCGCATGTCCGCAACTTTTTTCGTTAGTCCGCAATTGCGGATTTGCGGACTTGCGGACTAACTTGCGGACTTGCCCAGCTCTGATTATTAGCGTATATTTAGCGACTTATCTGAAATTATTAATTAAAACCTGAGGAAGAGCAATAAATTAGGAGTTAATTACAGCATTAAATTTTTATTGTTCAATTTTGTTTCTTGCATCATAACGTAAGCGTGATCTGGCTTCAGCGCACCAGGAGTCACAGTGGCCGGCTTATTATGATACGACCTTGACCGCAGAAACAAAAGACCCGAAATTCTGAACCCGCGTAGTTTTAAAACAATTCTGTTCTCACTTAGTTCATGTAATCGATGCTCAGACGTAATACAGTTCCGGTAATCAAAATAATATGGGTTAGCACTGAGCAGTATCGAAGAGGTGGCATAATGAAAGCTATAACTTGATAATCATACTTGGATCCCGGACGAAATCTAGTTTGTTTTTTTATTTAGTGCCATTAGAAATAGTGATGTAAAGCAGATTATTGTCACATTGCAGACTTGAAACATCAAGTTTTTGTTTTTTTTTCACGGTTGTGAGGTAGCACTTACCTCACATATCTGCTTTCCCATTAGGCTAGTGTTTCATCAGCATCTGAATTCATACATAGCCTATCCTGGCATCCCATCCGAACCTTCAAACCACACACGAGGGCAATTTCTACACTTGCCATCGTACCCTCTTTTCAGATTACTCTGATCTAAGTCTCACAACAAGGTCACCAGAAAGAGGATTCTCGACCAGTATCACACTGGCACTTCACTTAGCTCAACCGCATTGCGCTAGCATCACTAAGCATGGACACCATATATGACATCACATTAGCAATTTACCACAATAGTACGCTATATGCATATTTCAAACTTGTTTGTTATCATCAGGCGTACATAACTGTGTAAATGCCTATTACAAATTTGAATTCAGTGAAGGTTCGGGTGGGATGCCAGGATAGGCTATGTATGAATTCAGATGCTGATGAAACACTAGCCTAATGGGAAAGCAGATATGTGAGGTAAGTGCTACCTCACAACCGTGAGATTATTGTCAGTTTGGCAAAATTTTTTATTCAAAGTAATTTGTAACGACAATGCTGACTACTTTTTCCGAGAAGTAACGAAAACGATAATTTTATTACTTTTTTACAGTAATTTTTGGTGACGTAGTGTCATTACTTTTATGCAGTAATTTGCCCACCACTGCCAATAAGGGATTAAAATAACATAATGCATTTTGCAGTTCAATCAAGAAAGCCCTTGATTGTTTATCGAAAGCTCCCACGCGCAGTTAAAGTTAATCTGCATTTTTAGTAAGATGAAAGCTTGAAGAACGATTAAAAAAAATCATTAGGGCGCGAATTGTCAAATATTAGCGTGTTTATTATAAATTCAGATAGTATTATTGTCAGACATTGCAATAATATCGCAAATACGCAAAATAATACCTGATAATAATATTGTCGGACTTTATTTTGCGTAAGATAATAATATTATCAGACATTGCAAAGCGGTAGAAATTTTGTTCGTATCAGATATGCCATCGTGCTCGGCACATATTCGTATCAATTTACGTATAATTTATCACTGATAATTACACCAGTTATTATTTTTTAGAATCATTGCATATAGGAGGATGAGGCAAGACCTCGGCCAAGGACTTGAAGATGCCATTGAAACTTAAACGATGATGATGCTAATATTCCCAAAGTGTTGCAATGTTTCGTTTGGTCAAACACTCTTTTTCAGATTTACGATCAAAACTCTTGACAAATGACGTCATCAAAAGCGATTGTGACGTCATCACTTTGATTTAAGCAATTTTTTAGTTGGAACCAAAAACCTAACTCTCATTTACTATTCGATCCATCAATACGTCATTTTTTTCAAAAACTTTGGCAATGACGTCACCAACAATGACGTCATCAATTTCAAAGTAAGATTTTTATACCTGCACTTGAAAACCAACTATTACTTAAAACTTGGCACTTTTACAACTTTTGGATTGTCTGTTGGATAATAAAAGCTCTTTGACACTAGATGGCAGATTTTAAAGGCCGAAAAAGGGGAAGTCCCACGTCCAAAACATGGGAATTTTTTTGGTGGCTCAGGACATGGTCCTGAGCCATCGTGCCAAATTTCAGCTTATTATAAATTTTTTCAGGGTTTCAATGTATTTTGTCGTATTTCTACCGGACTATATTTGCCTCGGGGCCCTCTTTCAAAAGGCCCACAAATTGTAAAAACGTAAAAATTAGAGTTGTTCTTTCTTAGTTCAAAACAAATTCTTTGCAGTATTCGCTCGCGTGGTTTCAGAACAATAGCTGTCGTTCTCAGGTAGCGTTTTGTTAATTGTATCAGGGCTATACTACATCCATTGATTCTATCGCAGGCCGTCCCTGGAAATTATTGCATTTCATTATCATCACGCACATTCTTTCATCTGATTCCACATTTACATGTGCACGATTGTGTTTTAGTATTAGGAACAGAGATAGAGTTGAGGTCGCATCGTCCGATACCAAGGCCAAAGACTCAAAAAAATCCGAAGCCAAGGACCGATTTATCGAGGACAGACCCTCTAGAGGCCAAGAATAGGAATGGTCGAGGCCAAGGACCGAGGACACAATTTTTGTAGATTATGTTGGCATATTTTCCATAATTTTGAAACGCAAAAATGCTTAATTCGAAAATAGTTTTTTTTAACTAATGATGAATGCAATTTTGAAGTTTTACACGTTAGCAGCTGATGTTGATTTCTTACCGTAGCTGTATCGTGGTAATGAAACAATTAAGGCCATTACCAGTGAATGGCAATATAGCTAAATTATAAACGTAGAAATGGTCAATCTTATAAGGCCTTAATTTCATCTGTTAAGGTCCCGGCGCAAATGTCCACTGATTATGGATCCCTACTTTTTTACGACTTTCCTAAACGCAAACCATATTGTTTGGTAAAACCAGGGGTGCACAACCTTTTCACTACTGCCGGCCGCCAAACATCTTATAAATGCACTAGTGTCCGTTACTAGTTAAGGTCATTTTTTTACGATTTACGTTTCAAGCCTAACAATTTAACTACATACAGCTAAACATTGAAAGAAGTCAAATTTTCAAGTTTGTTGTTCTAGCGGTAACGCGTTCGTCTCTGGAGCGAGAGGTCAGAGGTTCAAATCTTGGACCAGTCTAATCGGACTTAATGTTGCCAACGGCTCTTCACCCTGCGACATTTCTTCGAAAGGAGCTATGATACCCGGCCTAATGACGCGGAGATGGTCTTCGCCAACTTGTTACACGCATCGCGTATTAAAGCGAGTAAAATGAAAGATTTAATTTGATTTGGAGAATTTAATCAATCGTAAATCCCAAAAATGCTATTTATTCAATCATAAATCACAAAAATGCTAGATTAAAAAAAATGGTGAAACTATATACTAGAAAATGCCAGATCCAAAAGAAATATGCTAGATTTTAGTTTCGAAAAGAAAAACTACTAAATATATTTTACTGCTGTTATTTTGATATCCAAAACCAGCCAGGAACAGAGTGAACTAAAAATTGCACTGATGGCTGACCAGCTAAAGAGCCTAGGTCAAGACGCCTTACTTTCTCTATGCTTCAGAATTACAATAAAACTAATATTTTTATTCCGTACCTTAGCATTAACCAAATCCTTAGCGGCGTAATAGGCTAACACTTCTAACGCAATGTAACAGCAGTTTTACGTCAAAACTTATTCTTACTTCAATTTCCTAAACCAAGAATATCCATGTTATACAGTATTTATAGGCAAAAAAAACAATTTTGAAAAATTTAAGAAAAACTAACTCGTACGTAAAAATCATATCATTATGACGTCACAGTCAGAAATTTCTAAGCGGCATTAAATTAGGGTATAATTAAATAACAAAGATGAAGTTTCGGGAATAATCTATATAGTTAGAATAACTGTGACGTTGAAAAGTTACGCAGCTATCGAATAAAAAAGTTTTTGGAAAGGACTCGGCTAGCAGGGGTGCCGAAACCCGGGGAAATGGGGGGGATATATCCCCCAATAATTTGACTGTATCCCCCCCAATTATTTGAGTATGGTCTACATCTGCATCCCCCCAATAATTCGACTCTGGTGTGCATCTGAGTGCAGGTCTCCACTAGAATTCGGGGAAAAAAAGTGTTCCATTTCTGGTGAAGACCTTTTTTTTGGTCTTCACTTAATTTGCTTACCTGAAAAAAATCGTGGTCGAGATTCATCCCTCCAAATGTTGAAAATATGGCAAAATTGTGGTAAAATTGCAAATTATTTCCCCCTCAATGCTCAACAAAGATCGGCACCCCTGTCGGCTAGGCCAACTGTAAGCGGTAAATTGTTACACATTGGTAACTATAAAACAGCACTGGCATATTATCGTCTAGTTCAACTGTACAGGTTGCAAATCATAACTGTTCCTAACAGTTTTTTCTGAACAGTGAGGTAGCAAAACATTTTAGTCAATGCACGGCCGCCACAACGTGCATTTTGAAGTATAATTTTACGGCGGCAAAAAAATTCTTTTACGGCCGCAGGTATAAGGTTGCACCATTTTTTTTACGGAATTTTTGAAAAAATTATTGTTTAAAATATTGCAAAACACTGTGAATTTATGTTTTTAAAATGAATTGGGGTATCGTACGGACTGTATTTGTGAGCTCAAGTTTTTAGCATTGAAAAAATACGGAGTTCTGGGGCGAGAGAAAAGTTTCGTGAATTTTTTGAAAAAATAGCAATTTTTGTTCAGTTCAGTTCAGTTCAATTTATTTGCCACATTATGCATTTATGGACACCAGCAAATCAATAAATACTCATTTGGCAAAAAAAAAAAAAAAAAACAAACAAACAATACAATATTCAAGTGCACACAAACACACAGCAGCAGGGATGGCCACGAATAGACCTCTCGGTCTTCAAGTCAAGCAGCCACCCTTGAGGTTAAGTAATTACTAACTTGTTATTTACTAATTCAAAAAATCTGAGAATCTAAGCGACGGGGAGTCACAAATCGTGGTGACACTGAGTCATTAATTGTAGTTACCCAAAATATGCTTCTTAAGTTTACTTTTAAATAACCTTGGAGTTTCAGTTTGGATATTTGAAGGGATTGCATTCCAAACCTTGACACCTTTGTATTTAATGGATCTTTGAAGTCTTGCTGTTTGAAATCTGGGTATGTAAAGAGATAGATTATTAGATGGACCGGTGGATCTGATTAGTCGAGTAGAAATTTTACTTGTTTTAACGAACATATTAGACAGTTGTGGAGGTAGTTTTTTTAGAAAATGTAGATGCACAAATTTGGCAGTTTCAAGGTCGCATAAATCTGGTAATTTAAATATGCCAAGTTCTTTAAAGTAAGGAGTAACATGATCCTGATAGCTGCCGCCGCAAGAAAGTTTTATGGCTTTGTTTTGAAGCGTACTCAATTTTGTTAGATAAGAAGGAAAAGTTAGTCCCCATATTATCAAGCCATATAATAAGTAGGGGTGAACCAAAGCGTAGTATAATTTAATCATGGCAGATTGAGGAAGGAAATGTTTATGTTTGGACATTATTCCAACTGCTCGAGATATTTTATGTGCGGTTTCTGTAATATGGACGTGGAAGTTTAATTGAGAATCGAGATGAACACCCAAGTATTTTACACTTTTTGAAGTTGATAAGGGTATATCATTTAAGTACAAGTATGTTTGTGGTGTGGTTTCTCTTAATTTAGGTGGAATTATTAGATAATTAGAATTGGTGGGGTTAAGACGTATTCTATTAGCCATACACCATTGGGAAACTTTTAGTAGATCGTGATTCATTTTGGTTTCTAGGCATGGTATGGTATTACTGTTCAAGATTAAGCAGGTATCATCAGCAAATAATCTTGGAAGGCTGCAAGCTGAGTTTGGAAGATCATTGATATAAAGTAAAAATAGTAACGGTCCTAGAGTTGACCCTTGTGCAACTCCATATTTGACTGACTTTATTTCCGAATCAATGCCGTTAATACTTGTGCACTGTGATCTATCAAGAAAGGTCTCTATGAGCCTGTTTGATGGTCCTCGTATACCATAATGTTTAAGCTTAGCTAATAAGATATCGTGCGGGACACAATCGAATGCCTTTCGCAGATCCAGAAAAATTAAGCCAGTGTAAAGATTTTGGCTAATGTTGTCATATGCAGTTGAAACAATGTCCAAAACGGCATGAGTGGTAGAGGTATGTTTTTGAAAACCGTATTGGGTTTTATGTATTACATTTTGCTTTCTCAAAAAAGCCAAAAATCTATCGTAAATAAGACGTTCAAGAATTTTAGCGAAGCAAGTCAAAATCGAGATTGGGCGATAGTTATTAGGATTAGTTTTATCTCCTTTTTTGTGGATGGGAATGATTTTGGCGCGGGTACAGCTTTCAGGAAAGATGCCATTTACAAATGCGAACTCGATGAAGCATTGCAAGTAGGGTGCGACATTGGGAGCAGCTATGCGAAGGAAGTAGGCAGGAATGTTATCATGGCCGACAGCTTTGTTCACGTTAAGCGAGTGAATTGTATTTACAATTTTATCACAGGTCGCTGCTGTTAAAAATATTGATTCGGAAACGCTTTTGGATAAATAATTTTGGTAGTGATTGTTTTGATGTTTGGGAATATCATCATCCAATTCCTTACCTATTGTACAAAAAAAATTGTTAAAAAGATTAGCTATTGTTTTTTGGTCAAGTAATTTGTTATTGTCGATAAAATCTTCGGCTGCCGAAGATTTTACCTTTGCAGTAGGAAGTACTGATCGGATAATTTCCCATGCCGATTTAGGATTAAGTTTTTTGGTTTCTAACAATGTTGCAAAATGTTGTTTTTTTGCTAGTGCTATCGATTTAGTTAACTTGTTTGAAAATTTGCGATAAGAAGCTTTTTCGTTTTCATCACCTTGCAAAAAATGAGAACTTAACATCAACCGTCTCTTGCGGATTAGAGGTAAAAGCTCTTTTGTTAGCCACGGTTTGTTTTTTAATCTTGTTTGTCTACGCGATAGTTGTCTAATCGGGGCATGGGCATCAATTGTTGATCGTATTACGTCTACAAAGCCGTTAAAAATTATATTATAATTAAGGTGATTGAGGACGTCGCAGTTTAAGTATTGGGATAAATTTTGGTCTAGTTCATTGCAAAAATCTTCACGATTAAGTTTTGAAGTGTCCCTATGGTACCTTGGTGGTTTTGCACGCTTGCAATGAATTATATGTTTTATGTTACATACTGTAATATAATGATCGGTTAGGTCGTTACGAATTACGAAAGGTGTAATTTTGTGTTTCAAATCATTGGTGATTATATGATCAATAATGGTAGAAGTTGCAGCGGTCACACGTGTTGGGAGAGTAATTAGGGGGAGAGTAGTTTGTGACTTTACAGAAGATTACACACTTAGATTTTCAAAGCAATTTGAAAAGAGAGTACCGTAAATACAAAGTTAGAAAAACTTCACTTTTACCACGATTATCCAACTCTAATTTCAAGTGAATCTAATGTTTACACTTCAGTGTATGTGATATCTTTCTCACATCTAATGTCTATCAATGAATATTCGCGAACGTTTCGGCCTACAAAAGGCACTTTGTTAAATTTAACATAAGGTTTTTAATTACAAAAACAAAAAACAAAAAAACTGAGGATCCCATAGCAGGGTTGTATTAAGGAGGAAGGGATTAGGGACGTTTGCCTCAGGACCTCCTTTAATGGGTCCACAATTGTAGAAACGAAAAAACAATAAACCATTAAGTTTTTCTAAAAAAGTCCAAATTTTTTACAGGAGCTTCGCCTCTTCATCTTGATCAGGTGATGTAAAACGTTCATTAAGTACTACAGGCAATTGAACAATTATAGATATATTTAACTTCACACTTAATTTCTTAATGATTCTTCAGGCAGCGTTTTTCGTGATCCAATAGTTTGTTGTTTGGAATTCTTGGCGACAATTTCCAACGCACAAAAATTGTTCAGTGGATGTGGTTTTGCTCCCTTGATCGCTTGCCAGTCATTAGAGTTGTTCTTTTCTCAAAACAAATTCTTCGCACTCGCGTATTTTCAGAACAAGTTGGCGTTTTCAAAATACGTTTTTTAGCAAAACGGCTACAAAGTTAAACATTTTAGAAAGGTTTACTTCGATGTTTGGGATCTCAAACTAGATATACTAACGTGTTTCGACACAGTCTTATGTCATCTTCACAGCGTTACATTCAAAAACATAAGCAACACACTGAAAATTATTTAACGCAATATGCGCTGAGCCATTGCGACGCATTTCAACCTTGCTCAAGGGTCTCATCAGGCGCCAATAATACAATATATACATCAATATACACATTGTACGATTGAGTTAAAAATCAGGTAGAAAATTATTACAGCATACGGACCTGTTCAGTCCATGTACAATTCCGTGACGACAAGCACATGTGACAGTACTTGGAAAAGCACAGGAAGAGCTCTAGTTGAATGTTTTTGAAACGCCTGAAGCGCAAGGTACCAAACCAGCGCGAAATAAACCTGAAATTTTACCAACCTTAACCCTATATCTACCGGGCTATTTTTACACCCTATTTGTACCGGGGGGAGGGGGGGCAAATTTGCCCCCCTATCTAAAAATCGATTGGTAAGTGATAGAAGTAAGATTTTTTGCTTGTTGAAGCTATTTTTGTTAAATTTTAAAAATATTTTTTTGAGATTGTGACGTCACGAAAACGCTGATGACATCATCAAAACCAGTAAATCGTTATAACAGCATGCAAATTTGCCTAAATGTTGCGAAATATTAGTTTTAGTTTGGACTTTTGTTATTTCAAAGACATCTCTGATAAAGTTACCGCAAATGGTGACGTCATCATGCATGATGACATCATCTTTAATATATTTTGTTGACTATTGTTTGTAATTTTTTGTGACTGAAATATAGTATATTTCACAAAATTATAGAATACTGCAGTATTATTTTCATTTTATCATTCAACAGCTGATAAAAATGAATATTTTTTTATACAAACGCAGTTGATTTTGAGAAACAGCAAAACAAGCAATATTTTTGAATTATGATGTCATCAATGACGTAATGATAATGCAATGCATTTATCAGTAAATAAAATATTTTATTCCAGCTAAAGATTGGCATTGACATGGAATACACAGTACAATGAATAGAGTATGTGCACTGATAAGCATGCATTGCGCTCAAAACTGCATAAAACTCCTTAGGTGCCTCTGACAAAGGCAAAAATGACGTCACTTCCAGTTGTCCGGCTGACCCCAAAGTTTCTGAAAATGTATGTTGTTAAATTTGATTCAAAGTCAGGGTGCATCAAAGCAAAATTTTTTTTCGTTTAGGAGCTATATTAAAATAACTGAGAGGGGGGCAAATTCCCCCCCCCCCCCCCCCGGTACAAATAGGGTTAAGCCAGAAGTCAGCCCAAAAAGCCCGGCCCGACTTTGAAGTAAGGAAGTGCTGACTTGGAATGACCAACCAAAAAGTTTGGGCCCTTGAATCTTTATGATATTTTACCCAAGAAATAGCTTCTTCTACAAACACCTATTGTACTGCAAAAGATGTATCTTTATTGTTTAGTATCTTAGATTTTATATTAACTTTTTAACATGGGATTCCAAGCAATTATAAACGCGCAATTTTAACGAAAATATTTTTGATGTATTTGATATAGCGTAATTAGGGTCTACACAAGAGGTTATTAAGTGTCAGTCACGAACGAGCACGAACAGCACAACATCAAAAACGTCATAATTAAATCAAGGCTTTTTGGTAATGTCATTGGTAAACTCGATTACATGATCGCTATGTCACACATGGGCACCACTAAACATAAAATAAAGACACTGCAAAAAAAACAAACAAAACAATATAGACACAAAAAAAAAGAATTTACCTACCCCTAAGCAAGAAAACTGTGGTGCAATCCTCACCATTTGATTTACAGCGCAGGACTAAAAATCTAAGTTACCATTGCACTCGGTTTAGCCAGTGGTGGCCTTAGGAAAGGGGGGGGCCCTTGTGCAAATTAAATGGGGGGGCCCTTTTCTCTACACACTACTTTAACATGTTTTATCTGCACTTGCAATTAAGCGCAACAATGCATTTCATAAATAACAAGACCAGAAGACCAATGCAATTGCAGCCCTAATTAAATCAAATGTTTGTTCATAAGTTCCTCTCATCTAGATCATCAACTCAATTAATTGCAGTAAATTAACGTAAACTTTCAGCAATTGCTTTCAGTATGCTTGTGTTATTACAGAATATGTTTGAGTACTTAGCAATAATGTTTGAATGCTTTATACTGCTTAGCATATGATATACTGTATACGTTAGTCAAAAACCTATTACTGCCAGTTGCTGAAAGCAGTTGAAAAAAAAACAAGTGGAAAAACGACTACCTTGTCATAGGCGTAGCCAGGATTTTTGATTGGGGGGGGGCCAAAACCACAAATCACATGCAATAACGTCATCAGAAACTTCGAAAGAGGAATTTTTTGGTGGGGCAAAGATATCGTAGAATGGAAGATCAGAAGTCGTGGCCTTGTGTAGGCATGTAACTAGGAACTCGTTCAAGGAGAGAGCTTAAACCAATAGCCTAGTTAAAATGCAAAAATGTGTAAATTGGGAGACGTGCTTAAGTAAAGAAGTGCACTGTAATTCAAATGTATCACAGACGGAGGTCTGGGGGCGAAGCCCCCAGCCGCTGGACGATTTTTCGTAATTTTTTGGAAAAAAGTAGTTTTAATACCATTGGATCACATTTTGCACATTTTCAGAGCCATTTGAAAGTGCTAGATTTTTAAAATTTGAAAGCCAATTGAAAAAATTAAGTTGTTTAGTCCTCCTTTTGCTTGCAATTTAAGTCCAAAACACGTTTAAAATCCTGCATTTTTTGGTTAAATTTTATTAGTGATTTCGCCCAGGTAGGGGGAAGTAAAGTACATTCCCTCCTGCAATATTTTAGCAGTAAATAACAATTCAGTCGATTATTTTTTTTATAGATTATTGTTTTGTCTAGAAAACAACCAGTTGTAGGAGTACATATACGGCCAGGGGTCCAGGCTCTCTCAATTCAAAAATTTGTTCAATGAGCATTCCCCTTACTGAAGCTAATTTTTTTCAAAAGTATTTTGTTGCATAAAAACGGGTGAGGTGGAGGTGAATTGTAATTGAAAAATGTACAGTAGATAGTTATGCCTACAAACCATGTTATTGCCCGAGTCGGATTTACATTGAGTTGGGCCCCTGGCACTTTGAGATTTTTGCAATATTTTCGCGCCAAATACAGGTGAAGACCAAAAAAGTCTTATCTGAGTGCGGGGCCCCTGGCACTGTGCCATGCGTTAAATCTGTCCCTGGTTATTGCATTACATTCATAAAAAGGTTAGATGAGAACCTCAGTTAGCAACTTTTAGGATAGAAACGCTTAATTTCACTCGGGTTATACGTTTAAATTGGTTGGCAACATTAAATTGAAGGAGCCCTGGCCCCCTGAAACAGTATTATTGTTGGGGGCCCATTTAAATTGGTTGGTAAAAATTAAATTGAGAGGGCCAGGGCCCCCTGGCTCAATACAATTGTTAATTACTGCTGTACGGGTGTACTGTTGTATGCAAAGATGCTAAAAGAAACTGAAGAAACAACAGTCTTTTTTGTGACATTTTTATCATGGGTAGCATTTCAATTGGGTGGGCCCCTGGGCCCCCCCTGGTTACGCGTATGACCTCAGTAGCCTAACAGTAGCAAGCAAAAAAAAGAATAGTAAGTTGACTTCAGCAGTAAATTTTTATTATCTGTTTACTAAATGTGACTTAAAAGTTAAAAGTAATATTGTCTTGGAAAGGGGGATATGTGTAATAACACTTGGAACAAGTGCATCTTGAGGGAGGGAGTACATATGTAATGACACTTAAAACAAATGCATAAACTTTTCATCATAATTTGCAATAGTTTTTCATAATCAATTTTTTCTGCGTGCGATAGGTCAAATGGGGGGGCCCCCCAGAAGTGGGGGGCCCCTGTGCATTTGCACACTTTGCACATTCCTAAGACCACTACTGGGTTTAGCATAGTTTTGCGCATTTGGTTCTTTCAAAAAAATGGAAAACAACTGCGGAAACTTATTTGATTCAAGCAAACAAAAAAAATTGAACCCTAATAGATCACCCGATAAGCCGAGCGTGTTATAAGTTACACATTGTAACTACAGTAACATCTGTCTAGTCTACTGCAAATATTGCAAACGTAATTAAAAAATCGCGAACAAACGTATTAGAGAATTAAACTTTTTGCCACACATTTCATATTAAATTATTCTTTGTTTTTCAGAAACAAATATTAGTTGCTATGATTAAATTAATTGAACAGATGACTGTCCTTTTTTTTTTACAGCAGTGTTTACCGATAATTTTCAGTAATAAGCTAAAAGTACTATATAAGGCATTGATAAGCTTCTTCAACTCGATAAAAATAACTAACGCTAATGATGATCTCGTAATTGTTGAATTTTTGCACATCCAAAAAAACAAAACTCTTTTAACTTTTTCCCAATTAAGAGAATCTTGAAAGAGTGAGTAGACAGGTACTTACAGCGCACGTGTCGAAAACAATATCATTTTTGACTTGCTTTTTGGATATCCCCTTGACCAAAATCCTGACAAATAGCTGTATGAATTGCAATTTACAGTCTGTTTTTAATTGTTATGAAGAGATGTTTACTGATTACTAATGACAAGCAAACATATCACAATGTAAAACTCTTCAATCACATTTATTTAGTGTCGCACGTTTTTCACAAAATAATTCCAAGGTTTGATTTGAGTTTTCTTCATACTGTATCAATAAATAGGTTGCATGATGCATATACTCACAGACGAAATCTTGAGCATAAAAGTTTTTTAAGAATTTGATGAATAGGTATCAATGAGTTCATGAGGTTTGATATAATGTCTAACCTACCGTATCTGTAAATAAATGATGAGCCTCACAGCACGAACAAAAGACTTCCTCTACACGTTGGAAACAAAAATAAGAGTTTCGGTGAATTTACATTCATTTTGCACTATTCATTATGATACTGTAAATCGAAAATCACATTATAAATAAACAGAAAAGAAAAATAATTTTTCAAAGTCTTTAGATTTTGTATCGAAACAGCAGGTTGTGTGTTGTAAAACTTATCAGTAACATCAGCAGGGTTTTGTGAAGGGGGAGGTGGGCTTTTTTCAAAGTCAATGTGAAGATAAAAACAAAAAGGTTTTCACATCAGCGAGGCCGGAAATTTTTTTTTTTCAATTTCGAAAACTTTTTTACAAGATTTAAAGTTTAGACCAAAAAAGGTTTTCAGTCTACGTGAACTGAGGTTCCATTCGTCGGAACCACATTAAATGTTTGTTTGGCGGTCTGCTACCAGGTTGGGGGGTATAGCTGCTTTTTAGGGGTAATATTTAGTTGATCAATCCATAATTATCGCCCACTCACGAGGAAGCGATGTTGGCGCTTTTTATTTTGGACAAATCGTCTTCACTCGCTCAAGAGTTGACAGCATTTCAAGCTTTTCGATTGATTTTTGGCTTCTTACGTAAATTTGCTGTTTGTTCGAAGCCACCAAGCGGAGATAATCATCGCAAAGCGCTTTGTTAAAGAACGCAAAAAGAAATACACACGATATAGGGTTTTCCCATGCCAAAAAAGGGGAGCATGCACAATGCCTCCCTTCCTGTCCATTATAGTGAAAACTATGTCATTCAGGTAATTTTAGATTGAGTCAATGAGAAAGTTGAGAGTATCAAGCAGTTAATGTCACGATTAGAAGCGCAAATGATCAATGAGTTTTTAGTCGTTTTCATTGTGGACAATGTGTTAAATAAAATCTGTCGTTTTTATTGTGTAAAAAGGTACGTAGCCCGCAATAACTTTTCTCCTGTGAAAGTTGCCCGTAGCAGTGAAAAGGTTAGACAGGCCTGATCTAGAGTAACATCCAAAAGGAATGTTCCTTCACAGTTTAAACGAAGAAATATCAAAAAGTTTGAATATTTCTTCTAGCATAATTTTCCCTAATTTTCTCGAAAATTGCTGCGAATCAAATATTCTCAGTGAAGACCTAAAAATGCCAGCGGAAATTCCGAAATTTTCCAACGCACATTTCAGAAAAATCCCGGAAATTTTTGTCGCATATTTTTGACGCAAATCTTACGTATTTTTTGCCGGAATGGAATATTTATATCTCCACCGAGAAAATTATGGAAAAATTATCGGGTTTTCTCGCGGAAATTTCCGGTAAAGACGGATGCTCAATCATCAATTCGAGCCCAAGCAAATTTTTTTGAAATCATTACTTGGTATCTAGGTGAACTGTTGTCGTGAAGGCTAGGATACATCTCTACTTCACACGACAGCTTTTCCAAATTTTGCATTTTTTACGCGCCAAAAGTTTCTCAACTCCGGCACAAAACACCAATCACAAAGAAAAAATTTCATCACGTTATTTTTTTCCATGGCGTGATCAAACAACATTTACGTCATAAACATCCACCTCCTTTTTCAAGTTTGACCAAGAGTAACTTGCTCAAGAAATATTTCTTCGCGATGAAGTGGAAGAAAATTACGAAAAATTATGCTGAAAGAAATATCAAAAAGTTTTGATACCGGTATTTCGTTCTGCATAGTTTTCTTTAATTTTCGCGAAAATTGTCGCGTTTCGGAATATTTTTAGTAGAGGCATAAACATGCCAGCAGAAATTCCGAAATTTTAAACGTACATTTCAGAAAAATCCCGTAAAACTTGTCGCATATTTTTGAAACAAATCTTACTAATTATCTGCCGGAATGGAAGATTTATATCTCCACCAAGAAAATTTATGGAAAATTATCGGAATTTCTTGCGGAAACTCTTGGTGGAGACAGGGCCTAAAGATGCTTCATTGAACAGAGGGTCATACGTTTAAAAATCTTTCTGCAACCTTGTTTTTAACCTTATGTTACTTAACTTTTTTCAGGGTATTGACTCCTCAACGGCAGAGCTTCTAAAGCCCAACATGGTTTATCGATAATAACTAAAAAAATACACACAAGGCCGCGGGAAGCCAAACGTGGGCCCGGGGCCAGCTCAAACATGACCGATTTCTGATCTTGTGAAGTCCAAAACGAGCAGAAAAATGCCGCAGTTTGGTCAGATATACTGTATGATGTGATCTCAAAAAAAAAAGGTCTTCACCGAAATTTGAAGGGTTTTTCCGGCCAAAAACAAGTGATCTCAAAAAAAAAGATCTTCAAGCTTCGCATGCTGATTTTTCAATGTCATTTCGATGGGCCCCCTCTCAAGCCCATGGACCTTCTGCTGGGCTCCCTGAAGCCAACGAAGTCCCCTGAAGCCCATGGGCCCCCTCATGGGCCGCCTGAGGTTCATGGGCCCCGGGGTCATTGTCCCCTCCTGCCCCCCTCTCGGCAGCCCTGACTACACAAGCTAGAAGTTTTAAATTTTCACTGCATATAAGAGAGCATTTATTCATCTTTCGATATAGCAAAAACACTGTTGGAATTGTTCCCAAAAGTTAGTTAAACATGCATTTTATTTAAGGTGGTCAAGTTTCTGATATTTGGCGCTTATTTACTAAGCGTTAAAAGAGATCATAATAGTTGTGTGGAATGATAATTAAGCGTGAAATGCGATCATGTTTGGTTCACCGCAAAGACCAATTCACACAGACGTCGCCATCGCATCAGATGAACACAATACGCCTCAGAGATGGAACCGGTCAGGATTTTCTCGACCCGACCGGACCCGACCGGTAAATTTCAAAATCATCGCCGGTTGACCGGCCGGTCGGCCGGTCGACCAGTTTTTTTACTGAAGGTTTTTGTTCAGTGTTCAATGTATCTAATGAAAAATTTTTAAAAGGGGGGTGGGCATAGGTGAGGTGTTAAAATTTGTGACTTTGGACGGGGGTTTCAGAATAAAAAAACGCAAAAAAAAATTTGCATTTTTTGCAAAAATGCCTCAATTTTAAGACCTATTTTGGTTAAGTTTCGGTTTGAATGACCTGCTTTGAGCAGCGCAAAACGTGCAC
The DNA here is from genome assembly GCA_963965965.1 of Trididemnum nubilum. Lineage (NCBI taxonomy): Eukaryota > Metazoa > Chordata > Ascidiacea > Aplousobranchia > Didemnidae > Trididemnum > Trididemnum nubilum. The sequence goes on along the minus strand of OZ014480.1, from coordinate 30,062,783 downwards.
AAAATAAGCATAAAAATCACTGGAGGGCACAAGCTAAATTATTAGACGTACGTCCTTTTTAATGATATTTTGCAAAAGGCCAAAAAATGATGTTACAATTTTTCAGCTATTGGTGACAGATTATTTGCAATTTGCCGAGCAGCAAACATTAAACTTTCTTTCGGCAGTTCTACCTTTGCAGTTACAAAAAGATAAATGAAAAAAAAATAATAACAGCAAAAGATAGGTAACAGCAAAAACATACGAACATCACAATACTTGTACTATTGCACCCAAAAACATTAAAATGATGGAGCAAAAACAGTATTGAAAATTATGTCACTAACAGCGTGAAAATAAAGGGATATTGAAAAATTATGTCACTAACAGTGTAAAAAAAGGAATACTGAAAAATTATGTCACTAACAGCGTGAAAAAAATTAATAATATTCAAAGGTGGGCTCAAGTTCGTTAATCGTTAATCCGTTAATAACGAAGCTAACTTTTTCATTAACTCGTTAATCCGTTAAAAAGTTTTTTATTGTTAACGGACTAAATTAACTTCCGTTAAGTTCTGTTAATTTCCGTTAAGGTTTTCATTGTTAATAATTTGCAGCATTCATTCATCGTACCGGTACAAACCATCAGTTTGCACTGGTAACACTTGTTGCGTAATAGCGCGAATTTTATTGAAAAAGTGAAGAAGCTTTTTTTGTGGCAAATATTAAGCTGCAGCCTCATAGGTCTTTTAGTTATCGCTGTTCGCAATTTCCAAAGATTTTCCTATCGTGGCTTCGTTAATGCATTTGAAGTTATTTTTATCTTGAAATTATATTAGACTGTAAATGTAACTTCCAAAACACAAAAAGACCACCACAGCAATAAATTTTTCCGTAGAATCAGCTCAACAGCGTTAATACGTGTTCTAGAAGTGAGCAAATAAAAGAAATGTACCTTACACCCAAAATATTAGCGAATTAACGGACTTTATTAACTTCCGTTAATTAAAGCTGAACATAACGGATTAACGTTAACGGAGGTGTGAAGTTTGTTTACGGACTAGTGGTTAACGAAGCTAACGTTTTGCATTAACTTGCCCACCTATGATAATATTGATAACAACTAGGCTGCTTCATTAACTGTTTGAGAAAGTATGAAAAGGACCTATTGCAAAACATTATGTACTGGAAAAGCTTTTTAGCTCCAGAGATTTATATTAATTGTTCCGTCCGTACATAAATCTCTGAGGAGCTAAAAACCTTTTCCAGGACATAATGTCTTGCAATAGATCCTTTTCATACTTTCACAAACAGTTAGTGAAGCAGCTAGTTGTTACAAATATTACTAATTTTTTTTCACACTGTTAGTGACATAATTTTTCAGTATTCCTTTCTTCACGCTGTTAGTGACATAATTTTTCAATATCCCGTTTTTTTCACGCTGTTAGGGACATAATTTTCAATATCATATAATGTTTTTGCTCCATCATTTTAATGTTTTTGAGTATGATAGTACAAGTATTGTGAAGTTCGTATGTTTTTGCTGTTACCTATCTTTTGCTGTTATTATTTTTTTTTCGTTTATCTTTTTGTAACTGCAAAGGCAGTACTGCCGAAAACTGTTCTGAAGAAGCTTCCCGGTTGGGGAAGCGAAACGTCAAACCAATAAATAAACTCATCGGTAGTACGAAGTCATTATGAATAACTATCCCGATGAACGTAACGCATCCGGTATTTTTATTGAAACCACTAAACTGTTATGACATTGGCTAGAAAACATTCGAAATGTAATGTGCCCCAGCAGTTTGTAGAAATGCTGCTACTTCAGAACAAGCCGTGATTAGTTAGATATAGAAAAACAAGTGTTATGTCTTTCTTGCCCATAGTAGAGTGTGGTAAATTTAAGTTGAAACAAGCTTTTTAAAGCGGCAAGATTTTACCATGTAGTAAAAAATCTAAATCTGCACCACTTCTACTCTTAAGCTGATTAAAATGATGCTAAAATGCCAGGTAGCGCAAGCCTCTTCCACATGCATGCTTTATTAGAATCTGATTACGCGATTTTAACGTATATTTTGCACTTTTTTGCTTTGTGCCGTGGCCCAAAGTCGGGAGGCATGGCACAATACTCCCACCCTAAATACGTCCCTGGATGTGCATATTTTAATGGTCACAGCATATCAGTCACAGCTTGAAACCATTCAACAAGGGTTTTCAAAAGGTGTGGTTTGTTAATACTGATTTTTTATACAAAGTTTTATTCATGATAAAATATATAAGTATATTTCGGTGGGTGCTTAGATGTCTTTTGGTTGCCGGAAAAAAGAATTCGACCGGTTTTTCAACCGGCTTGACCGGCCGGTCGAAGAATTTCGACCCGACCGGCAACCCGACCGGCCGGCCGACCCGACCGGTTTCCATCTCTGATACGCCTAATGCGGGTTGAAGAAATTATTCAACCATTACAAAAATTCAGCACAATTTTAATTATTTGGACTGATATGATGATGTAATATAGTTAGATGACATATAATAAGCTTTATTCATGCGCTATATGAATTGATATATTGCAAAATTGTATTAAATTCTACATGATTGTGGGCAAAAAGTGAATCACTGTACAGTACAGTAAATTAACCAAATTTTATTTTTGGTAAAATATTGCACATACAATGATAACCCCGTAAACTTGAAGACAACGAACAACAAAGTTGTCGCAAAACCACATGCAGTACTTTTTCATGAACGCGCGATTTTGTTGGCTAAAAGAATACAGCGATAAGCTGCAAATTGACCTCATTTACTACAATTTTACTTCAAATTGACCTCATTTACTTCAAGTATTGCTATGATATCTCTTTTTACTAAGATTTGAAACCTTTCTAATAAAATGTTTGGAGCAACAAACTAATATATTATTAGGCTAATGACGGCTATGGCTTTTTAATTTACAATATTTTACTGTACTTTTACTTTGTATAAAATACTAATAATGCTGTTGAAGTTATTCTGACAATAAGTCGGAAACTGCAAGTTTTTTATATTTTTTTGATTAATTTTGCTACAGCAATTTATACTAATAAAGGATTTATTCTATCACTCTGTATGATTAAATGCTGCTAATTTGTTCATATTATACGAAGGAATGATTGCTTTGGATTCTAAAGTCTGAAATTTATTGCGGTCTCTCCGTTTTAGGGAATCAAGTACTAAACTAGAACGTGACATCGCAAGCGATATCCGGGGACTTCGCGGCATTATCGAACTTTATTACGGTAATAGTGATCTCGTTGCTTTGAATGAATTTGTAAAAAATGTAGTCGTTTCCAGTCAGTCCATTAATTGTTAAGCTATTAAATTAGTTCTGCTTATTTCACTTCAAGAAAAAGTTACTGCTAGGTTTTTGTCTAATCCCTAATATAGACTCTGAACCGTAACTTTCCTTGCGTTAAACGCAACCTTAATGCTACGTTGCCACCAAACCCCACCACGAAAAATCCCTGCCTCCGCACTACCTCCAAGCGCGAATAAATCTTTATTGCAGCAATAACAGGAACAAATCATAACATGGTGAAGTATCTACAAACACATTCAAAACCAGGACAACCCAAGTTTAACACTTACAATTAAAAATAAAACAAAATTCTTTATTAAACGTGACAAAGAGGACAAACGCGTCGTTATTACGCCGACCATAACAGAAAGATTTCACTTCAACTGCACCATGGTTACATTATTACGCCCTCGCATAATACGCCAAATAATGATTATCTTTAGGCAATACTTAAACAGAAAAATTTTGCTTGGGGGGACGCTTTTGCAGCCTTGACCAAACGCATTCGGAATGCGAAAATACTTTAGTGGAAATTATGTCTTTCCGTCCCCAAAATCGAGTAAAGACCAAAAAAAAAAGGTCATCATCGCGATTTGGGACCAAATTCAGGCGGAGTTTCTGGGATTTATTCGTGCTGAAGGGCCCTTTTTCGTCTAATCAACCAGCGCTGAAATCTCGAAGCGTCCCCCCTACAATTTACGTACTGTCTCTAGGGTACTTGGTGCTTCCGAACAGGCAGCAAACTGAATGTACAATTCCAACAAATACACAGAAACATTGCACCACCTCAAACCCAAACCAGACACCCCAAACTACGCAGAAGCCGTTGTAATCAAAACTGTGTGTATCATCCACTATTTAGCGCCTCACGCCGCCTGTTAACAATCACTGGCGTCGCTGAGGATGGTGACACCCGGGGCGGAATTTCGTGGTGTCGCCTTTTATAATGTACTGTATAGTCGCCTTTTATAATGTAAAGATAACGGTACTACTTCATTGTGGTAGACAGCGGTTGTTATTTGTCCAACTCAATAACTTCTCATTGGAAGATTATAAAACTTGAAAACGTAGTAGCACTCGTTTACAATAAGTCGTGTAACCCGAAATCTGCAATTGGGGGGCTGTGTTCGGGGGCCTGAGAGCTCCGCTCCTAGCACTCCAAAATTTTGTATGGTTTTGCAAATAACTTAATTTTAGGCCAATTTCGATAAAAATTAATAATTTTGAAATGCGGCATAGAAATTAGCAGTGCAAAAACATAAAATGGGCAATGTTTTTTTTGATGGCAATTTTGATGTTCAATTTTATCTTTGCGGGGAAACTTATAACTTTTAAATTTATAATTTCTATACCCTTCTTTTTACTCCAAGATATCTCAACTATTATTACTATTCTTTGGGGCAATAACTTAAACAAAAACGAGTTGGTTTCGCTATATGGACGTTAGAAATACTGGATATTTTTTCGGGCCCAGGTGTCGGTTTGTGACAACATTGGTACTTCTCAACTAAAGTTGCATGCAATTTCAGATTTTTTTATATACAATTTGACGTTTCATTTTTTAACAGTACTGCACTGCTATAAACGAATTTCATACCAGTACCATGGGTGAACCAGCGCTGTAATCTTGTTCCTTGATAGTATGCACATAGAAAAAATACACTGTAGGTTACAAAGTTTACAATAAATGACAATAGCGCTGACCTTGCTGCCTCTTTGAAGTGACACACCGATACCAAAAGTTGTACCACAGATAGTTACATTTTCAACAATTAGCACAAGCAGACAGCAGTGTTTTCCTGATTTCATGCGGACAAAATTTACATGGCTGATTTTCATGCTGCGGCATGAATTTGTGTGTTCTAATCTCGTAGCATTTTTTAAACATATTGAAAAGGGCTACAACTTAGTCCAACATGCAATTGCAACTGCCTTTTAAAATCATTTCCGAAAAAAAAATGCAGCTAAAAATTGTGTAATGCTCAATGCTAAACATGTAAAAATGCCAAAGATAAAAAGTTCACAGAATGATAAACACCGTATATTCTTTCCCTTCCAAAATGTCCGTAGGATGATATGCCTACGGCCAGTAAGGAGTCATGTAACACTGAAGGAGAGAATTTTTTAAAAACTACTTCTTACCAGCACAAGATTTATCTTGGTAAAAAGTAATGAAATAGGCAGTAAATGATGAAGCTCCGAAACTCTTAATAAGATCATTTTACTTATTTTTTATGATATTGAAGTTTCATACAAATCCAAAGATGCCATGGCTTCGTTGTTACACCAGGGCTCCACAGGCCTTACTGAGGGAGCTTTCAAGAAATTTTTACACCAATTAAGCCCGAAAGAATATTCAGTATATATAACAGCTATGTAGGGAAACCAACTCGTTTTTTGTTTAAGTCATTGCATCAAACAAGAGTAATAATAGTTGAGATATCTTGGAGCTAAAAGAAGTGTAAGAATTATAAATTTAAAAATGCCTAAGTTTTCCCGCAACGATAAAATCAAACACCAAAAAATAAATTGGAGACTCTATACTTGAAGAATAGCTGAGAAGCAGTCATGTGATAACCACATGGAGAGCTCATAGGACAGACTTAGACTTAACATATCAACTGACGATATGGCAAAAAAAAATCATGATAATAAAATAATCGCTTTGCTGGTCCATCTGCATGAAAACGCTTTTATAAAGTCAATTCTGGGGGTTTCCCCATCATTTTGGCCCGATTTATCCCAGCCTTTACCTATCCCCTCAAAATCAAAACACCAACCCAGTTCCAGTCATCTACAACGCATAAATGCTGGTTTTCAGTCGAAATAGCGATTGGAAACAAGTAAACTTCATTGCGTCAGTGTTTTTTGATGTTTGTGACATCATATCCAGCAACTTGCGGAAATCCCTTTTTTCTACTGTAAATAGCTTATTTTCTGTTGAAGATAAACCATTTTTATCTATTGAACACTCGTAGCAAATCATGTATTCTGCGTCGTTTGATGTCAATATCAAGGTTCCACGAAGTGTAGTTTTCGAGAAAACGCAGAAGTCGAAAAATGACGTAAAAAATGGAGTCCTGAACCCTCAATATGACGTCATAATCAAAAATAATATCAAATTCGTAATTAGCTGCAAAAACTCCACTAGAAATTTGCTGAGCTGCTATGAAATTTACAAGTGGTACAATTTTGAAACTTCCTAATATGTATATAATTCTTTTATGAAATCTGTTAGCACGCTTCGACAAGCGATCAAAGTTTATTGCTTACTTTTGGCGATTTTTTAAACTTTGTACTAATCTGTGAGGTATATTTTTACTGTTAAAACACCCCCCCTTAAGCGACATAAGTGTTTACAATAACACAAAAATGCATTACAACAAGAAATCAAATAACAGCAACCACCCCCAACAAAAACAAACAGAAATAACCAACAGAAAATCCAAAACTTTCCAAAAAACAAATTTAACCCTGAAAAATAATGTAATCTTTGTTTATGAATCCTTTTGCAATCTGTCACCATGCAATCTGCACCGAGGAACACCAGCCGCACAGAACTTTCCATTGACGACACTGCAATGTAAATAATACTTTTTACAATGCAACCAACATACATTTCAACATCCAAAGATCCACTAGAAACAATGATCAGCATACGAGACCAAAAATTACCTTTAAAACATGACATGACTGGAAGTTCAAATAATGTGTTGAAAAATTGTTTTTTTTTTCAACTTAAAACATTAAAAAAAATCAAACGATGAAGCCTCAGAGCGGCCCCCAAACCAACCAAGCCGCGGTGGGCTAAGCAAAACACTGCACCCGCTTAACCATATAGACAAAAAAAAAACTGACAAGATTTCCAAGTCCGTTGAATTATCAAAATCATTTTTCAGTAATAATTTAAATGCAATGTTTTGACATTTACAGCAGAGGTGGAGTCCTCGAGGACACGTTTTGAACTCCTTGGCCTCGAAGCCTTAAGTCCTCGAAAATTGGCCAGTCCTCGGCTCGAGGACCTATACCTAAGACTTAACAAAAAAATTAATTTTTGAAGTTTCAAACGACCACATCTTCTCATCAAAAAACCTTGAAAATACCACATTAGCCAGAGAGAGCAACTTAGCAGCAATGTCAAACATAACAAGGAATTCTGCTTGCACAATCCTTAACCAAACAAACCTTGTCAATTACCTAACACCAAAAGCGAACATCCCAACCAAACAGCCCTCCAGATTCACCCCTAAAACCAAATTTTATTCAAACAATAGCTTACTACCATCAACCAAACCATTAAGATCCAGAAAAGTTAGTAAGTAACGCAATAACTAAATTGCAAGCTTTTGGAACACCTGTCCAGCAGCTATATCAGTATTCTCTCGTACATTTTGATGGGTCTGCATTATTCCGTATCAAATGTTGGTGACTTCCTTCAATTTCTTGGGAACTCTCGCAAAAGTTGTGGTTCAACCACCAATTCAATTTACCACCAAAAGTTTTTGATTAAACTTTTGTTTTACGCCTCAAAATGCGTTTCTATTGCAACAGGACAAAAATAAAAATGGCCATAGCTTCGCAACTGCTCATGCTAGATACAAATTTTTTTTTCTAAAGATACAGAATACTTAAGTTCCTATCTTTCCTCAATACATTATATTAGTCTAACTGCTCAATTTTTCAAGTAAAATCAAGAAAACAGGTTTTTTTTACTAATTTTATTGAGTTTTCTATGATAGCCTATGTCTCATTGCATAGAAGCGTTATGGAATTTGTGTAGATGGTAACTTTATATTACCTATACTGTCATTGTAGAGTAAATGCTGTATTAGAACATGTTAATTGATTTTCAGACTGTTCACAGATAGGATACGTACAACTGTAAGTGTTGAAAAGCACAAGATCACTACGACAAAATTTAATGTTTCAACTAATTTATAATCACAGACTGTATTCTTGTTATTTTCACATCTTAATTCTTTGCGATTGTTCTAAACAGGCAGAGTATTTTGGCTTTGGACAATAACATGCTTGTTATGCCTACGTTTAGCAATTACTAAATAGGTATACTATAGTATGCTCCAAAGCCAACATGCTATTGGTAGGCATCATGCTACTATTTAGGAAAACAAACTAATTCTCTTTGCTGAAAAAATGTTCAAAATTTTAGTAAGATTTGGCAGCTTTCTGCCCACAAAGAAGCAAAATAATGCAGCATGTTCTGCTGAGAAGTCTGCTTCCACAGTGCAGGATTCATGGATAAAAATTCATCTTGGCTTGACATCGCATAATACAAACCATGCTTAACTAAAATCTTTGAAAAACCAGGCAAACTCAAGAGTCAAAACAACTGTTTCTAGAAAGCTGTATACACATACATTGTGCTGCATCTGCAAAGTTTAAACTAAAAGCAATGTGTATCAAGTAACTTGACATTAGTAGAAGACTTCTAATGCTTACAACAATAAAAGCCTAAAAAGACATCATCATGAAAAAGGACGTGAAAACCAAAAAAATTTCTGAAGAGATTAGTTTACAAATAGAGAGTAGAAAAAAGGAATAAAGGTTAACAGCAAAAAGATCTAAAGCCAAAAGTATACATACTAGAAATAAAACTAATATTGTTATCAGCACTTAAAACGATAAAGAAAACTTTGAATTGACATGTCCAAGTCAGCCAGCATCCAAGAGCAGAATGAAGAGCTTCAGCAGTATTAGTGGTTGCTAAAAGTGCAACAATTAAAGACTCTGAAATAGATTGCTGTTAAACTTGCTTCTACTGTAGGTAGAGCATTGAAGTTTTTTGTTTTACTGCATTGGAATTGTAAAATGCTTCAAGATATGCAATAGTACATCATCAAGAGTGTTGAACACGAGTCAATTACCCTTTAATCCAATAATACTTCAATCACATACACGATAAGCTGACTTCATTTTCATCACAAAGCAATACTAAAACCCTTAATAATTTTAGATAATCAGTTTAGATAATCAGTACCCTTAATAATTTTAGATAATCTAAAACCCTTAATAATCAGTCTTTTCAGCAGCACCTGTTGCCTTTGATTAGCGTTTTGTTTTCTTTTTGAAGTTTAGCATGCTAACTTTCAGAATTCATGAGCAGTTGAGCAAGTCTTTAACTGCAAAGGGATTTGTACTGAAAAATGCAGTTCTGTCAAAATCATTTTCTTTTGTGGGCAGAGAGCAGCCAAATTTTTATTGACATTTCAACATTTTTCAAAGTCAACAGAAATAACATGTGAAAATAACAGAACGCAGCAGTGATTGATAATAAGTTAAACATTAGATTTCTGTCATGATTTTACTGCTTTTCACACTTACAGTGCTATCCATCTTATATTAGAGAACACTTTAAGAACCACTCAATATTTGTTCTAATACAATAATTACTTTAATAACAGTATAGCCAATAAAAAGTTACTTACAGGGTGTCCCAAAAGTAACCGAACTGCAAACTTTAATAAAAAATATTAGCGGTTCAGTTACTTTTGGGACACCCTGTACATTACCAGAAAAATTCCACAACTCCTCCATGCAATGAGATATATCATGGAATATTGAATAAAATTAGTAAAAAAACTGTTTTCTTGATTTTACTTAAAAAATTGAGCAGTTAAGACTGATATGATGTATTGAGAGCAGATAGGAACTTGGATATTCTGCATCTTTAGAAAAAAAATTTTGCATCTAGCATGAGCGGTTCCGAAGTTATGGCTATTTTTTTTTTCATTTTCTGTTGTGTTACCAAGGAAATGCATTTTGAGGAGGAGTAAAACAAAAATTTAATCAAAAACTTTTGGTGGTAAATTGAATTCACTTAAAATAATTGAAAACCAAACACTACAACAGCCTTTGGCTCCATGTCAAATGTCCATCAAACACTTTGGAAACAGAGAAAGCAGAGAACAAGTCATAAGATGCTCAGAGCTGGACAGCGCTGTTTCGAGCTTTTAGCTCTCATTGGCAGCCCTCAGCTTTAAAGAGCTAAAAGCTCGAAAAAGCTAAAAGCTCTAAAGAGCTAAAAGCTTTAAAGAGCTAAAAGCTCGAGAGCTAAAAGCTCGAAACAGCGCTGTCCAGCTCTGTGCATCTTATGACTCGAGCTGCTTTGTAGCTGCAGGGTTGGTGGTTGATCTGGCCACCTAACTGCCAGTGGAAGTCGTTATGATTTCCCAGGAGTCGACCACGAAGGACGTCAAACTTGTCGGTTAACAGAGAACAAGTCCAAACTTTCAACTAAATGATTTTGGGTTAACAGGTTAACGTTACATTGGACCAGAATTAATAAAAAAAAAAACTCAAAACAAAAGCCTAACAAAACAATGAAAAGTTACATAAAAAAAAAAAAGATTCTCATCACACACTCTAAATTAATTTCGTTTAGTTTTTTATTAATTCTGACTCAAATTTAACCCAAACTCAAATGCTTACTCTATAACTATTCCCAAATTGAACCCCAACCCTAACTTAAAACCCTAATGTTAATCCCTAAAAAAGTAACTGAAAAATGCGCGGATGAATATTTCTCATTCTCGTTTTATTCTCTTAAACTTGAAAATTTGCGGTGAAATAGTCACTACCTAGGAAATAACTATTGACTCAATGTCATTACCACAACTGTCTTGCCTAAACCCTTACCGGAATTTAATGCAAAAGTTATTTAAAGAAACAAGATCATGGGCAACTGTTCTAACAACTCGATTAGGTGTTTTAAACATGCATTGCAGGGTTGGATTGCCATACCGGTACCACTACATACTTGTGACCTACTAGCCAACTGCATACCCTTTTAGGGAAATTTGGCAATATACATTACATATACTGGTACTGTATACCATTATACTCACTTGGTTAGTAACCTCCAACTATTTTCTCAATTTGTTTGTTTATTTAGACAGCAGTTGCCAGTATCGAGTACCTAACAGCATCAGGCATTACTGCCAATGCCAGGCCTATGAGTCATATCATTGCACGTAAGGAACAGCTTATGCTATTATCAACAGCATTATGCTAGCCTACCTTCTGCATCATTCCACCACCAGTCAGCAGCGTGTCCAAAGAGTAAAGTCATGTTTTTTTATGACGATCCTGCCCGCATGATCTGGGGTTGCAAAATATATACAACTTAGTACGGTATGATTTTGGCACTACTGGGAAAATGGACACTTTGAACAAAATTTCAAGTCATTGCACAAACACTACCAATACATACGTCACAGCAATTTCACCAGGCATATTAGTCAACATCTTACAATCATATTCTTGGTTCTAGAATCAATAACATTTAACATTACACCTAGGCTATCCTAGCAGGTACCATATGAGACAATCCACCTACGTATATACTGGTAGGCTATATTAGCAGTATGATTAGCCTATAGTCTGATAGCCAACTAAAAAGATTCATTTATTGACACTCTAATAGGCCACAAGTTTTCTAAGTCTAAAATATTTAATTAATTAGGTTATCCCATCCTAAAAACCAACTTTACTGCGAATATTGCAGTATATAAAAAGGCAGTGGCTATTTTGCCTCTGGAGGCAAAATAGCCCCATGTTATTTTGCCATTTGGAGGCAAAATAGGGCTAGTTCTAACGGTTATTTTGCCGCAAATGCCAAAATAGCCCAAAGCCAAATCCTAACCCAAACTCTAACCCTAATCCCAACCCTAGCCCTAACCCAAACCCTAACCCAAACAGAGGAAAAACACTATTTTGCCTCTAGAGGCAAATGTAAAAATAGCCACTATCATACCCGTATATAAATGCTAATAGGCTAGCCTACTTAGTAGGTAATACGTCCATTGAGGCACTAAAAACTTCAAAAGTTTTCTTAAACAGCCTTAAAATGAAAAGCCCTAATTTCTCGAACTGAGAGCTTGCAAAAAAAACTTTTACAATTTCATCAAACTACTGTATACATAAACTTATGAAATAACCTTCATAGACAAAGTTTGCAATGGTGTTAATGAAAAAATTCAACACCATTTCGTCATAAGTAAGTATTGAGTTTTGCGTAACTGAATCTTCTCTCAGGAATATTACTACCTTATAAACTTCATAACCAAATTTTTCATATCTTTTCATGACAAAATACCGGTAGTGTTCATTTTTTTCAAGAACACCACATGTAAAATCCTTTCCAGTACCACAACAAAAAAAGTGAGCTTCTAAGCATGCAGAGTACTGGAGTAGCCAGAAAAAATAGAGGAACTTTTTTATTTTACAATTCCATTCCTATGTTGTAAAAACCCTAAAGTTTTAAACTGAAAAAAGGAAATTTTGGGGAGATTGGTACGATGCAACCCCACAAAAATTATGATCTTATGCTTTTGTCTCTATTTAACTATCCTGAAAGTGATGTTGGCATGCCTTGATCAATAATGATAATAATAATAATAATAATAATAACAGAAATTTGTATAGCGCCCTTTCCTGAAGTGAATCAGATCAAAGGCGCTTTACAGAAAATCGAAAAGCAATTTACACAAACAGCACGGTAAAACTATCAATATATTCAGAGTGATTTTTTTTTTTTTTTGCATTCTATCTCCCTAAGCAAATCGAATAGCTATTAACCCTCACCCTGGAAACCGAAAAAGAAACAAAAAAGAAAACAGGAAACACAACAAGAAAACAAGCAAGGGAGTAATCATCAAGAAAAAAAAAAAAAAAAGCTCTAAATACATTGACTTTAGGCAGACCTTAAGGCACAAAATAAAAAACGTAGGAAAAACTAAATCACTATGTTGTGGGTCAACTGGCCTAGTCAATATTAAAGTATAGTAGTGCTATTAACATTAAACAGGTAGTTGAGTCAGATTTTGGAGATATAGCACATTAAGTACACGGTCTGAGAGGATAATGGAACACCATAAAATGAATATCGAAATACTAATACTGAGCATAGCAAAATATTTAAGTACATCTAAGCTTCAACAAACACTTGGGTAAAAAAATAAGTTTTCAGCAAAGTTTTGAACTGAATTAAGGATTCAGCATTTTTTATATAGATAGGTAAATCGTTCCATAACCGAGGGCCACTTACACTAAATCTACGATCACCAAATTTTGAAGAGGAGCGAGGTACAGCCAAAAGATTTGTATCTCGAGAACGTAAGGCTCGAGTAGGTACATGTCTAGATATTAAATCAACTAGATATAAAGGTGATTGACCATTCAAAATTTTAAACACTTGCATCAGAATTTTGAACTTGATTCGATGTTGGACAGGCAACCAATGCAGTTTCATTAAAACAGGAGTTATGTGAGCAGATTTACGGATACACAAAACCAATCTAGCAGCAGTATTTTGCACTCTTTGCAATTGGTTCAATAAACAATCAGGTAAACCGTGATAAAGAGCATTGCAATAGTCCAGATGAGAAATAATCAAGTTATTAACCAACATTTTGCAACTATCTTCATCAAGATACTTTCTGATCTTACCAATATTACGAATATTGAAAAAACATTTTTTAATAATACTTTTGATCTGGCCTTCCATGGATAGATTGCTGTCTAGCAGAACACCAAGATTTTTAACACAAATGGACGAAGTCAGAGGAATATCAACAGTATTGAACGCATTTGCAATAGAACTAGATTGTTTGCAGGTACGACCAAACAGAATACATTGAGTTTTTTTATTATTTAGCTTTAATTTGTTACAGCATAGCCATTGCTCTACTGCATTCAAACATTTTGTGAGTACGTTAGCATCTAAGGTCTTGTCAGCATCAAAGGTAACATAAAACTGCACATCATCGGCATAGAAGTGGTAACTGAAACCCAAATTAGAGATTATACTGGTAAGTGGTTTAATGTAAAGAGTAAACAGTATAGGAGCAAGGACTGAGCCCTGAGGTACACCAGAAAACAGTTGAAACGAGCGAGATACATCATTGTTTACATCTACACAATGACTTCTGTTATTCAGATAAGAACGAAACCAAGATAGCACTGAATTGTTAATACCAAAATGATGAGATAATCTGTAAAGTAAGATGTTGTGATCAATGGTGTCAAAAGCAGCTGACATGTCAATCATTATCAAAGCAATAAAACACTTATTATCCAGAGCAAATAGTATATCATCAGTAATTCTGATGAGAGCAGTTTCTGTCGAAAAACCAGTTCTATAAGCAGATTGAAATTTGTCATGAATTTTATTGATTGCTAGATGCTCATTTAACTGCCCAGCTACTACTTTTTCTAATACTTTCGACAAAAATGATAAATGAGATATTGGTCTATAATTAGAAAGAGTGTCCGGATCTAAATTGTGGCTTTTCAATAAGGGAGAAATGATGGCTTTTTTAAATTCCAAGGGGACTTGTGAAGATTTCAGGGAGTTGTTAATGATGACAGTGATTGCATTAACGACAACAGAAGAGCATTTTTTCAGAAGAACAGCAGGAAGAGATCATTACAAAGGTTTGGATTTTGAAAAACCTATTGAGGAAATATTCCCCAATTGTGATTTCCAAAATTTTACCAACAATTTACTTTTTATTTCATTAATCTATTCCGAAAATTTGATGTACTTAAGTTGAGTGAAAAATTTTTTCCGAATTTTTATGATGCATTTCAACCATTTTCCCTCATCACAGCATTCCCAATTTTTAATATGTTTTAGTCACCACCAATATCCACCAAATCTGGTAATTTGGCCTATCTATACGTTGAATAATTCAAAAGTTCAAAAACTTTCCAGCTCTCATTTTAGGTGGAATCCCCGGACGTGACACCCCCATTTTCAGGCACACACCAGTTTGTTTCGAACTCTATACCACTCCATGATATCATCCATCTGCGTTTTGTGGTTTAAAAGGAGATAGTGATAGAAGAAAAACAAAGAAAAAAAAAAAAGAAAAAAGACAAACATAAGGAAAAATTATATCAAATACGGAATAAATGAACATAACCATTACAAAGGTACTGATTAGTGTTTTCAAAAACCACAAATTTTTTTCAAAGAATATCACTACTTACCGAGATATACCACTTCAAAATTTACCACTTTTTGACCGTTTTCCGCCTCAGAAATTTCGGTCACGTGACTGGGAGCCCTCAAACTTGGTATGCATACACTGTTTATCACTACCCATGTTGTGTCCAAATTTCAACTTTTCACGTTCACCTGTTTTTTTGTTAAAAGCGAAATAAAAAAATTTCGGCTCAAAAATAGCCGTTTTTTGTCGGTTTTAGGGTCCCCAAGTCATTATCACGTAATCTTCGACCCCCAAAATTGGCATGCATGATGCTTTGTAAACTTGCAATGTTGTGTTCAAATTTCAGCTTTCCACATTTTGCCGTTTTTGACTTATCATAAAATTTAAAAAATTTTAATGCTCATCTATCAAAATGGCCGAGTAAAAACATAGGAACTACGCGCGCGCGAAGTCCCATTTACTCCCAAACGTAATCAAACCAATTAAAACTTTTTCATGTGAAACAAGTACGAAACGTTTACGAAACGGTCTGATAATGGTTTTAACAATACAGATATTAATTAAAGCAAATCACAGAGTCACAGACAAGCACAATAATTATTAGAATAAGCGCTGAATAAACAATACGTAGTACCACTCAGGCGTTTGTTATTATAATCAATTAACCACAGACAAGAACAACAACTAGAATAAGCACAAAAGAAACAATACTGAGTACCTATCAGGTATTTGTTTTTATAATCAACTGAGTATTTATCAGTATTGCTCGTCTATCCACATGAAGTATAGCGCGTTACAAAGTTGAATATTACTGTCTTGCTGACGATTTCTAAACTCGTTTGACAAAATTGCGATAAAACAACAATTACGTAACTTGTTTGCTATAGCTTGCAAAAACAAAAAACGAAAAAACTGAGTGTTGGTTGAATAAACAGTGGATTGCGTTACAAAATGATTGGTATTCCAATTGGGTTTTGTGCTTTTCCAGTTACATGGAACACTTTCTGTACAATGCAAAAATATGACCAAAACGTAAAAAAACTTGATCGTTCTTCGGGCTTAGCTTTTAGAAATCCTGAGATTCGGGGGTCAACAGGCAAGGCCTAATAAAAGCAAGTTTCAAAGCAATTTGGAAGGTTTAAGTGCAATACGAAATGCAAAAATTTGGAAACTCAAAACTTCTCTGATGATTATATGCACGTAGCGATATCTTTTGGTTATTATTATTTAACTATTTGTCTCGCAAAACTAATTACAGAGACATTGTATTTGTAATATACAGAAAAATGAATAAACAAAAAAATCATCAACTTCGGGGCGTGTTACTGAACTAGTGAATGGCTTTACGTGTTGGCTAAAAGCAAGCTTTTCAATTTCAATTTTGTGCAATTTTCGTAAATCAGTTGTAGGGCAGTAAAACTTAGGCTAGACTACACTGAGCATTAGTTTATATTGTGCTATTAGTGGCCAGTTGTTTGAACGGTTGCGATATTTGCTTATGAAACTGGAGGTTAAAAGCCAATTACCGGGCTGGTCGAATCCGACACAGTTTTGTTGCGGCTCACCACATAATTTTGCTAGTATAGCCAATGAGGAATTGATTTTGATTTTTCGTAGAGGCGTATAGCTAAAAGAACCCGTAATTGTACAGAACCAACCATTACTCGTTTTCTGCTGTAATATTGTATCGTTCGATTGTAGATTACGAAGAATCCTTGCACTGCAAACCAAAGATAACTCTATTCAGTTAAAATTTGCGTGAAAACAAAGACAAAATACCCTAATAATAGTTTATTGCTTCTGGAGTAGTTGCTTTTTGTTCGCAACGCTGTCACGCTAATTACGCTGTCCAACAAATTTCGAGTCATAAAAAAAATTCATGAACAAGTATTAGTGCCCTTTGTAAATTTGGGGAGCTGATTCCAAATATAAACTCCGTTTTACCGATCAGGTCAGCGTTTTAAATAAAATGCAATTAATTTTTTTGCATTTTTGGATATATATCAGTATAATTTCCCAACATAACTAATATGTTGACTAAAGTGGTGCTGTGTTTTTTTCTCCTGAAGCTCTACGATTTAATTTCGTATGCAACTTTGCAGTG